>CM052548.1:62245738-62289889 GCA_028533065.1 Trachops cirrhosus | reverse complement strand
TTAAAGATTTTATTTATTTATCTTCAGAGGGGAAGGGAAGGAGAGAGGGAGAGAAATATCAATGTATGGTTGCTTCCTGTGCATTCCCTGCTGGGAACTGGCCTGCAACCCAGGCATGTGCCCTGACTGGGAATCGAACCGTGATCTCTTGGTTCACAGGCCCACGCTTAATCCACTAAGCTACACCAGCCAGGGCACAAAATTTTTTAAAAATGATTTTACTTATTTATTTTTAGAGAAGGGAAGGGAGGGAAACATCAATGTGTGGTTGCCTCTCGTGCGCCCCCTACTGGGGACCTGGCCCACAACTCAGGCATGTGCCCTGGACTGGGAATTGAACCAGCGGCCCTTTGGTTGGCTCACACATGTATCTTTCACACATCGATGTTTCTCTCCCTTCCTATTTCTCTAAGTAAATAAATAGAAATCTTTAGAATATATAAATACATTATAGTATAGTCCTTTAATAGATATTATACAGCATGAGAATAATACAGCAAAGGCAACATCATGAACCAATCTCACAATCGGGTTGAAGGAAGCCAGAGGCAAAATGAACTTATTCCATTTCTACAAAGTTCAAAACCAGGCAAAATGAAACTCGGTGTTTAAGAATGCACACCTAGGTAGTAAAAACATTTTTAAAAACCATGGGAAGTATTTACCTCACAGGTCTGGTGATTATGCTCGGTTGGGAGAGGACATTGTGATTAGAAAGGTCCATCAGTCAGGGTGGAGGATTTCTGGGCTGCTGCTCTATTGCTTGAGCCGACTCGTTTTCGTGCAGGTTCAGATTCATCAAGCTGTACATGCTTTGTTTACTCTGTATGCACTGTATTTTCACAATAAAAATGGGCATAAAGAAGATGCTGGGAAACAAAGTCCCTCTTCTCCTCCAGGCATGTTCACATTTTCTCACTAGCCTGAGCCTGCAGAGGGAGCAGCTAGGACAGGACAGGAGGAAGTCGATGCAGGGAGGAGGGTGGGGAGATCGATGAGAGAGGCTCCGTAGCCTGGGAGCCCCAGTGAAACGGCTCAACAGAGAGGCTGTAGTGGCTGGTTTCGGTCTGTTTTCTTTGTAATCTTTTTTTATCTTCACCTGAGGACATGCTTATTGATTTTAGAGAGGGGAAGGGAGGGAGAGAAACATCGATGTGAGAAACATTGATCAGTTGCCTCTCATACGTGCCTCGACTGGGGACCGAACCCCAAACTTAGGCATGTGCCCTGACAGGGAATTGAACACTCGACCTTTCCATTTATAGGATGACACTCCAACCAACTGAGCCACACCAGCCAGGACTCCTTTGTAATTTTTAACAGAATTATTTCCTTGGCTCTCTAAAGTTGTTCTTGCAATATTCCTTATTACTCAGTTTCCAGATTACAATTTTCAATCAAGAACCCTTTGGGGATGTCCCCAAACTTATTAAATTGGGGTAAAAATAAATTGTTTAGGAATTCTCAACAATTCTAATTACCTTTCTTCAACAGGAGCTAAAAAAACTTTTTTAAAATTGTGTCCCATTTTTCTATTTTGCAAGAGGGCCTTGTGTTTAGGAAAGCTATTACTATCTCCTAGTAAATATGTAACCGTTTTCATTTTCTCTGGAAAACTATGATGAAATTCATTCATTTAGACATAACTGACTATACAGCTAGCTGCTTTCCTTAAGTTTCTTTTAAAAAGAAATATAAGCCCTGGCTAGTGTGGTTCAGTGGACTGAACACAGGCCTATGAACCAAAGGGTCACTGGTTCAATTCCCAGTCAGGGCACATGCCTGGGTTGCAGGACAGTTCCCCACTGCGGGGCGCACGAGAGGCAACCACACACTGATGTTTCTCTCCCTCTCTTTTCGTCTCTAAAATTAAATAAAAACTCTAAAAAAACTTAAATCAACCAGTTAATTTTTAAAAAGTAATACAGTAATTAAACAATTTGACCTTGTTTGTACATGGGGAAAAGCCTAGCAAAAAAGTTTTATGTATATTTTTTACTTTGTTCATAAGAGACTTTAAACTTAGAATACTAATTAAAATGTTTTAAAAGAAGTTTTCAGAAGTAAAAGATTCTGGGGTCCCCAAAAGCTCTTTTAAGGCCAATTTAAATAACTTAAGAGGTCACCTGAATGGCTTCTGTCTCCCAACGTTAGCCAAATTTCAATTTTTCAATGCATATTCATAGACATGCCAGTGAGCTACACCAGCACTACAGTTCTACAGCTGGAGCACAGGCAATTACTTCAACAGCTTACCTCTAAGTCGGCTAGTGTTTGCTTATCTCCTGCATGTATAAATGGTTAGTTAAAATGAGTTAGTTAAAAATGACCATGTCATCCCAGAGAACGTTTAATGTTGTTTGAATGTTGCTTAAATGTGGCTTTCAGACATATCAATTTGGTAAATAGTTCAATGTTAGTACATTTTTCTTCTTGCTAACAAGAATGTATGCCTCACACTCAAAGAATGTATTCATGAGTTGCAGGAAAACCATTTCCTATTACTGTATGTCTAGTGTTTTTTAAAATATCTCAAAAGGCCCAAGTCCATCATGCCCCAGGGTTCTCCTTATTTCAGGCAAAAATTACACCTGCCACCTTGAGGTTTCATGTAATCTGTACCCCAACGTTTAGGTTCCTGGTTGATGTAACAAGGAGTCTCCATTAAGTCCAATCTGGACCTGTCACTCTGGAAAGAAAATCCATGGGTCTGTGCTGCCTTATGTAACCACACTAACTTACGTAACAAACCCATTCTGCCCCCTAACAAGGATATATTAAGACATGAGTCGGGTTTTATTTTGGGGATTGTTGGCTTTTAATTGAATGGTCATGCTCAAGAATTCCAGACATCAGCCACCGTAAAAAAAAAAAAAAAGTTACTCTACATGGTCATCTGAGTTCTTTTACAGAAACGTGTCACTTGAATCTTTAGATTTCTTGAAAGTCACATCAAGGATATGGAGCTCTTCTGTCCCACACACACTTGTCATAACCCTGCTTACTCTGTTCTGCCAGCAAGGAGTTATTTTGCTTCTCTTTACTACACCTTCCTGTTACCATCACTGACCCACAGCCTGTGCATTGTGAGAAGACAAAGGGACAAAAACCACCACACACTGCCCAGACTGTTAACATGGAGAACCTGAAACAGTAATTCATTCTCACCTAAAAGGCTAAAATTGTCAACCTGACAGACTCCGGCTTTTGGTGAATACATACTTGTCACCACGCTACAAAGGATGCCATGCTCGGAGGGGCCTTGTAGAAACGTGACTCCTGGAACCCTAGTTACTAAATGGATGGCAACAGTCTCAGCAATACACAGGTTCAAGTGTGTTCCCACTTCCCGCCCACACCTGCCTTCTGACACAGCGTGAAAGGCCAGGGGGCGGACAATAAAGAACTGAGAGCTCCTCCTCTACTCACACCATTCGTGAGTTGGCCAGAAATGGAGTTGTGGTATTCAAATTATATTTCAAATGTAATACACAGTGGGGGCGTTAACACTTAAAATCTATATTCTTTGGTCACATTATCTCCTTTGTAGAAAAATCAAAACTGCTGCATGCTGACTTCCCTTAGAGCAGGTAGTTTGCAGTAGCAAAGGCAAGAAGCCTATTTTCTAGACAATCCACTCACGATTGCATAGTGCCACAACAGGGTCCTGGGTCCAAGAGTGGAACTCATGGTTACATAAGTAAGCACAGAAATCAAAGGCAAACAAACCATTTCTTTCTGGATGATGACTTTATGGCCTAAAACTCTAGTAACATGAGGTTTAGAACAAATGCCTGCAATAGATACTATTCATGTACACTTCCTAAATTCCTCACTAGTGTGAAAAAGCAGCAGACAAAATCTGGGGGTCACTAAAATTTGTACCTGCTTCACCTCTCTACCCCAAGAAGCTGTCAGTTTCCCAAAGTTTAATCTAATTTTCTGGAATCTGCCTTACAACCAAAATTCTAAATGATGAGAGGCAAGTAGAGTAACTCAGAAAACATTAAAGAGAGATCTTCAGTGTTCAGGTCCTCGATATGCAGCAAATCTCCCTAGATGACATAATCAGGTAAACTGAAGGGAGAAAAGAACACTGCTGTACTTCAAGCCAAAGAGCTCCTTGTGCAACCGTACTTCCCCTCTACGGTTGGGTGAATCACAATCCCTTTACAAGGTTTCCAGCTGGATTTCCCTAAACAATCCAAAATGAGGTTATGATGTCATTTTCTTTGGAAAAGAAAAAAACGGCTATATTGTTGGCATTTAAACACACATATTTGAAACCTGGGGTTTAAAGCAAAGGCCATGAACTTATACTTGCTATATAAAGAGGCACATGAAAAGGCTCTGTGCCTACAAAAAGAACTGGAGTTTGAGATATTTGGGAGAAAAATTCCACATGCAAGACAGACATCCAAAATGGCTCAACATAATTTATTTTTTTATGTTAAAATGTACAGAGTTCTTTTGAAAGTACTTGCTAGAAAGGGGGGAAAAAGTGATATTACATACAAGGAGAGGAAGGGAGACCAACCGGCCCAGGAGCGCATGACATGGAGAAATACAAAGGCATCTAGGCACCCCTTCCCCTTAGCTTACAAGTCACCATGAACAAAGTACAAAGAGGTTACAAAACAGGAAAAGCAAATATAAACAGACAGGAATAGACTTAGTTAGCTTCATTTGTACATGCGGCTTTTAGAGGCATCTGGAGCTCTATTCACACACTCTAGAGATCTCTTTAAAGAGAATTTTTTTATCTTTCTTAAAATAGTTTTTAATATTCTACAACAAAGATAAAAAATTTTAAAGATGGAATGAAATGAAAAAGCTCTTATTTTAAAAGGCATCAAAGTTACTAACAGTGAGTTTTTAAATTTCTTTTTTAGAAGATTACCCAAGTTATTTTGCTAAAAATACATTTTTTTTAAAACAGAAGTGAAAAAATGACAGGTACCAATATTACTGTGTTGGATAATTTCTTTTATAATATAGAAAAGAACATTTTCTCTACAATAGTTCTACAGTCACAAAAAGGCTTGTGGAAAAAGGGAGCTGCCTGATTGAAATTTTTTAAAAGAAAAAAAAAAAGAAACACAACCGCAAACCAACAGAAACTGAATTCACGGCCCTCATTTCAACAGCTTCTCCTTCTGCCTTGACCCACCCTCCCCCAATATACTTCCCTCCCGACCCACCCCACCCCCACCCCAACCAGGAAGCAATGACATAGCTGAAGATGTAGGGAGAGGGCAGCACAGTGCACTTTCTACACAGATGATTGAGAACTGGAATAGTATATACAGAGAAACTGGGTCCTACACAGCCTTGCACATGCTCAGAATTGATAGCGGTAAGATGTGGAATTCTGCCTTTTTCTACCTAACACATTTAATTGAGAAAGTCAATTAAAGTGTATTAAAAAAACCAACAAACCTGTGCATTTGAAAAACTTTAATGCCTAATTAGTACTTCAAAAATTTATCTATATAAAATGTACAAATAAAGGAGAGAATTTAATGCTTACAGGTATTTCTTTAAGCAGTACTTCCCCCTTTTGGATATTTGACTGCACATACCAAGTGGTATAATAGTTTCCATCGTCTAATGATGGAATATATATATATATTTTTTACCTATCCCTGGAGCAACAGGAAGAGAATGGGCAAACTGGCTGCACAAGAGAAAAGAGAATGGAATTGGGAACAACATAGCCTGCTAAAACCCTGCTGTCCAGATTTGCCCTACTATGCTGGTGGTTGGTTTATCTATCCCTCTTCTCTTTAGCCACTCTTGAGTGGCTGGTGCACTCTGATTCACAGGGGATGAACTCAGGATCTCAAAAGACAAATGAAGGCTAGAGGTATGTATCATTTAAGTAGCTATAAAACACACAACATGATCTCTCTTACGACACACAGTCTGTGTCATCTCTTCCAACATAAACAGTGTCAAAGGTTTGTCAGGTATTTTCAAATCACTGAAATGTACAGTCATCCACCAACACTGTAAGAACGTAAGAGGCTAATCACCGGGGACTGAATTTAATCAGAGTCAAAGGCTCAAGAATCAAGACCCTTAGCATCTCAAAGTACATACTAAAAACAAGAGACTGCGTGGAATACGGGCTTTATGGCTGATTCACCAGGTGGTAAAAAACACGAGGTTAATTTCCTCTTTTTGATTGTTAATTGACCATCTCTATTCCTCCAAGGCTAAATTAGGATTGCAAACAGCTTTCCTCTGAGATTCTGCTGTTAATTGAGACTTACAGTATTTTTGTGTCTCTGAGTGCTGAGTGGGAATAGTAAAAAAAATTATATTACACTTGATTTAAGAAAGACAAACATTTCAATGAAGTCCGTCTATAAAGAAACATTCTTGGGGAAAGGTTTCAAGAGGTGTGTGTGTGTGTGTAGGGAGTGGAGGGGATTTTAAAAGGAGAAGCACTTTCCTGCCTCACTTTATTAATAATAATAATAATATTAACAATAATAATAAGTTTAAGGAGCTTGGGTTGTTCTCCACGTCCCCATCCGAGTCTCCCATAAGTGCCTCCTGCTGGAATGAAGTAGGAAATGAAAGGTCGGGTTTGGAGGAGAGGGTCTGGTTAACCCTCGAGATGTATATATAACATTTAAAAGTAACAACAGTGGGAGCTGCAAACAGTGAGGGGAAACATACATCTTCAAATAAAGGTATTTCACTTTTACACAAATTCTGTCCATGTGGTGTGTAAAGAAAGTAAGGCTCTTTTTAATTATGAAAAGATTTTTGTGCACGTTTCCCCATCCCCAAATCCATTTTTAGATGAGTTCTATTGTAAAATGTTCAAGATTATGAAGAAAACCAAAACCCGGAACAAAATGAACCCCCCAAAAAGAGAAGACCAGGTTTTCTAAAAAATAAAATAAACCAAAGAAAAATTCCTCTAAATCTACAGCAATATTTTAACTGGAAAAAAGGTTCATTTTTCTCTGGTTTGTCAGTATAAAAGGTTCCTTTATTTATATATATTTAAGTTTTTAATTGCAAGTTCATCTTGCTCATCTTCTCATGTAAGGTCCATTGAGTGACTGCTTGGGCACACCAGCAGCATTCATGTAGCTGTGATGGGAGGGGCCAGTGTACATCATGTTTCCATGAGGGTTTGGCTGCATAGGCTGCTGGGTATAGGCCTGGCTCCCCATCATCCCCATCTGCATCTGCATAGGATACTGTGCTGTCTGGTTCATGTAGGCAGGGTTACTATGGTAACTGCTATTCATCATGGGCTGCGTCATTCGATAGCTGTTCATGGCATTCAAGGTGTTCATATTCATGGAATTGACATTATAGGCAGGGGTTGGCATTAAATTAACCCCCATGTTCATGCCACGCTGAACAGCCAATGCACGAGGGCCAGCCTGCATGGCAACCGCTGGTGGGCTGCGGCCATACAGCTGCTGCTGGTGAGCAGCCGCAGAGGGCAGTGGTGCAGATTTGGAGCGGATGGAAATGTGCCCCTTGACTGGCATTTGCCCTTGCAACCTCTGAGTATGAGGAATGCCAATGTTGGTAGCAGACATGTTGCACTGTAGCAGAGGTGACGTGAGGTTCATGGTGGTGGATGCCAAGTTTGGGGGTGGCGTCATGGTGGCTTGTGCTTGAGGGGTCCCAGCTAATGGATGAGATGGAGCTAACTGAGCCAGTCCTGTATTAGACAAGGAAACACTGGTTGCATAGGAAGTCACAGCAGGAGAATGGCTATAAGGCATGGCATGAGGGTCCATAATGGTGTTAGTCAGCTGCTGCAACTTGGCTAAACTGAAGGTGGCTGACGGTTGAGAGTAGCTGCCGGCACCAAAATCCCCTGGAATCCTCTCATAGATACTGATGTTCCCAGTGCTTCCAGATTCTGGTATCTCCATGATCATAGGCGCTGGAGTGAAACTGTTATTCATACTACACTGCGACAGGGGCGGCTGCTGTTGAGGTGGGGGTGGGGGTTGAGGCTGCTGGGGCTGAGGTGGTGGCTGCTGCTGCTGTTGCTGCTGCTGCTGCTGCTGCTGCTGGGGTGGTGGAGGCTGAGGTGCTGGTTGTTGCTGCTGCTGTTGCTGCTGCTGCTGCTGCTGCTGCTGCTGTGGTGGTGGTGGCGGCTGTTGCTGGTTACTGGGAGGCCGCTCCACCACACAACTCTGAGGTGACTTGATGCTGCAGTTGGCAGCAGGCTGGACATTGTTCTGCTGCATCATACTGCAGCTGTTGCCCATGTTAGCCATTTGCTGAGTGACAACACAACTGTTCTGGGTGAGGCTGCTGGAGGATGATAACCCACCATAGGAGCAGCTGCTCTGGGAAGAGTTATTCCCACAAATGCTGCCACCCATTGTGGAATCATAACTGCTAGGGTTCTCATAGTTTTCTGTGGTGCTCTCAATGCTGCCCAGATCACTGAAGCCACTGTCCACCACCTGCTGAGAGTGGTCTGATACGGAAGGCACATCCATCATGGGGCTGGTCTCCATGTTCTGCATAGAAGGTGCGGACAGGGATCCTTGTTCTGGGCTGATCTGGGTGTAACCACTGTCGAGGGCAGGCACATTGGGACTGCTGACTGAACGGACTGATTGGCTTGGATGAGACTGAACAGAAGATATTGGGCTATTATGTTCTGAAGCATGGCAGTCTTCAACCATGGACATCTGAGGGTCTTCATCAGCCTGGGTGTAACTCTGCAAGGTCTGACAAGCCGCGAGTGTCTCTTCACAGTCCTGGTAGGCGCCCTCGTGCTCATTGCTTTCCTCTTGGGTCAAAGACTGCACTGCTTGCACGGTTTCCAGATCCAGTTCACTATGGGGAATCTCGTCTTCCTCTTTTAACTCAATTAACTCTTCTTTAGAGTTTGAATCTTCCTCATGATCATCCTCAGACCCTGGCATATGCTCTGATACCACGGATGTCTCATGCGAAGTCTGTTCCTCTTCAGAATCTGGTTCTGTTTCATCTTTATCCTTTACGTTCTCCCTATTGCTCTGCATATTCGTATCTAAAAAAGACTCCTGACCCCCAGGCTCCTCCTTGACGTCTTCTCTAATGGGCTGCTCCTCTAGCTCTTTTTTCTTTGTAGATTCTAGATGACCATCATCTTCATCATCTGCATCATGGTCTTCATTCTGATTTGTCTCTACAGCCACTTCATCCTCTTCCTCTTGCTCCTGGTCTTCCAGTTCTTGTTGCTCTTCCTCAGATTGCCTCTGCTCTTCTGAGACATGGGGTTTCTCTTCTTCCTCCTCTACCTCAGCTTCTTTTGTTTCCATCTCAGGACTGTTGCTGCTATCCACTGGAGAAGCTGCTCTAACTTCACTGCTGGTTGCATCTTCTTCTTCTCCCTCTTCAGCCTCTTCTGCTTCCATGTGCATCTCTTCTTCTTCCTTCCTTTCTTCAGTTAAAGGCAAGTCTCCTTTTGACTCAACAGTTTCTTCATTCTCTTGAATTTTGAGTTTACGTCCAGGCTTAGGCATGGGGACAATGGGCTCAACAATGCATTCTTGAGTAGAAATGGGTATGATTTCCCGATTCAACTTAAATCCTGGTTTCCGACCAGGTCTTTTCTTCCAGTGGATTGGTTTGCGGCTCTTGCCTTTAGGCCATCCCTTTTTCTTTTTCAATGGTGTGGATGTATCTGGCTCAAGTGGAGAATCCTTCACATCACATTTTCTCAAGACAGGTACTGGCTTTAGGATAGGAGTGTCTGTATAGGAGGAATAAAAAATAAAAATAGGTTATAAGATCTTATGTTTTCTGGTGCCTTTTTCTGAGACCAGCATGTACAATAGAAATAATTTCATTAATCATTATAAACTCTTGATTTTCAAGTTAAGAATCTAAAAAAGAAACCTAACTAGTAACATCTTCTAAAGTCACAAGGTAAACAGGCAGAAGAATGAAAGAATAATGGTCAACATTGTGCTACCATCCACTAGTTAAAACCAGTTCAAGTTTATCATCGCTGAGGACATGGCTTTAGAAAGTTCCTCTAAAATTCACTTTTATCATCCTATAAAATGGAGATGAACTTTATAAAGATGCAAATACTATGCAGTTATTACATCTACTTTAGGCAAGTTGTCTTTATTTTCTTTGTTTTTTTTCTCTGTTTGTAATCTATATTATCTCTCTGGTTTCTCATTCTCCAAAAAATCATTACTTCAGGTAATATGAGCCCATTACGCAGGCCATGACTGAGCAATCCTACAAAACAAATGTCAGTCAATGCTGTGTTTGTATGGGAATAGCTGCAAGGCAATTGGTCTTAGACAAATACTGACCTTAAGAAAAAGCTTATGTACCAGTGGCAATGGTTTATTTGAAATAAATTTGATTTTAGCATTATTTTCTCCCCATTAAGTTTTCTTTTTAAAAATTGTAGTAAAATTTGTGCCATATGCAGAGCACAAAATTAATCATCTCAAAAGTGTTTGGTGTAGCATTAAGTACATTCACATTTCCCGTTAATTTTTAAAATTTAATCTTCATTGTATTCTTTTCCATTATCATTTAGTCCCCTTGCAGCCCTGTGCCCCCAGCAATCACACTGTTGTACCAGTCCATGAACGCTTTTTCCTTTTTTGCTCAATCCCTCCGACCCACCTAAACCCATGCCCCACAGCTGTCAGCCTGCTCTCTATCTATGAGTCTGTCTCAGATTCCACTTATAGACATATCCAATAAAATATTGCTATGAGCAATGTCCTAGATTTTGCTGCCTATGCTTTCTTCTACGATTTTTACAGTTGTGGATCTAACATTTAAGTCTTTGGTCCAGTTTGAATTTATTCTTGTGTGTGGTGTAAGAAGGTGGAATAGTTTCATTTTTCTGCACGTATCTGTCCAATTTTACCTAAATCATTTGAGTAAACTATCTTTAGCCCATTGTATGTGGTTGCTTCCTCTGTCAAATATTAATCGACTATAAAGGTATGGGCATGTTTCTGGGTTCTCTATTCTGTTCTACTGATCTGTGTGTCTGTTTTTATGCCACTATCAGGCTGTTTTGATTACTATGGTCTTATATAGCACATATAGTATAGTGATACTAGGTAGTGCAATTCCTCCAACTTCGTTCTTCTTTCTCAGGATCTCTGTCGCTATGCAGGGCCTTTTGTAGCTTCATACAAATTTTTGAAATATTTGTTCTAGTACTATGAAATACATCATTGAAATCTTGATAGGAATTGTGTTGAATCTACAGATTGCTTTGTGTAGTATGGACATTTTAATGGTGTTAATTTTTCCTACCCATGAACACTGTATGTGCTTCTACTTATTTGTTTCCTCTTCAACTGCTTTCTTTAGTGTCTTATAATTTTAGAGTATATGTTTTTTATAACTTTGGTTAGGTTTATTCCTAGGTATTTTATTCTTTTTGAAGCAATTGTAAGTGGGATTATTTTCTTAATTTCCCTGTTTGTTATTGGCATATAAATATGCAACTGATTTCTGGGTATTAATTTTGAATCCCGCTACTTAGCTAAATTCGTTTTTCAGGCCTAGTAGTTTCTTGGTGGCATCTTTGGAGTTCTCTATGAATAGTATCATGTCATCTGCAAATAAAGACAGTTTCACTATTTCCTTTCCAATTTCGATACCTTTTATTTATTACTGTCTGATTGCTGTGGCTAGGACTTCGAGTACTATGTTAAATAAAAGAGGTGAAATCAGACACCCCTGTGTTGTTCCTGATCTTAAGGGGAACACTTGTAGTTTTTGCCTGTTGAGTATGACGCTGGCAGTGGAATTGTTATATATGGCCTTTATTACACTTAGGTATGCTCCCTCTTATCCCACTTTGCTGAGCGTTTTTACCATAAATGGGTGCTGGATTTTATCAGATGCTTTCTTCTGCATCTATTGATACAATCATGTGGTTTTTATCCTGTTTATATGTTATCATACTGTTTATGTGGCGAATCATATTTATTGATTCGCAAATGTTGTACCAACTTTGCATTCCTGGAATAAATCCCATTTGATCATGGTGTATGATTTTTTGATGTATTGCTGTATTCAGTTTGCTAATATTTTGTTGAGGATTTTAATATCCATGTTCATCAGGGATATTGGCCTATAATTTTCTTTCTTTATAGTGTCTTTATCTGGTTTTGAAATTAGGACAATGCTGGCCTTGTAAAATGAGTTTGGGAACCTTCCCTCCTCTTGAGTTCTATGAAATAGTTTGAGAAGGAGAGGTGTTAGTTCTTCCTGGAATGTTTGGTAAAATTCACTTGTGCAGCCAACCTGTCCAGGGCTTTTGTTTGTTGAGTTTTTATTTTTATTTTTTAATTACTACTTCAATTTCACTAGATGTAATTTGTTTGTTCAGATTCTCTGATTCTTCCTGATTCAGTTTTGGGAGATGGTATATTTCTAGGAATTTATCCATTTTATCCAGGTTGTCCAGTTTGTTGACATATAGTTGTTCAAATTTTCTTATAATTCTTTGTATTTCTTTGGTGTCAGTTGTTATTTCTCCTCTTTCATTTCTGATTTTATTTATTTGAGTCCTCTTTTTTTCTTGATGAGTCTGGTTAAAGGTTTGTCAATCTTGTTTTTCTTTTCAAAGAACCAGCTCTTGGATTCACTGACTTTTTTGTATTTTTTTTAGGCTTTGTTTATTTCTGCTCTTATCTTTATTATTTCCTTTTTTTCTCACTTAGGGCTTTGCTGCTTGTTCCTTTTCAAGTGCTTTTAAGTGTAAATTTAGATTGTTTATTTGAGCCTTTTTTCCCTTTTTTTTGTTGAGATAGGCCTATAATACTATTTATTTCCTCTTAGGATTGATTTCCCCGTGTCCCACAGAGTTTGGATTGTTATGTCCTCATTTACCTGTTTCAAGGTATCTTTTGATTTCTCCCTTGACCTCATTGTTGAAACATTTACTGTTTAACAATGTTATTTAACTTCCATGTCTTTGTGTGTTTTTCAGTGTTCTGGTGACTGATTTCTAGTTTCATTGCATTGTAGTTAGAGAAGATGCTTGAAACAATTTTAATCTTCTTAAATTTACTGAGACTTATTTTGTGTCCTAACATGTGGTCTACCCTAGAAAATGTTCCATGTGCACTTGAAAAGTATGTATATTCTGCTACTTTGGGGTGAAATGCTCTGAAGATATCAATTAAATTCACTTGATCTAGTGTGTGTGTGTGTTTAAGGCCACTGCCTGTTGTTGATTTTCTGTCTGGAAGATCTATTCACTGAAGTCAATGGTGTGTCAAAATCTCCAACCTTGACTGTATTTCTGTCAATCTCTTCCTTTATGTCCATCAACATTTGCCTCACATACTTAGATGCCCTATGATGGGTGTGTAAATGTTTACTAGGTTCATATCCTCTTCTTGGATTGTTCCCTTTTTATCATTATGTAGTGTCCTTCTTTGTCCCTTCGTATAGCCTTGGTTTTAAAGTCTATTTTGTTGGATATAAGTACCGCTACCCCAGCTTTTTTACCTTTCCATCTGCATGAAATATTTTCTCCACCCCTTTATACTGTTAGTCTGCATGTGTCTTCTGATCTGACATGGCTCTGTTGGAGGCAGCATATAGATGGGTCTTGTTTTCTTATCCATTCACCTACCCTACGTCTTTTGGTTGGAGCATTTAAGCCATTTACATTTAAGGTGATTATAGATAGATACACATTTAGTGTCATTTTATTGTCAGACTATTCTGCTCTTTTTTTCTCTTTTTCTTCTTCTTAAAGAAAGCCCTTTAACATCTGTTGCAGTACTGGTTGGTGTTAACAAACTCCTTTGTTTTTTTCTTGTCTGAGAAACTCCTTATTTCTCCTTTAATTTTAAATGATAGCCTTGCTGGGTAAAGTAACCTTGATTGTAGATCCTTATTTTTCATCACCTTGAATATTTCACCTCACTCTCTTCTGGCCTGAAATGTTTCTATTAAGACATCAGATGACAGTCTAATTGGTGCACCCTTGTATGTAACACTTGCTTTTCTCTTGTGACTTTTAGGATTCTCTCCTTGTCTTTAAGCCTTGACATCCTGATTATGATATATCTTGGTGCAGACCTCTTTTGGTCCAACTAGTTGAGACTCTGAGCTTCCTGGACTTGTGTGTCCTTTTCCTTCACTAGATTAGGGGAGTTTTTAGTCATTATTTCTTCAAATAGGTTCTTGATTGCTTGCTCACTCTCTCCTCCTTCTAGTATTCCCATGATGCGGATCTTGTTATGCTTCACGCTGTCCAAAACGTTTCTTAAGCTCTCCTAATTTTTTTAAAACTCTTTTCCTTTTTACTGCTCTGCCTGGGTGTTTTTTCTACCTTATTTTCCAAATCACTGATTTGATCCTCTGCTTCATCTAAGCTATTGTTTATTCTTTCCAGTGTTTTATTTCAGACATTGCATTTTGTTTTTCTAACTGGTCCTTTCTTATGGTTCCTGGGTTTGTTTGTTTTTTTTTCATGCTGCTGAATATCCTTATAATCATCATTCTAAACTCTATCTGATAAATTGCTTGCCTCCATTTCATCTAGCTCTTCTTCTGGATAAGTCTCTTGTTCTTTCATCTGGGGTCTGTTTCTTTGTCTTCCCATTTTGCCTGCTTCTTTTTATTTGTTTCTATGGATTAGGTTGATCTGCAAAGACTCTGGTGTAGGCCTTTGTTAGATGCTGCTTGTGAGTGGCCCTTGTCAACCTGTTTGGAGCTGTCAGCAATCCACAGTATGTGGCTCCCTCTGCCAGGCCCGTGTGCAGAAAGAAACAGACTGTACACCAAGGCCGGCTTTTATTAGCACCGGGCCCTGGGGTGGGTCAGCTGAAGTCTCACAATGCTCATGAGATCTGCCTTGGTCATTATACTAATCACTGATAGAGCCTCAAGGCTTAATTAGCAGACAGGCTTAACCTCCACAGTGTGGGGCAGAGTAATTCCTGTGGGTGGGGTTATCTCTTCTCCTCAGGCTGGTATCAATTGAAGAGGAGTGTTCTGCCTGAGAAAGATGGCTTCCGCAGTATGGGGAATGACTTAGCACAGGGATCCTGGCAGCTGTTCCTTCAGTTCTCTCTCCAGAGCCACCAACCCCAGATTCTCCTCATGCATGTCTGGTCTTCTCTGCTCTCTCTCTGCTAGAAGCCAGGGTAAGTGGCTGCAAACGAAATTTTGTGCGTTGGCCCTTTAAGAGGCTCTCTGAGTCTCCAGCCATCTCTCCCTGGCAGCTAGAAACCCTGATGCTTTTCACAGATGGGTGTTATCTGTGCTCCTTTCTGGCTTTGGTGCTGTAGGCTGAGGCACCCAACTTGGGGTTTAGATTCCACATTTCTCAGGGGGAACCCCCCAGCAGCTGAAATATCCCTCCAGAACTTCAGCTGCTGCCCATGGAAGCCCAGCCAGGACTCTTGCGCCTCCTCTGCACTGCCTACCAGTCTTGTTGTGGTGAAGTGGTTTCTTCTAGACAGAAGGTTATCTTTGGTTATAAGGCTTCTCTCCAGCTAGTGTTCAGTTGGTTATTCAGAGTGATTTCTCTGCAATTTAATTGTAATTCCAGATTGCTCCTGGGAGGAGGTTAGTGTAGATTCCACTTACCCCTCTGCCATCTTGGATCACTTCCCATTAATTTTTAAAGGGAAGAAAACAAAGGCAAGAACAGGATTTTGGGGGAAGAGCTAAAAAGGTGTATTTGGTAATAACAACTTGAAAATAAACAGAAAATGTGTCAAACTGAACATAATGTTAGAGCATACTATTTTAGTTTATTATGATACAAGTTAGAATTTTACTAATATGCCAAATTTAAAAAGTAAATTTTTAGTTTACTGCTTATTATGTATCTCAAAATATAAAACTCTGAAAAATCATTTCCAATAAAGGAAAGACTTAAGTCATCTTATCACTTTAGTTTTATTTTTTTAAGAACTTATTTTTTAGTGAGCGAGGAAGGGAAAGAGAATAAGAGGGAGAGAAACATCGATCAGCTGTCTCTCCCATGCTCCCAACCAGGAACCTGGCCCCCATCCCAGACGTGTGCCCTGACTAGGAATTGAACAGGGGGACCTTTTGGTTTGTGGGCTGATGCTCAACCCACTGAGCCACACCAGCTATGGCCACTTTATTAAAAGTATTATATAAATATAAGAATGGAGAAAATGAAAGTTATCTACCGGATTAGAAACTGAGTGAATTAATTTTTTTAAAAATAAAAAGCTCAGCTAGTTAATATATAACAGCTATACATTTATATGTACAACTATTATAGATTTGTTCAAATTCACCCAGCAAAATAAAAAATGCAGTTTGACGCCATGCAAGGCAAACAATGCAGAACAGGAAGCATGATACACTGGCAAATCTTCAGGCTAGGATGCAAATGACTAGTGTATGCCCCAGCTCACATGTGAGACCCAGTTTCTTCATTTCTAAACAGGAAAGGACAGTAAGGGTATTTTAAAAGTAAATCATTGACTGTTGAGCTATGCTATTAAATTTAACCTATTTTGACACATTATTACTATTTTTATTAGAAATTTACTACTAATTGAGTAAGACACTTAGAGACATGGTTCAGGAAGGATTCCTGAACAGATCTGAACCATGTCCAATTTACATGAATTTGATCTTATTTAAGAATCTTCTTAGCATTTATTCACTTAACAATTTTTATTGAGTACCCATATTAAGCACTCAGCACACAACAATTAGCAACATAGATTAAGTCTATAGAGCACACATTCTAGTAGAGTTATTACCTAAATATCTTCCTGACGCTGTCAAATCTACCTACTAACTAAAGTTTCAGATAATGAACAAAGGAGGATTAGGCAGAAAAAGAACAATTTCCTAACAACAGGATATTTTCTGCAGAAACAAAAATAGATCCTGAGTTGAAGGGGAAACTAGAAAAAATCACTTTAAAAGGAGAGAGGACTGAATGTGGGTGAATACACTTGATACAGGTTTTTATAGATTACCAAGTCATCCGTTGGTTGCTTAGAAGGTTGTGTTCATTTTTCAGCTTTTTTATTGAAGGGTTTACAGCTACCAGTGCTGTATCTTTAAAGACAAAGTACAATAAGCAAAAGTTCTGTAAAACATACCATCAACATCATCTGACTCTTCATCGTCATCATCATCTTCATCTTTAGACTTCCTCTTAGAAGAGGATCGACACCTGAGAACATCCTGTGAGGATAACCGATGGAAGTATCCTCTAGAGAAGAGTTCATTGTCATCCTCTTCCTCTTCTTCTTCATCAATTTCAAATGTGGGTTCTAATCTTGGCATTGGCCTCTCAGAGTCAGAGTCTTCAAAAGGTTCATCTAAGACTTCTGTGGTCTCAGAAATAGTTTCTGTGACCACACTGCTATTGTGATGTTTGCGCTTTCGGACTCTCCTTCTACGGTGAAGAATTGGTTTCTATTTAAAAGAGAAAAAATTTTATTAATAGTAGTAAACACTATCATTTCTATTAATAACATGATTAATAGTTTTTAAACCTAATAGAATTATCATATATAAATGAGGATGCTGTTTAGCAAAAGATGTTTTGAATATTATTTCAAAATACTATAGTAAGATACTATATAGCCCTGGCCAGGTGACTCAGTTAGAAAATTGTCCCATGCACCAAAAGGTTCCAGGTTTGATCCCTGGTCAGGGCACATACTTAGGTTGCAGGTTTGATCCCCAGACAGGGCATGTACAGGAGGCAACTGATAGAAGTCTGTTTCTCTTTCTCTTTCTCTCTCTCTCATATCAATAAACATACCCCCTCAGGTGAGGATTAAAAAAAAAGATACTATACATAATGTATCTTAGATACATAGATGTTGGATAACTGAATATAACTTTGTAAAAGAATCGGCAGGCATGCCCAAAGAGCAGATATTATAATTAACTTATTAACAGTTCAGTTAAATTAAACACCCCAGGGAGTTATCTATTTCAGTACTGAAAATGACACATAGGCTAGTCCCTTAACTTCTCTTTTCCTCAAGAGGAAAGAAAAAAGGAATAAAACACTTTCTTTTTGTTTCACAGCTCTACTATGAAGGTCAGCAGAACTATCAGTGAAGCGGTATGCTATTTTCATGAGCTATCCACAGAGTTACATTTCAATGCAGAAATATGGAGCTGATATATATTTACTTGATGTTAGTGAAGCATATAAATTGTAAAATAAATCTGTTATTGGAATTGGCACATTAGACACAATTTTGTACTAAGGTTGATCTAATACCTTAAATAACACAATAGCACAAAACAAAGATGATGCACTAGAATTGATCTATGCCAAATTCCCTCATTCTTTAGAGACCAGAAAGGTTACAGGACTGAAGGTCATGCATTCAGTCAGTACAGAAATGGCTATAAAATACAGTCTGACTCCCAGTCAAGTGAATTTCTTCAAGGACTCCAAAAGTACTTTGTACATAATATTCTTGTTTTACACAAACAAATAGCATAATTTTATTTTATAAATAGGCAATACAAGCCTAGGATGGCAAAGATATATTCTTATGGTCACATAAGGAATAGTAGAGTTAGTCAAGAGTTCACTTTTTCTCCACTTCAAATTTACTAATTCTTCTAGTTGAGAATACAATTTTCAAAATAGGCTAAAATATGGCCCTACTCTTTGGAAAAATCACTGATTCTGGGATTGGGGCATAAAATATTCAAGTTGAAGCTGAAACATCTTGTAGTACCAGAAAGTAAGGAAGTGCTCAAAATAAAACAAACAAAAAAACTCCGAAATGATGAAGGCATGTGTGTTAGAGACACAGGAGTGAAACTGAAAGAGCCCCTAATGACCAAAGCTAGAATAATTAGAGTAACAAATTAAATAAAGTAGCAGTACTGGATTACAACCTAAAGTATAAATTTAACCTCTATAAGTCCATATTGATGTAAAAGCATAAATAAACAAACAGATAAAGGAGAATACATAAACAAACAAATGAGAATGCATAAATATCCCAGGAAGAATTCTAAGTAAATACAGGTATTCTGCTCTTGAGGAGAAGAGTATTACTCCCCATATCTTAAGTGTAGGCTGCGGGCAGTGACTTTCTTCCAAAGAGCACAGTAGGGACAAGGGAACAAAGGATTAACTTTCCAGTGGAGAAACCTGACAAACACAACCACAAGCCAGGTGATAGAGGCTGACACTTGTGAAAAGTCATTTGGTATAATACCTACCAGTAGTAGATACCCTTTGCATGATGTGATGAGAATGACAGTTTACCTCTGTGGTCTTCTTCTCAAAAACGCATTACCCCATTCGAGTATCATGAGGAACATTCCCCAAACTTTCAAGGTCATCAAAAACAAGGAGTCTGAGAAACTACTAGAACTAAGAAGGGCCTAAGGAGACATAACCACTATCAATAAATGTAATGTGGTATGTTGGATGGGATCCTGGAACAGAAACAGGACACTAGGGAGAACTGAGGAAATCTGAATAAAGTACCGTATTTTGCCATGTATAATGTGCATCCATGTTTTTGTGCATTATACACGGGATTATTAGACCCATTATACCCACAGTGCGTAACCATTATACCCATGTGTAATGTACATGCTTATTTTTCCCTCAAAAATCTGGACAAAAAGTGCACATTATACATGGCAAAATATGGTATATACTCTAGTTAGTAATTAATTAGTTTACTATATGTAACAAATGTACCATATCAACCTAAGAAGTTAAGAATAGGGGAAACTGGGCATAAGGAATACAGAAACGCTTTGTACTTTCTTTGCAATAATTCTAAATCTAAATAAATCTAAAACTGTTCTAAAATTAAGGGCTTTTTACAAAAAGAATAGCTCCACCTTTTTTTTTAATGGTCTGACAAGGAAAGAAATTATTTTTCACTGCTTTGGATGAAAGCTGTCATCCTACTACAGGGCGGCTCATCCAGAGGGGTGACACAATTCAGTCTGGCTGGCTTGTGACCATGCTTAGAGTTCACACCATAGCCTGGGACATTTCTGGTATACAGTTTAACGAAATTCACCATCATCGTCACACAGAATGTATTAGCAAACTGGCTCTCATTGAAACTTTGCATGAGGATGAAATATATACCGGTAGCTTAAAAACTATTTTTAAAGCAAAGTTATGTCAAACCATTGGAGGAGTTGAAGGGGAGAGAGAGAAGGGAGGCGAGAGGACGGAGAACAGTGCCGCCCAAGGTGAGATGAATGGCTTCACTGAGCACCCCACAGACATCCACTTCCCACGGGACTGTGTGATACTTGCCTCTTCTTTTCTAACTGAAACATTTCTAATCGATAAATGCTTTTTAAATATTTTTAAAATCCCTAGAAGTCATGATTTAAATATCAAACTAGTAAGCCAAAAAACAGTCTGTCAGACCTTAAATATGCTTTTGACTCCTAAGCTAATGCCCATGAACCGAAGAAATCATACCTGCATTTCAGATGTTCACTGGGAACAATATACAAGGCTTCAAGTTTAAAAAATCACACACTAAGAATTTCTGTATTTATTTTTTCAGAACTCTAGGACAACAACCGTATACAATAAGCTGTCGTTGGAGGGAAAAAATTGTCAAAGGAACGCCTTACCTTTCGCTTCAATGTGGGCTTTGTAAGAATTGGTGGTGAGCTGGACCGAGGACTTTCCGGCTCCTCTTCCTCCTCACTGCTCTCACTGAAGCCCCTAAAGAGAGCCCTGTCGCCATCACTATAGCGACGGGGAAGTCTGTCACTGCTTTCTGCTAACCTACACTTCAGAGCCTCAGGGCTTTTCTTTAACTGTCCTCGCCATAGGTCAACCCCCTCACTGAGTCTTCTTTTGGGAATGTCTGGCTTTCCATCTTGGCTCGGCTGCTCCTGAAAGGCTGCCAACTGTTCCTCACTTTCACCATATTGTTCTTGGGAGGTTTCTGATTTTTCCTCACATTCTCCATATTGTTCCTGAGGAGCTGATGACTCTTCCAAGAGCAGTTTAGCATCTTTATCACCAAAACGTTCCTGGGTTTTTTTGTTCTTCCTCCCCCAGCGGCCTCGCCGAGATGGCTGATTATTTGCAGGAAGACTATCACGGGGAAGGACTTGTTTGTTCAAACGTGCAGAACTAGCTGGTGCCAGAACTTCTGGTTTCTTTTCATTTTCTATTGAAGAATAAGAATCTTGTTCTTTGTTCTCCCGAGATGTAGACTTTACCACCTGATTTTAGAAAATAAAACCATGGTGGTTAATTTTTCAGTCTCACCTGATTATATCTCCTATTCTGACCTTTTAAATACTACAAAAACAGTTTTGAAAAAGAAAATTATTATTTAATAGCTGTCATGAATACTTATGTGTTAGACACTGTTTTAAATGTTTTACAGGTATATCTTCACAACAACAGTATAAAGTATAATTAATTATATGCCCATTTTGCAAGCTACCTCCAGGCAACTGAGGCACAGAAAGTTTAAGTAACTTGCCTCAGATCATGCCATAGCAAACGAAGAAGGTGGACTATGAACCCGGGCAGTCTGACCCAGGAGCTAGTGCTCTTAGACTCTATGCAACACTATCTTCAATAAAAAAGTGAATGTTATTGTTCTTATAAACCTTAGTTTATGAAATATCTGAGAGATAAAAAGTTATAAACAGAGGAGATGGGCTCTTGGGCTTGAGCAAGAAAAAGGGGATGTTTGAAAAAAATTTCTGTAATGATTTTGGCTTATTTTTATTCTGAACATTTAACTTTAAAATTTATATTACATTAAACAGGGACATAAAATTGTACATGGTTATCAAAGGAAGACATAGATTTTTAAAGGCTGAAAGGACTGCTTTAAAAAAGGTATGTATCACATGAAGAAAAATACTGAAAACTACAGTCTCTCCCTTTAATAGCCCTAACACATTAACGGCTAAAGACTTACTGCTTACTTACTGAGCGATTCAGTGCTCTCTTTAAAACATACACATATGTCTCTATTATTCCATGTTTTATTTTTAAGGAAAATGTATCTTCATTTCATTTTTAACAACAGTCAGATTTAAATTCAATTCAGATTCCTCAATTACTACGTAGCTTAAAATTTAGCTGCTTATTGGCATTTTGGCAAGAAATATTTAATCATAACTAACGTAACAAATCTGAAGGATCTCCTGATAATCTAAGGCTTAAAAATATACAAATAAGTAAATAAAACACAGTTTTCCTGAAACTTCTATCATTAAAATAAACTCTGAAAGTCTAATGTGAACTTACTGTGTGTATCTTAAACCAATACAGACTGTTGTTTGTGTATCTCATTAAAACCAAAAACACATCCTTATCATCAAAAACAGAGACTACTCATGTCCTTACACTTGTCTCTAACTCTCTCTCCTGACACTGGGGCTCTCCGTTTTCTTCTTCCTCAGCCTCCTCCTCTTCCTCCTCTGAGACAACAGAATTGGAGACTATGACGGGAGTCCAGCGCAAACACTCCGGATCTACTTCTACAGGTCGCAAATTCAGCTGAAGCTTTGCCATGTGATCCTGAATAAGTTTTTCCCGGCGGATAATCACAAATCTGGAACCAAAGACAAGTTTATAGCAATCAACAATGAACAAAGAGTACCAAACCATGAATGTGGAGGTACAGCCCCCAGAAAATCCTAATATGATGATAAATGGTTTAAAATAGCAAGACTGGGAAGCTGAAATACAGAAACACACCATAACATGAGGTAGCTAAAAAATATGAAGTTAGATACATACTTCACACTCAACTACAGCAATGGATAAAGGTTTTTGGTTTTTTTTTTTTTTTTAAACTATTGTATTTATTTTTAGAGAGAGCGGAAGGAGGGAGAGAGAGAGAAACACTGATTGGTTGTCTCTCATATGCACACCCCATTCGGGGACTGAACCCACAACCCAGGCATGTTCCCAGACCGGGAATCAAACCAGTGATATCTTTGAGAGATGACATCCAACCAATTGAGCCATACCTGTCAGGGCCAATTAAATTATTTTAATCACTACTGTCTCAAACTTCCCTCCTCTGGAATTTCTGATACTTTCCTGAACTCTACCTCCTATTCTCCATATTTCTAGCTGAAATGCCTCCTTTTTTTGTGACCTTGTCCCAACCACTCTAAAGTGTGAGCTCTTTCCTTGGACTTTATTTCATTTTATAGCATGTATGTGAAAGTAAATCATGGGTATAATTTATCTAACAGTGAGTGTTTCTAGGGCTGAAGAAGCTCCCAATACTAGAAAATAAGATTAAGTAGTTTTGGTTCAAAGGTTAGGAGGAAGGCAAAAAAAAAAAAAAAAAAAAAAAGTTTAGAAAAATATGGCCCTGGCTGGTGTTGCTCAGTGGATTGAGCTCGGGCTGCAAACCAAAGGGTCGCTGGTTCGATTCCCAGTCAAGGCACATGCCTGGGTTGTGAGACAGGTCCCCAGTGGGGGCCACATGAGAGGCAACCACACACTGATGTTTCTCTCTCTCTTTTTCCATCCCTTCCCCTCTGTCTAAAAATAAATAAAATCTTAAAAAAAAATATGGTCAATAGAATCAAATATCATAGAAAAGAAAATGATGTCTGAGGATCACCAAGTGTACTATTAGTATTAGTACATGTTCATCCATCAATGATTTGGCTGCCTAATCCAAAAAGCTTCACCTAATTATCCTTGGATGGTATACAAAGAGCTATAATACTCACTGGTCACTACGAAAGTCCAGCATTCTTAGGTGATGGAGTGTGGAAGTAATGTCTTGAGGGCAGATTCCAGTCAACTTGCTTAACTTCTTAATGCTGATTTGCTTGTCATTTTGGTGATAAAGGCACTCCAATATTACACTTTTCCAATAAGCCATGTAGGAAAGACGACCTAGATCGGACAATGGTTTCTCTGGAGACCCTGCTTGGCCTTCACGCTTTGATAACAGGTAACCTAAAGAAACCCCCAAATAACAAGTCTGTCAGAGAGCCTTAAATAGGCTAATTCACCAAAATAACAATGCCTTCTTCTACAACCAATCTAAGTATTATAGACAATAATAACTATAAAGATAAATTCCTCCAAGAGAAAAAATTGCAAAATTATTTGAAAACCAATTTGCAGGAAGATTACATAATTTATATACACTGAATATTAGATTAGTATTACTGTTTTGTCTACAGGTAATGTAAATCATATTGTTAAAACAGTCAAACTGTTAAAAGTCAGGACTTCATACTGATAGGCTGCATTAGTAAGGGTAAGGCAATAAAGGCTTTTATTTAAGGTACTGGAGTAGTAAACCACCCTCTCATGTTTTACTTGGACCACTAGATGGCAACAGCTGTATCTGAACTGAACAACACAAGAGAATGCCTCAGAGCTTCTGTCATTGTATCTATTAAGATTGTGGTTCTCCTGTGCGAGAATCAGAGGGCAATTTCTCACTTCAACCAAGGCTCTCCTCACAATTTCCTATCACCACAAGTCTCGGCAAACCAGCATGTCAGCTTGAGGTGTCATAGTCAGTGTGAGGTGGTGCTGTTTGGTCCTCTTGTCTAGTGCATGACTCTCAAGAACAGGAGAAAAAGAGCATAAACTCTAAAGGAGTAAGTGTAGAAAATGGAGTGGCAGAAGAAATGTTTTCTTGTCATTAAGGAAAACTTTAAATCAGTCTAAGAATGGTAATTTGGGAAAATATTTTACACTACAGAAAGTAATTGAAGACACACTGGAATCATACAGACCGTTATTTGTATATCTCAAAAAAAGGACTAATTAGCATAATAAAATATTTACCCCTCACTATGTCACTTAATGGCATAACATGTTCAGTCATGAGTTGTATTTCAAAAATATATTGATATTAAAAGAATAATTTGAGTTTCAGATCTAAATCTACTAATCCAAAAAGACCAGGAAATATATAAAATAACCAATTTTATTTCCAATAAAATATGATCACGTGTATATTCTAAGGCAAAGTAGAAAAAAGCTTCACTGGTCCATATAAGAATTAACTTCTTAACACTGGCAATAAAATTAATTACATAGTATTTAGAGGGATTACCATACCTGTTAACAAAATCCTTAGTGTTTTTAAACCACTGTTTCTAAATATATTTTTTAAATATTTTTAGTAGTGTCTGAGAAAGTATTCCCTCAAATATCACTATATTATAATCAATATAAAATTCACTACAAACATACATTTACTTTCTATGCAAAATTATCAATGTGTAAAACAAAATTCAAGTTCCACATGACCTTTTTAGAACCATTAGCTTTCAATATTTAACTCAGATTAAATTATTAACTGTCATTTAATTTTAAGATGTTTAAAAGTATATCATATGTTTTTAACCATGAGGTAGAGAATCTATAACTAAAAAATGATGCACACATTTTGGGGAACAAAAATAGAGTAGGTGCTGTACTTTTTTATTGATACTGATTTAAGTAGTTATACAATGTTTTTCATATTGTTGAGAGTTACAATTACTACATAAAACTAAATTCCATTTAGTAATTTAACAGTTGCAAATTAAAGGCATTTACTATCACATAAAAGTTGGTACTTAATATTAGCTATTTAAAAACATTTAATGTCCAATCAAAAGGAAAAAAATCACGACTTTCAGTTTTCAAGTCACACACACTCACACACACACACACACACACACACACACACACACACAGGCCCACAGGAAGAGATCATGAGAAACTGTTACAATACTTACTGAAATCGATGAGAAACCTGCCATAGCCCTTACGCTGGTATTGGGGAAGAATCATTATACAGGAAACATTGTATTTCTGTTGGCAGTGCTTTTCCTGGTGGAGAAAATAGAGCCAAGTTTTAAAACTACAGGCTGGTAAGACTGAATAGTAAGGCTAATTATTCAGAAACAAAGACTAACAGTCAAAACCACAGCCCTGGTCCTTTGGGAACAATATACACCAAGAAAAAATACCCCACTGGGAGGAGATAGGACAACGTTAAGTCATTGTCATTGCCTACAAAGCAACTATCCTGGGAAATAAAATTATAAGATAAGAAGATGCCATCTAACACCATCTGCTACTCAAAAACAGTATGTCAATGCCTATGATGAGCAGAGGAATCTGAGTCCCAATCAATTTGCAAAGATACAAATTATAAATCAATGACCCACTCTAGAAGTGAGAAGATTCACCATCAACTATTTTAAAGTTTCTTTTATTTCCTCCTCTGGACCTACACAGGACAATCCCACCTCCCTATAAATTGTAGCTAACTCTACAAAATCTAGTCCCAAAGTGTTGGGTACAAGTATATTTTTATAGACCAGGCAATCATATGTCTTCAATCAATCATATATTTAACTACTGAAATTGCATATTAACAGAATGCTTGCTTATAAAACTAGTTGCTCTTCTACTTAACTATTTTATGCACTTAGATTTTACCTTGGGCTTGCTCAAATAACACAGTATATTTCTGTTGTCTGAATACAAAAGAAAACCTTTTCTCTCCAACAGAATAAAAGATTAAAGGAAGAAGAAAAATATCCTGTAATAAAAATGGCTTCTACTTATATTTCTGTACCTAAAATTCAAATTAGGAAGATTTAAACTGAGAAAGAACTTAAATAGGTAATGACCCTGTTTATTTCACAAGTTCTATGTATTATCACCATGGGAATAGAAGTCATTTTAAAACTTTCCCTCTTGAGTATAACCAGCAGTTCATGTTCCTAGGAGAGTATACAGTCTGTTGAATGTTACCAGGCACCTTCTAGCACTTGGTATGCTTCTGAATGTTCCTTCTATTTTTCTTTCTAAAAAGCTAGATGGCACCGAGAAGGTCCTATATCCTGTAGTATCTCCTAGTGAGAACCAGTAAAGATCATTTCGGATTTACAGACAAATTCAAATAAATTGTAAGCTGATATACTTACTTTAGAAAAGTAGCCTACAAGGTGGCAGCCCTTGACATCATTCTGTGTTAGTACATAAAAAAGAAATGGCTCCACGTCATAATAGAGTGTTTTGTGGTCAAGGAACAACTTTGCCAAGAGACATAGGTTCTGACAATAAATGGTACTCACATTCCCATCAACCTAGAAGAAAAAAATACAATGAAATGGTCAGCAGAGTGTCCCTTTAGTTCCAGGACACACATCAGATACAAGCACCTCTGAGTATCCACAGTCCAGCCTAAGAGAAGTGATCAGTGAAGACACTGGAACCTCCAAGCTATCCCTAGATGCTGCAGAATTACAGTACTTGTTGTTTTAAGACAACTGGTATACATATAAAGTACTGTATTCAACAAAGCATGAATAGATAGATAAGGAGGCGATGGCCATTTCAGAAATAGCACTTTTGGGTTTTATAACAACACATTGATTGCAGGGATCCTTCAGATGGCGAGCTGATCTGATTCCTTTTTAAAAAGTATTTAATGTAACGGAGGATCTAAATGCAACCACTTCTAAAATACGTATGTAAATAAAACAAGGTATAATTATAATCTAATCTGCACCAGCAGCCAGAAGCAATGTAGTCTGACTGCCATGATTAGATTTGTTGCCAAATAAAGCTACTAAGATTTAACTATTGTCAGTAGCACCAAGCAGGTTCCCTGGCAACTTGGCAAACGAGGTATTTTTTGGACTTAGGCTGGCCAACGTCAGTAGCCCTAGGCTACGTTGTTCCCGACACCTTGTGTTCCTGGGGGTTGCTAAAGCTTGCTCTTTTGTAAAAATGCCAGTGGATGCCAATATTAGACCCCTAAGACATTGGCATTTCAAAACTGAAACCTCTTCACCAATTTTAGTAATTAAATATTACACTGTTAAAAACACCCACCAATATATGCTTAAACTGAGAAACAATTTACTCTTGGGTATTCTGAAACAGTGCCGTATAGCACATCCTTTCCCTTTCCCCTCCCCCCCCAAGGTGAAGCGCTTCTCTACTCCTCAACTAAAATAAAGGCTTAGGGAAGACAAAGACAACGAGAGACTGAGTAGATCCTGAAAACCTGAAATTCTCTCATCATTCTAGTAATGTAAATTCTAGTCGTTAACAGAACTGAGCACATGGCAGATACTCAATACTCAGCAACCAAACCACAGAACTGAGGATCAAATTAAATACCACTAACAACACAGAAGAAAAACAAACATAGTATAACTCGTATCATCACGATCAGGTTAGGAAAACATAGTAAGATTTAGTGCTGCTATTTAAATATCTCTCTACAAAATATCCCTTTAAATAGAGCTACAGAAATCTTTTCATTTAAACAGCATAGTTCGTAGATCCTAAGAAAAAATTTAATCACTTCTAAATGTGTAAAATTGGTTGACATTTTACAATCAAATGGAGTCTTACAAATCATTAACAGTACTTTTTCCTTCTTAATGGTACATAAAGTATTAAGATGTATTATAATTATTAATTTAATGAAATAAAAATAATTTATTCTGGATCACAGTTGTAAACTTGGTACCATCTGTATTGGCCTAATTCTGTTTCTCATATAGCAGAATTATCTGACTTAATAGTGAGTGAACAACAGTAAAATAAGATTCCAAAAACATCCAATTGCATACTTAGATGGAGTACAGGTAGCACTATATTTGAAATGGAAAGATAACTACTAAATATCTACTTTACCTCAAAGACGGATATGTTATTCTTTCTGTAAATCTCATTGGCAGGAGGATGGAACCAACCACACTTCTTCATGTGCTGCTGTAGAATAGTTCTACTTTTCATATATTTTAGACAGAATTCACATAGATACAATTTAGGCAGCCTGTAAAAAAATAATTTTAAAAAAGACAGGGCTTTATATTTTATAAGACTTTAAACTTTCACCACAATTCTTTTTTGAGTCTCATTACCACACAGGTAAAAAGGTAGAGAATATATCATTAACCCCATTAATCAGATGAAAGAAAAAGTCTAAAGATAAAACTAATCTGGATAACAGTATCCAAGTAATTAACAGCAGGAGAGCAAGGGTAAGAAATCAAGACACCTAATTCCATGTTCTTCCTATCTGACTAATACTTTGCAGTCTTTTTAAAAGTTACCCCTTTGAGACATACAAAAATACCTCACATTCTCTCACTGATAATTTCTGGTAAGTAGAAAATAAAGTCTACCTTCGGAACACACCAATAAATAAAGGAGACTGTGTCAACCTATAGATTCTTCCTTCCTTTATTTAATCATTCGCTCATCAAGAAAAGAAAACAAACATTTGTTGGATATTTACTGTGTGCCAGGCGCTGTGATTAAAAGATAAAAGCAAACTTTTTGTCTTTTTAAATACACAATTTTAATAGTGAGTATGTTTTTTCAAGTTAGGACACACTATAATACCTCCTTCCTTCCACCCCTGAAACTCTGGCTTTCCCTCTGGTTAAATATCACATTAAATTCTGCAACTCAAAAGTCTAATTTTCAACAACTGAAATAAAAGTTCGATTTATTCTTTTAAATGTTCTCTGTTATTACTTCATATTTATTCAACAGTCTCGCTGTTTTAGCAGTTTAACAGGACTTCTTTTTTAAAATTATATTTTATTGATTATGCTGTTACAGTTGTCCCAATTTTATTTTCTCTTTATCCCCCCTTCCGACAGGTACCCCATTCCCTCCAGCAATGCCCCTCCCTTAGTTCATGTCCATGGGTCGTGTGTGTAAGTTTCTGGCTTCTCCCTTCCCTATACCATTCCTGACATCTCCGTCTGTTTTGTTCATGCCAATTATGCTCCCTGATCCCTGTACCATTTCCCTCTTTCTCTCCCTTCCCCCTCCCAGGTGATAACCCTCCAAATGATCCCATACCTATGATTCTGTTCAACAGGACTTCTTCCTTATTCCTTTTATGAGGAGGTAGGCAATAAAGTTAAGGGATCAAATCAGTTCATAAAGGGAAGATACATAACCTAAATTAAAAACCAGTGGCTTTTATACCTATTTTAGTTTGAATCCAGAAGACCACATGGCTCTTCTATTAGAAGATACACACCTTGTATGACCCTTCCATCCTAAACTGTGTCCAGAATTGGTCGTGCCCTGGTAATCTGAGATCTGATACTATCATTAAAATTGCGTATGCAAAATACTGAATGATACTGATGACAAAAATATATAATTCAAACAAATTACTATAAGTAAATACTGAGGCTGAAGGAAACTTACAAAAACTCATTCATTTAGTTGTTATCAGTTTGGATAGCTCTGCTTTAAAAAGATAACCCTGACTCTGGCTGGGTGGCTCAACTGGTTGGAGAACCATCCTGTACACCAAAAGGTTTCAGGTTCGATCCCCAGTCAGGGCGCATACAGGAGGCAACAGATCAATGTCTGTCTCTCTACCCCCCTCCCAAAATCAATAAACATATCCTCCAGTGAGGAGTAAAACAAAACAAAAAGCTTTCCCTGGAATTAAAGAAAAATGTTTGACATGTTTAAAAGTATGAAGACCAGAACTATTTTTTTCAAGTTTTACTTTAAAAGCAGTTTTGAAGCATAATTATTTCTCTGAAAACATTTCACATTCAACTACACCCTTTCCCAAGGTGTATTTACGGAACATTAGTCCTGTATGCACTGAGTGTCCCATGCTAAAATAAGGGTGGGAAAGGGCATGTGATTTTTTTTTCCTTCTGCCTTGGGGATTCACATTAATTCTTTCTATGTAATCTCACATCTTATTTTTAAACTGCCATTCAGGACACTAAAAAACTTTCAAGGAACTGTTGTGGTATATTTCTAAATGTAATATGTAAATACTGTTTTCCAAAATCTCTAGTATTAGCCAAACCAAAACAATCTAAAATTATACATTAGTACAAAACTTATTCCAAAATAAAGTGCTGAGTAAAAACAAATGACTGACATCATAAATTAAAGTCAAGAAGCAATAGCCAAGAGCATGGAAAAGGAAGGTTCCCTAGGCTACTTTGCTTTTTTCCTTTGCAGGTTGCCTCAAACCCCACTACTTGGAAAGGAATGGTAGAAGAATAAGTAAGTAGCTTTTTTCCCTTCTTTACCATCAGAACTAAGAAAATCTCAAAATGAAATGGTCCCAATAGTAAACTTCATCATCTAATGTGGGCACTACATGTAACAACTGAGTCTCAAAGGTGGCCCACAACTACCTATCTTCCTGAACATGTGGATTTTGAATAATTTCTTCTTAAAAGGAAAGTAGAAGAATGAGGATCTCACCCTGACCTGCATGGCTCACTTGGTTGAGTGTCATTGTGGAAACCGAAAGGTTGCTGGTTTGATTCCCAGTCAGGGCACACGCCTGGGTTGTGGGTCTGGTCCCCAGTTTTAGCGTGTGAGAGGCAATCAATTGATGTTTCTATCCCTCTTTTTCTCCCTCCCTTCCCCTATCTCTATTAAATGAATAAATGAAATCTTTATATTAAAAAAAAAGAAGGAGGGTCTCCCTATGCAAATATAATTCATGCCTCCCCTACTATGCAAATGACGAAGAAAGGAAAGGAAAAAAGAAAGAACCAATGACAGGCCACTAAACTTTCCAGATTATGGTAAAGATAAATGCCAACTTTAAAAGCATCTAATTAAACTTTTAGGTCTCAGTACAGAGACATGAAAATAAAATACAATTTATTAAGGTCTACGAGAGAAGGCATAATTTTTTATAAAGCTCTTTTAGGTATCAAATTGTTCAAGACAACATCAGAAGAAATAAAATCTCTGAGAAATTACTGCCAAGTCTTACTTGGGTAAATTATGAGTTCATGCTATTTCTTTGGAATAGCAAGACGTAAAGCATTTCATTGATGAGTAAAAAACAACCTTTAACAAACATTATTACATAAAAAATAATAAAGTAAAAAAAAAAGCAAGTGGCATGATCTACTTCATTCCAATTCATTCTTGCTGAAAACATTTTAAAAGCCTCTTACTTTATAATAACCAAGCCTACTGGGATGACATTGCTAGTCTAAAGGGGATCATCCAATAAAACTCTTTTGTTTTTTTTTAAGATTTTATTTATTTATTTTTAGAGAGGGAGGAAGGGAGGGAGAGAGGGAAAGAAACAGCAATGTGTGGTTGCCTGTCATATGCCCCCTTCTGGGGACCTGGCCCACAACCCAGGCACGTGCCCTGACTGGGAATTGAACCCATAACCCTTTGGTTCACAGGCCAATGCTCAATTAACTGAGTGACACCAGCCAGGGCTGTTTAACCCACAGAGCACCACAACTTATTACTCCTTACAATACCTTGCTAAATAGGAAACTGTGGGATACAAAATTTACAGATTAAAGAAAGCATAATATGACTGCTACACTTCAAATGATAAATTTGATTTTTTTGACCAAATCTTATTTTTCAGCTCCTTTAATATAAATCCTGAAGGGAAAAAAGAGTAATAACAACTGACATGATTGAGCACTTACCATTTTCTAAGTGAGTTATATGTGTTAACCCATGCAACGTTCACAACAAACCCTGTGAGGTCAGTACTATTCCCACCCGCATTTTAAAGAGGAGGAGACTGAGGCCCAGAGTTGTTGGGTAACTACTAAGGTTATGTAGCTTACACATATCCAAGTTGAGTCATGAAACAAATCTCACTTTATTAAGCACACTGCTGCATCCTTAAAAGCTGGTGACTAATCAATTTATACACCTGGAAACCTGAGCTCTTTATATATAATTTAATACCATTTGTCCAAATTATTCCTGGGAAAACAAACCATTAATTTGTTAAGTTATAAAAATTTAGATAAAAGGCTACTCAGTGAAACTTTGTTTATAGGTTAAGTGTAAGAATCTTTAGCTCCTTCCCTCTTCTAATTCTTAGTGCAAGGTATGAAGGCATATTTGTCTTTGAGAACATATGTTCCCCTTTCTTTCTGACCATGTATCGAGTTTCCAATTTTAAATATCAGCTTTTAGACAGGTTACAGGAAAACAATCTAATGCCAACTGGGATTAAGTAGCTGCCTAAGTATGTTGCTCTTCTGGACATTTAAAAGTTACCAGTCTCCTCAAATGTAAAAAGATGAAATAGAATGAAATGTCCCCAAGATCCCTTCTAGCACTGGAGTTCTGTGAATTTATAAACAGAAGGTAAAGGGTCTCTCAAAACATACCTTGAGTATTCTTGAGGATATGGGGAAGAGTACCAGGTATGAATTTCATACTTGCCAAACTCAATGACAGAGGGACAGCGGACTTGTGGATCAGGGGGACCAGTCACTCCAACTTTCTGCGCAGGCAAAAAATGCATTACAAAATTTAGCTAAATAAAGTACATGAAATAGATAACAAAACAATCAAAACAAAAAATCCCAGTATGAATCTAAATGTTGTCATCTCAGAATTCCACAGGAGAGCAAAAAAGCCAGGAATACGCTAACAAGTTTTGAAGTAAGCTGTATTATTTTTTAAATAAAGCACCAAAAGAACAACAAAAATGCTGGTAAGTCTTAGAAACCGGTACAGTTGGTATCACTGGATTACCATATTTAATAATACTGGGAATACCTTCCTCAACTAAACTCACGCCCTTAATGACTTGGTTATTAAAGAGAAACTGCTGTAATGAGTGGGGGGAGGGGCGCTGCACACTTGTCACGGTTGTACATACAGTGCCTCAACTGACAGCAGAAACAACCCACTGAATGTGTGGGCACGAATAGGAAAAAATGATTTTCTGCTTTGGGAAAGTAGATATTTAAGAACACACAAAAAGAATATAGCAAAACAAGTATCAAAAGAGTCTTCAATTCATTTTTCCCTGCCCTTAAATTTCCCTTCATTAGTAGCTCTTCACATATTTGACCAAAGGAAATAAAAATACTCTGCTATACACATCCTGTTACCCCTTTTATCTACCTTCTATTTATAATGAAAACAATTTCTATGCTCTCAGGCTTTCTAAAAAGAATAACTTGTAAAGCCTTTATGGCTTCCACACCAGTAATTCCAATATAAGCCATTGTTATGTTAAGGACTGCAAAGATCAGGTTTTAAAACCTTAAATTCAATGGCAATTTGAATTGCTCTGCACCCAATATAGCAACACATTCATATATACACACGTGTGTGTATATTATGTAAATAGTACATCACCCTTTCCTTGAATGCTTTAAAACCACTGAGAGATTTTATAAGCCCATTACTGGAGCCCATAGACAGACACACAGAAGACAGGCAGGCACACACACATAACACAACCTACAAAACTGAAAAAGAAATCACAGATTTTTAAATTCACTTTTCAAACACAAATCCATCTAAGGAAGCAGCCTCTTCACCACAACTCATTTGAACACTCCCTGGTCTGCTTTCTTTTACAAAAAGCCAAGGGGCTGGTCTCAAGTTTCACACTGGGAGACAGCCAGGTGAAACCTCATCCTCTCCTTTAGACGCCTCAAAACAAAGGACAAACATCTGTAGGTTGGACGGGTCCCCCAAGGAGTACTGGGTATCTCCCAAAAACAAAAATCATAAGGAAACAGATAAGACATGATTAAAGAAAGAATTTTTTTCATTTCTCAAAACCAAAATAGAACTCTGTAGGTTTTAAAAACACTGTTCTTTACACTCCAGAACCAAGTATTCTAATTCAAAAAGTAGTATCTTTTAACCTATCTTCAGAGCTCAAAATAACAAGAACAGTTGTATAGGAAATACCAGAATAACCAAATATCAGAAGCCATATCTAATTTCCGGAGCCAAGGATCAAACAGGAAGCACAGAAGTTGAAAACATGCACCTGCTGTAGCACTGCGTGTTGTTGGAGAGCTTTCCCATCAGCTGCTCGGCGCTCTTCCAGGTGGATGCCAGATGAGAAACTGGATATCCAGTTCCAGTATAATTGTTTGCACATCACCACAGCTAAGACAGCGTGTGTAAAATTAGACTCAGAGCAGATTTCCCCACTCCCTCACCTTTGTGCACTGTAAAATGCTCTGGCACATGCGCCTATCCACCGCTGTACTCTGCCACCTCCAATTCCCTGGTGAAAGCTTGGTGAGCTGAGGGTTTCCACTTACTAAGGTTTAAAAATTAACAAAGGCTCTACGCTCTGAGGAAGCAACAGCTGCTTCAAAAACACTCATTAACCCAGTCCTTGCCAAAGTCAAATTGTCAATCTGAATTAGAAGATCACCTTTGCTAGGCCATTTTATTTTAAAATTTCAGCCAAAATACTTTTGTTAAAACATGCAACTTTCCAAAGCAGTGGGAAGCCAATATAATTGAGAGCACAAGATATTTTTAAAAACTATTAATTCAAGTCCTGCCAGTTTATACCCCCCTTCTCCTTTGACTATGCCAGAATCTTTATAAGATGACATATATTCCAGGCCATTAAAAATGACCTTTTTAATCTAAGAAAGTTAGGGAGGGCACTAAATGTGTTAGCAATTGGGCTAAACTAAAAGATAACTTTAAATATTCTGACCAGGCCCTGGCTGGTGTGGCTCAGTGGATTGAATACCGGCCTGCGAACCAAAGGGTTGCCAGTTTCATGCCTGGGTAGTGGGCCAGATCCCCAGTGGGGACTCGTGAGAGGCAACCACGTACTGGTGGTTCTCTCTCTCTTTCTCCCTTCCCTTTCCCTCTCTAAAAATAAATCTTTCTTTTAAAAAAGGGAGGGAAGTTAAGAATAGTATAGGAAATGGAGAAGTCAAAGAACTTATATGTACACCCTATGGACATGAACATGAACTAAGGGCAGGGGGAATGCTATTGGGAGGGGGGTGCAGGGTGGAGGGAAATAAAAGGGAGAAAATATGGGACAACTATAATAGCATAATCAATAAAATACATTTTAGAAATATATATGTCTTTCCTAGATAACGGAACTTTTATTACTAGTATTTTATGAGAAAAGATATTATGCTTCTACAGAAACTCCACTTCTATTACATGACCTATCTAATTCCAATTTCCAATACATAGAGACCAATCTTGCAGCACCCTCAAGTCTAGGTCTGTTACAAACACGAATATTACAATTCATGCAGATACAGCCCTGCCCCCTTCCCTTGGCCTACACTAGATAACTCCCCCAGGACCTTCCTTTCCATTTCCCCTGGTGAAATGACATTTTGAGATGAGCGTGGAGGGCAGGACTGCACCCTTATTATCAGTATGAGAATGTGAAATGTGAAATGTCTTTCTGTTATTTGAATATTTTCCCACAGAAACACTATAATAAAAAATAATTCCATTCATTAGGGATTACAAGTTACCTGATGAAAGAGTTATATAAGAATGAGTTCACACACTCCCAAATGGAAAGAGCATAAACTTAAGAAATAAAGAAAAACAGCATTTGTGGAGCACCTACTGTGCCAGCTGTGCACCTTATACTGTCATCTCATTGAATACCCACAATCCATTCCTCAGAGTAGGAAACAATGTGCTCACTTTAAAGATGAAGGAGAAAACACAAGGCTTGGGAAGGTTACGAGGCAAAAAACCCTAGGACAAGAATATCAGGAGTGAATCATAAAATAAAAAACAAAATGAGTACAAGTAAGATAGGAAATATGGATGGCCCTCAACTAATTAATGTTCTGAATTCTGAAAGTCTAAGTTTTTTTGAACTGGAACATCGTTTTCCATAAATAAATAAATAAATAAATAAATAAATAAATAAATAAATAAATAAATAAATACAATGAAGCTATAAAAGTCCACAGACTCTTATCTAAAACTCTTGGAAGAGAATATGCTTTTGTATCCTGAATTTTTCTGATGTTAGGAAAGTATTACAGTGAACATATGTTCCTTAAATCAACAAACCATGTAGAATTTGGGGAACACTTCATAATCAGATATCACTGATATCTCTTTAGCAAAAAACATGAATATTCACATTAAATGGGCTAAGTAAAGAATATATATAGCCCTGGCTGGTGTGGCTCAGTGGATTGAGAACCGGCCTGTAAACCAAAGAGTTGCCAGTTCGATTCCCAGTCAGGGCACATACCTGGGTTGTGGGCCAGGTCCCCAGTTGGGGGCACATGAGAGGCAACCACACACTGATGTTTCTATCCCTCTCTTTCTCCCTCCCTTCCCCTCTCTCTAAAAATAAATAAAATCTTTTAAAAATGTATGTATATAGTATCTTGTCATTTCAAATCATAGTTTGCCAATAATTGAGTTGAGATCTTACTGTAAAATGAGTTATAAATTTTTTTCATTCTCAAAAAAAAACCCCCATAGACAGCCAATATAGCACATGAAAAGATACTCAACATTACTAATCATTAGGGAAATGCAGATGCAGATCACAATGACATTCGACTTCACACCCATTAGGAATGGCTACTATAAAAAAAGAAAACAAAAAACCCCCCAGAAAATAACAAGTATTGGCGAAGATGTGAAGAAACTGGAACCCTAGTGCATCACTGATGGAAATGTAAAATGGTGCAGCCACTGAGGAAAACAGTATGGCGGTTCTAAACATCTAAGAAAAAATTAAACCTAGAATTACCACATGAACCAGCCATTTCACTTTTGAATATATGAAAGAACTGAAAGTAGAAACTTGAACAGATATTGTCCACCCTTGTTCACAGCAGCATTATTCACGATACCCGGAAGGTGGAAGCAAACCAAGTATTCATTGACAGATGAACGGATAAACAAGATGTAGTAAACACACACAATAAAATACTACTTAGCCTTAAAAAGGGAAGAAATTCTGACATATGTTACAACATGAATGAACCCTGAAAATGCACGAAGTAAAATAAACCAGACACAAAAATACAACTGTCATATGACTCCACTTGTATGAGGTCTGCTTGTGGTAGTTTAAACTCACAGAGGCAGAAAGCGGAATGGTGGCTGTCAGGGGCTAAGGGAGCGAGAAATGAGGAGTTATGATTTAATTAGCCATCCCTTCTCAGTCTCACCAATCTCTAAATGTTGAAATACCCCAGGACTCCTCAAGCTCTTTTCTTCTCTTGTGGTGATCTCACCTGGTCTCATTCCTTTAAATACCACCAACTTGCTGACAAGTCCTAAGTTTAAATTTTGAGCCCAGACCTGTCCTTTGAATTCCAGACACATACATCCCATTGTCTATTTAAAAAAATAGCTCTTTTCTCTTGAATGTGTTATAGGAATCTCAAGTTCAACAGTCCAAAAATCAAACTCCAGATATTCTTTTCCCCAAAACTCCTCCTCCTGTATTCACCTCCATCTAAGTAAATGGCCACTCCCTCCTCCAACTACGCTCTAGCGTCATCCTTGACCCCTTGTTTTCAAAACCATCCAATCCAACAGCACGTCCTAATGGACTTACCTTCACAACACAGTCAAGAATTCCAATTCCACCACTACCACAATGACCCGTGCCTCTTCCTTGGATAATGCTAACAGCCTCCTAACTTCTTGCTTTTGTATTTCCTCCCTTCAATCTATACAGGAGCCAGAGCAATTTCATTATAACCTGTGTCAGACTGGGTCACTCTTCTGCTCAATATCCTCTAAGGGTTCCTATCACCCTCAGAATAAAAATCATAGTCCTTATAACAGTCTAGAAGACCCTACAAAATCTAGCCTCCCATTACCTTTCTGTCTTGATCATCTAATTTCTTATTTTTTTTAAAGATTTTATTTATTTATTTTTAGAGAGGGGAAGGGAGAGAGAAAGAGAGGGAGAGAAACATCAATGTGCGGTTGCCTCTCATGCACCCCCTACTGGGGACCTGGCCCACAACCCAGGCACGTGCCCTGTCTGGGAATCAAACCTATGACCCTTTGGTACACAGCCTGGTGCTCAATCCACTGAGCCACACCAGCCAGGGCTTGATCACCTAATTTCTATTTTCAGTTCTAACCACACTAGCCTCCTCCTTGCATTTCCTTGACCATACTAAGCACAAATCCCAATTCAGAGTCTCTGCATTTATGCTCCCCTGATATTCACATGGTTCACTGCCTCACCTCCTTTAGGTTTCTATTAAATGTCAGGCAGTCCCTAACACAACAGTTTAAAATTGCACAAACCCACCCTTCCCTCTCTCCCTTTCCTCACTTTTCTCCACACCACCGCCACATGGTCACACCACTTACCATTGCTACCCCAGTTAAACTATAAGCTCCAGAGTGAGATCTGTAACAGAATTTTTTTTTTAAAAAAACCTGTTTTGTTCACTCTTGTGTATCCAGTATCTGGCACACAGTAACCAGTACTCAGTAGTATTTATTGTTAAATGAATGTTATCTATGATAACTTTAGCTGTTACCTATGTAGTTTCACCTATCGCCGGTGTGCTGATAACTTGGCAAAGCTCCTACCCAAGCCCTCCTGACCTCCAAATACAAGTCTACAAAAGTTCTCCATTTTAGGCTTTACACAAATCCCCAATTTATGTTAAGTATGGTCTCTTCCTCCATCCAAAAAAGAAAGCTCCTCTTACCACATTTAGTATCATCATGTACTCGAAAAAGAAAACTGAGAGACCTATTTGGTTCCACCTTCTCCTTCAACTCTAATTTCTAACCCAGCGCTACATCTTTTCCATTCTATACTAAATCTTTCACAAAACCTCTGCCTACTGTACCTCCTGGGCTTTCATTTAGACTCTAGTCACTTCTCATTCTGACTACTGTAATCACTGGACTGACAGATGTCCTTGCTCAGGTATTCTTTAATAAACCACTACGCATGGTATCACCTGAGATGAATTTCTAAATGCAAATACAATCATGTCATTCTCTTTTTAGAATTTCTTCAGTAGCCCTTCAAGAGCTATTTGATTACTTTAAAAATCTACTGTCCTGTAATGCCCTGACTGGTATGGCTCAGTAGTTTGGGCGTCATCCCACAAAGCAAAGGGTCACGGATTCGGTTCCCATCAGGCCACAGGTCTAGGTTGTGAGCTCAGTAAAGGAGGCAACCAGTTGATGTTTCTCTCTCATCAATGTCTTCCTCCCTCTCTTTCTCCCTCCCTCCTCTCTCTTAAAAAAAAAAAAAAAAAGGTACTGTAACTAAAAAGGAATTTGTGCTTCACACAAATTCCTTAACATGTACCACAGGATTTGTGATCTGGTCTATACTTACTTTTCAACCTCATCTCTTACTTGCATGCCATCCAAATTAACTACATCCAGCTCCAAGGGTTCATCAAACTTTTTTACACCCAAACTGTTCTATTTGAAGTGCCTTCCTCTTCTTACTCAATAGTAAATTGTTCTTACTAATTCCTTCAACACGCTGCTATAGTGACTCCCCTAACGCTCCCGGACAGATATTTTCCTTTTTATTCTCACTGCATCTTATGCAAATCTCTTTGGTAACATTATACCATAGACTGGCAGTTAAGGGTTAGGATCTGGGTCAGACTGCCTGGGTTTAAATACTGATTCTAAAATTTAGTTATATAACTCTAGGTAAGATACTCCTTCTAAGACTTCCATTTCTTCATCTGCCAAATGAAAGCAAATAATAACAAGGTTATATTTAAAAGCTCAAATTGATGTTGCAATATATCGCACCTGGAACACAGTAGAAGAGTACCTGTTACTAATTACATGGCTTTAATTATTTGTTTGTAAATGTCTCCACAACTGGAGGGCAGAGACATGTTTTCTATTTATGCATGTATCTCCAGCACCTGTCCCTAAGATAGTTAACAGCAGCTCACATTTAGCACTCACTACACAAATGACACACTAAGCATCTTGCACATAGCAACTCATTTAATCCTTTCAACAAACCTAGTAAGTAACTTGTCAAACCAAGGTCACTCAGCAGAGATAGGATGTGAACAGTCCATTTCTAGTACCGAGGCCTTTCACCTCTCTTATTAAAATTCTCACTAAAATTGTGCTAAGTTTTTAAATAAACATACTCAAAATCTAAACAGCCTTGCATGTCTTATGATTACAGGTAAAGGCCTAAGACATTAAGAGCCCCTCACTCCCCATGCCTAATTTCATCAGTACCAAGGAGAAATCACTCCAATAAAAAAAAGCAGTTATGGGGATATCTTATATTCCTGGTATTCCGAGACTAATGTCCTCTGACTAGCATTCAAAACTCACCAATATCCAGTTATGTGGTAGTAAGTCAACCTATTTCTCACCATTCCTAACAAATGTTCCACTCCATTTTATCTCCCAAACTAAACTACCAACAGTCCTCCCTTTGCAAGGTGCCATGGTAACTGGAACTTACACATACCAGAACTGAGATCAAATCTCAGTTGCCCCAGAAATGTACAGAGCACGGACATGATTCTGATGTGCATGTTTCCGTTAGTGCAGTGCACACGAAGCAAGGTCTGCCTGTGTTACAGCACCTTTGTGGGCAGTACTGTGTTCTCTACGCCCCCTCACTGTGACTTGCACAAGGTAGGCCCTCAAATGTCTGTGGATCTGACAGACCAACCATCACAATGTCTCTCATGTTTATACTCATTATTTCTCAGAGCTGAAGTTAATTTTTACTGCACCTCGTAAGCCCTCTTTCTCTCCAAATTCTAAATTTACCTAAATTCTAACCATCCTTTAAGCCTCCTTCTTCTGTGAATGTCCAGATCACAGTAATTCTTACTTATTCTTAGTATGCTGTGAAAACATGGATGGAACAGTCTGTATCATTTTATACAGTGACAAATTACATCAACTTGTACACTACATGCCACTGTTTTCTGTTTAATCTTCCTATGTACCTTTCCCTACTTGCACTCAGTACATGCCTTATGATTTTGGTGCCTCTATAACGTTTTTTGACACGATAATGCAGGATGTTGAAGTCACACAGGCCTGAGTTCTAACTCCACCAGAAAAGTCACTCAACTAAAAGTCAGTTTCCTCATATGTAAAATGGGGATAATAATCTTTACCTCAGAGGGGTAAGAGCGTTATCGAACCTAGCTTACTGCATTTCTAATAACTGTTCAATTCTTTATGCAAAAAAAAATTATTTTAGTACCCCATTTAGTACCTGCTGTAACTGCTGTAACAATCAAATCCTTCAAAACTAAAAATCATTAAAAATAACTATGGAAATATGATGTGATATTTGGTAATATCTTATGTAAAAATCATTCTGTATATTTCAAGAAGGCTGTTATGCTCTAATGGAATGAGTTGAATACAAATACTTCTTTCCGGTGATGGATCTTTTAAGAAAAAACATTTCCTCCAAGTTCCAAAGGTCATTGTTAAAATAAAATTCCAAAACAGAAGCCTGAGTAATTTTATGCTTTTATTTTTCTTTTCAGGGGTTCTTTTTTATAAAATGTCCCTTATATAGATAATAACAGAACATAGTACCGGCAAACTATATTCTTATTTCTCTTGAAATAAAAACAAAAAAATCAAAGCCAATCATGAATGAGCCTTTTTGATAAAAATATTGCTAAGCATTTCAATAACTCTTGAATTAGAAATACATCATGTGAAATTTAATTCCTCAAGATAATCACTATGCACAAATACTGGGTTTGCTGTTTTGAATTTCTACTAAATTACAAACTCTATATTTTACTCATATAGCCCCTATATATGGCAGTTTTTAGAACAAAAGAAGTGCTCAACAGATGATGGATTATTGGTTAGATGGATTCCAAATATTAATTCTTTTATCATTTATCTCTTAGTGGTACAACTGTAAGACTGTCTAAGACTCTAATAAAATCTTCATGCAAAAGTTTTGAAACAAAGGTTGAAGTAGTTTCTACTAGCCATACGGAGGCTATGAAAATGACTTAGCTCATTATCTTTATGAATGCTTTCATTATTCAAAACATCCTCTAATCTAATCAACAGCAGCTTTCCCGTTGGCTTCAACCCACGTAATTACATTAAGTCAAAGAACCAGGGAGTCATCCTTCATGACCTCTTACTCCTTCAAATTACACAGAACCTATCACCAAGTGCCGCTAATTTCATCTCTAAAATATATTCGAAATCCGTCTACCTCACTCCCATTTCCACTGCCACCTCTCCAGTTGTCAGTTTCTTTCAGTGAGACCATTTACAAGGCCTCAAAATTGGTTTCCCTGCTTCTACTCTTAACCTAATTCTAATCCATTCTTAATATGGTGGTCAAGGAAAAACAATTTCTAATGCAAATCTGATCCTGCTATTTCCTTTCTAAAATTCTTTCAGTGGTTTCCCACTACAATTACAATAAACACCCAAGTCCTAACTTACAGAAGAGAAATAATTTTAAAGAGGAGAAACATCACAGAATATTCCCAGATCAGATGGATCAATTGCTATTACTGCTTTATGTACAATACAATTAATCCTCCCTTTCTCACCCATAAACAAATTATTTGACTGTCCGATCCAAACAGCCAACTTTACCTGTAGTGCTTGTTCTTGGATGTCACGAAATAATTCCATGTCTTTCTCAGTCATGATTTCTTGGCTCCCAAAAAGCCGCTCCTCACTTTCCTGTTTGCCATCCCAGCCATCCTGATTGTCTGCGTATAAAGAAAGGGTTCACACATTATTAATACTCCGTAGTTTAATACGTTATCTAGAAAAAAATTTCAGAGGTCTCTACCTCAGTTAGGAGACCCCCATCTTATTTGTCATTACTTTATACAACAGAGAAGAGGACAGGGTTAAACCTAACTCCTAGAAAGATACTAGTCAATAAGAATATACAAGCTCTACGTGTTATATAAACCCTATAATAAATCCTGAACTGCCTTCTTCAATATATTACATAACGAAATTTAAACTTCATTAAAAAGAGATTACATTTTAACATACTATAATATTGGGTTGGCCAAAAAGTATGTTTGGATTTTCCATAAGATGGCTCTAGTACCGCTTGGTTGTCTTTAACTTCATTCAAATCAGTCGTTAGGTTTGTATTATGACAGCTGTCATATCAGCGTGCATTTGAAATAAAAACTTATCAAAACTTATCAAATGGGTGAATTTTGACTTCTAGCCAGGATGGAGGCATAGGTAGACACACTGTGCCCCCTCGCACAACCAAGATAGGGACAGCGACAATGTTTAGAAACAGAATTAACAACCAGAACTGACAGAAGATTGAACTGTATGGAAGTCAGACACCCAAGGAGTTAAAATACACACATTCATCCAGACTGGTAGGCGGGGTGGAGTCGGGCAGCGGGGTGCCAGTTGAGGAGCAGAGAGCAGAGAGCGTTGGGACCAGACCCATC
>CM052548.1:62225592-62245238 GCA_028533065.1 Trachops cirrhosus | reverse complement strand
CCTACCAGTCTGGATGAATGTGTGTATTTTAACTCCTTGGGTGTCTGACTTCCATACAGTTCAATCTTCTGTCAGTTCTGGTTGTTAATTCTGTTTCTAAACATTGTCGCTGTCCCTATCTTGGTTGTGTGAGGGGGCACAGTGTGTCTACCTATGCCTCCATCTTGGCCGGAAGTGCTCTAGTAATTTCTATTTCTGAAACTTTCCAGTAGATTATTCTCATAATCCATCCACAATGAAATGGTTAATTCAAGAATGCCTTTCATTAAGATCTGCTTTATGAGATTCCTTCCATCTAAGTTCAACCTAAATGGGTTGTATGTCTTCTTGGATAAATATGCTCACACTGGAGCTTATCTGTAGTCTGCCCGGCTGATAAAGACATGAAAGGTACTTAAATGCTTAAGGAGTAAGTAGTTGATTGCCACTCTGGTGAAAAGCTGATCAATAAAGGGAGACCTGACAATGATGAGAACTTTCTCCTCTGCACTGGATGAATCACCCACTTATGTAAGCGAGAATAAGGAAGCAGTGAACACAGTCACCAATGGGACATTCAGAGGAAGAAAACGGAAGGGATTTAGAATCCCTTACTGTATATGAGACAAAAGAGGCTTGTGATCCAAAATGTCCTTTCTCATTCTTCTACTTTCCTCAGACCCATTTCTACTTTCTTCACAGGGTTATGTAATCTAAACTCAAAGCACTCAAGCAGTAAGGCTAGTTTAAGCTTTAATTATCTGAGCAGCTAATCAAAATTTTCTCTTCTGACTGGAATCACCTGCTACACTATTAAGTCTTCTCCACAGACATTCTCTTCACTGAGAACTAGAGAATTTAGCCTACTACATAAGTAAATGGTCTGAAGCTATGGTTCTCTCTCTCCCCCCCCACCCCCTGTGCAGTGTAAGCCATTTAAAAAAATCACAACTATATTTACCAAGATTTGAAGTAGAAAAATCAATGATCTTTTATTTGCATATAGTCTTCTTATCTTTAAATCAACAGCATTTTGTCCTCCCTTACTCTTTCCTATTTCCTTCTGGGAGTAAAGTAAACACAATGATGCTCATCACATGATTTACTTCAAAATTTATGAAGTGTTAAGTTATCCTCGATTCAAGATTATAGCCCAAATTTCTGTAGACAGATTCTTGGTGGTTCTACCAAATAAGCACCTTCTTTTGTCTAAGAGCTCCTACTTGTCCAATCTGAAACTTTTATGTCTAGCCTCTAAATTCTTGCTGTAGTTATCACCTTATTATCATTAAATACATATGCTTAATACATCTTTATATTCCAGAGCCAATTACCAAATATAAATCTACGCCAGATAACTAGTGTTATTCCAAATAATACACTTTTGGAATACTTTTTGTTTCTACGTGAACAAACTTTTTTACCTGTGGGCCAATCTGAAGTGCTTGTTTTTCTGTTGCCCTTTTTCCTGATTCTATATTGCTCAGAGTAGTCTACCACTTCCCCTCGTGGTTTCCGCCCATCAGGGGAAGGGGTGAAGAATTTGGTAAGGCCATCAATAAGCCCTTTGGTTTTCTTGTTGAATTTCAAGGAAACGCTGCTATCACTGCAGAAGTCCAAGCCATCTATTCGCTCTAAATATCCTTCTTCTGATGATGATGCTGATTGGCTGGAGAGTGTGATTTTACGTTTCCGACCCCTTCCAGGGCCAGTTCGAACTTTGCTGAAGGGACCTTTTGATCTAAAGAATCAAACAGGGAAAAGAGTAACTTAAAAAGCAATCTGTATAAGGTTTCTACTTAATACGTAACATATAATTAGTAAATAACCTAGAGCTTTATAAAAAATCTGTATCATTAAGAATATTTCATAAACTATAAATATATGAATTATAAGTAATATTATTTAAAAGTATTAATTTAGAAGTAATTTGGCCCTGGCCAGGTATCTCAGTTGGTTCGAGTGTCATCCTGATATGCCAAGGTTGTGGGTCTTATAACTTGTCAGGGTACATACAAGAATCAACCAATGAACACATAAATGAGTAGAACAACAAAAACTGATCTTTCTTTCACTTTCTCTTTCTCTTACAAAACAAATTTTTTTAAAAGGAAGTAATTTAGCACAGAATAATAAAGCTATCAATAAATTAAAAATTCTCTCCAAGAAGCCTAGTTAATTTATAGTGAAATGAATCCAAGGCCAGGAGTCAAAAGGCACATTTGAGTCATAATTCTGTCACTTACTAGCTGTACATCTTGGACAAATCACATTCTCTCTAAGTATCAGTCTTCATCTGTAAAATGAGAGCTGGACCAGAGAACAAGTAAGATCCTTCCAGGTATAAAGTCCTATGATCTCTGTACCAACTCAGACTGATACTTTTACCTTTAAACACAAGGATGGGTTGGTTACTCTCTGAAAGTGAGGAATCAAAAGATCACTTCATAGAAAAATTAAAGCTGATTTAAGATTTAAAATATAAACTACCACAATGCTGGTTCTGTACATTTCAATCTGCTGTTGCCCATTCATTTCAGATATATCACCTTCAAGACAGTCTTAAATGCAGAAAAGGTCAGTGAAATTTTTTAGAATAAAGAGAGATTTATAGGCCTAAAGATATTTTACCTATCATCTAAAGTAAATTACCTTAGAGATACTTAAAAAAAAAAAAAAACAGGTAGAATTAGCTATGGAATCTTGCCCCACCTCCTCCAGACACAGACCAGTTTCCTAGTCTGTAAGGGATAATTATATCCTGATTTCTGCTAATAGATCAAAAACTTGCATTATTTTACCACAGGACATAAAAATGACACTTAGCTATGACCTCAACAGTAGAAACTCTCTAGTCATTTGTACATCTAATAGAAATAAATTAATGAGACTAATACCAGGAGAGGGATCTGTGAAGTGCTGTAGTAACACACATTCTTTCTTTCTTGTTTTTATATACGGCAATAGTTAAGAGGCAGGCATTGGTGCCAGACTACTTGGGCTTTAATCCCCCGGCTCAACATTTTACTATAAACTTGTACAAGTTAATCTCTCCACGCTGTAGTTTCCACCTTTAAAAAGTAAGAGTGATCATAGCCCCTGCGCTTCACTGGGTTGTTGGGAGAATTAAATGATTTAATGTAGCACGTAGAGCAGTTAGAAAGTGCCTTGGCACTTTGCTAGGGATTAATAAATGTTAGTCATTATTATTACATAAAAGTGCCAGTTATAACCATTGACATTTTTTCCATAAAGCAAACAAGGGAATCCTACACTATAGAGAAGGCCCTATCCTTTTCTCCCCTCACCTTGCCACAAGTACAACTTACACCGTGTTTTGTTTCTTTAACCTGTTTTTTGGACGTCCTATTGGATTAGCATAGCGCCGTTTTATCTGTGCCGCCTTCTTCTGTAGAAGTTTTCGTCCTTTTTTCCTAGGTCGACATATTTGACATATCCACATGCCTATAAAGAAAGAGCATTCCACATAAAAGCACAATAGATGTAAATACACTGAAAGAGTTCAGATACTCTAAGTCAAGAGTTCTTAACCTGTTTCAGATCAAGGACTCTCATTTGAAAATCTGATGAAAGCCACCCAGGAAAATAAACATGAAAACATATACACACAAAATTCAACAAAAACTGAAAGAGATTCACAAGTATCTGAAGCCCACACATGGCTGAAATCCACTGATCCTCAGTTAAAAATCCCTGCTCTATACCTAGCACCCAGATACTAGTTTCTAATTACCATTATACAAGAAAAAATGCCAGGATTTCATAGAGCACAGGTGGCAAACACAAGGCCCACAGGCCGAACTCCGCCCTCCACCTTGTTTTATCTGGCCTGGCATCTTGTTTCTACCCAGCAGCAGTGCCAAGCTCTCACTTAATTGTTAAGGAGTAGTTACATTTATACAGTCCTAAAATTATATTCGGCCCTTTGAAGGCACCTGTGAGGATGATGTGGCCCCCTGGTGAAGATGAGTTTGACACCCCTGCCATAGAGTAATAACTGGAGCAGGGAAAATACACGATAACCTAGAATGTCTTGTGATGACAGAAAATCAAGAAGTGCCAGAAGATGATGAAGGCATATCAAAAGGACACAGGAACCAATTTGAAGGAGCTCCCAATAGTCAAATCTGGGTCAAAGGGAGCAAAAAAGGAAATAATCACAGCAGTGAGTTAAAACCCACAGAATAAAATAAATGTGGTGAGTCCATGATGATATAAATTAACAAATAAATGGGAGAAAGAAATAAGCTTTTCCCCACAAAACTCCAATTAATAAATGTAGATGAGGAAGGAATGATAATGTAAATGCAGAAGGAATGAATGATAAAAATAGAAAAATCATCATTATCAAACATCACAGTAAAAACTGGTGCAATGCATCGATTTAGCAATTGATGTATGCTAAAGTTAGTGGGAGAAGCAGAAGAGTAACAACTTTAAGGTTTCTTCACTGCAATCAAGTGATCAACGTTAACACTACTTGTAAGGAGACATACAGGTGTAACACACCATTACAATGCACCGACAAGGACACAGCATTACTTCTGTGGGACTTTTGTCGAACCTCAAAACCTCAATCTAACCATGATAAAGTGAGAGACAAACCCAAATGGAAGGACTTTCTACAAAATAATTAACCAGCAAGTACTCTTCAAAAGTGTCAAGGTCAGGAAAGACAAAGTTTGAGGAATTAACGCAGTCTGGAAGACACTAAGGAAATATAACAACTAAATGTAATGTGAGATTCTGGATTGGATTCCGTACCAGAAAATTCAAATAAGGAAAATTAGTTACTCGTATCATACCAATATTAGTTTCCTGGTTTCAATACTTGTACTATGGTTTTGTAGGATGTTAACAATAGGGGAAGCTAGCTAAAGAGTCAATGAGAACTCTCTACACTAGTTTTCCCACTTTTCTGTATGTCTGAAATTGTTTTAAAATGTTTCCTGCCTTAAGCTGCTATAAAACTTCTTTTGTAGGCATGAAATACATAGGAATAAAATCCTAAGAAAACCTTTCTTATCTTGAAGGATTCTCAGAAGGCCTTTTGACCAGACTTCAAACAAATGGGAAAGGAAGGAAGGGGGTATTTATCCTCCAATACATATAAATTTAAGACTTTTCAAAAGGTAGCAATCAATAGAGTGGCATGAGAGGAACTCAAGTAAGATCAGAAGTAGAATAACTTGGCTATACCTAAGGTTAAGTCCTTTTCCATCAACAGAAAATTTTTTCCAAACAGACATCAAAAATCCTATAAATATCTTACTTAAGAAACCTATGAATCACAAAATCAGAGTTGAAAATGAAATCTGTGATAAAACAAAGCAGAGGACTCTATTTTTTTTAAGAATTTATAAGCATTTGATAAGATGGAGTCCAAACAACAGGCAACTGTCCTAACAGGATTCAAAGAACTGAGTAACATTACGCTGTACTCTTATGATTTGGGCACTTATTTGTTTGCAAATTATTTTCTTAAAAAAATCATAATAATAGTAAGTTTTGAATAAACCAGAGACTCTAATAGCTCTAAGATCCCTCAAAAGTGATGAGCCATGATATAATCAACATGACCTAATGTAATTTCATTTCTTCCTTTAAAGAAAAAGATATTTCAAAATATTACATAAGGCAAGTATTTTGTCCTCTAACTTTAGGACTGGCAAATATTTATAAATGAACCACTTCATCCTCCATGGATGCTTAGATACTGAAAAGACAGGAGAGTAATAACAAATCCGTATCACACAAGAATGTCAGGAGCTGCCCTGGCTGGTGTGGTCCATTGGACTGAGCATCAGCCTGCGAACCAAAGGGTCACGGGTTTGATTCCCAGTCAGGGCACATGCCTGGTTTGCAGGCCAGGTCCCCAGTAGGGGGCGCACAAGAGTCAACCACACATTGATGTTTCTCTCCCTCTCTTTCTCCCTCCCTTCCCCTATCTCTAAGAATCTAGCTAGCTATCTTAAAAAGAAAGAAAAGAAAGACTGTCCCCACCATTAAGGTGAAAGCTTTCTCTCTCTCCTTATACAACCCCAAGTAAAAAGATGCAAATTACTCTTTCATCTTAACAACACAGATAAAAGGTGCTTTCACTAACATTGCCAGTCTGATTTCAGAAAGTATTTGTCACCTTTTGGCATCCGGGTGAGCGGTGGATCACAACACTCCATGTGAAAACCTCGGTCACAGGAATCACAAAAGAGCATGTTATCCTAAAAAAGAGAAAGGGCAGTTCTGCTTACCCTTATGAAACAGAAACGTATCAGGCTCATTACTTCATAAAACACAGAAAGCTTCAACTATCTCAGAAAGGAAATGAGTTACTATAATAGTAAAAGTTTTCCTAATTTGTATTATGTAAATGGATAGTCTGAGTTATTAGCAAACAGTTTTGAATTTTGTTTGCTTCATCTGATCTTTATTAAGAACTAGTTTCATTACTTTCAAGTTTATCCAATAATCTGATATAGCTAAGTTTAGTCTGTTTAATAATAAAAAAAGGACAATTGTAATTAATATACTAACTAGTCCTAAATGAAAGCCTCCATACCACACTAACAATTTTGAAGTAATATTTTAAAATAGCTTGGTCTCTCTGCAAATTTATGATTAAGGTACTTTAGAAACTACCTAAAAATAATCCAAGTCTCAATTAGCAAGTATACTAAACTAATACATGATTTAAAGAGGATACTGTTCTAAATTTTTCTGGTTTGAGTGACTAAAAAAATGTCAAACATACTACGAGGGTCGTGCCAGTTGTGCATTCTAGGTCTAAACGAGATTTTCACTTCGGAAGATGGGGACACTCACTGCATTTTTGCCCTGATCTCGACAGGAGCTGCAGGTTTTACACTCAATGCACTGCCACCGTAAGGCCTTCACTCTAACCGTCAGTTCGGGGGAAAACTTTAAACAGGATGGGTGACCTAAAAAGAGAGAAAAATGCAAAACGGAAATGATCAATCATTTCGTAATTGTATTAAAGGAATAATGCAGAAAAAGTCAATACCTTAAATTAAAACATATATCAAGGAAAAAAGGATGTTCTTGGAAGCTTGCCATACGTGTCTCATTCCAATTCAGTTTTATTAACACTAAATAGGATTTAGTGCACACCCCACAAAGTTGATTATTAAAAACTTGACAAACTCCAAATTTTTATTAAGCCTACATTAAAGCATTATGTGTATACACATGCTTGTATGTTTATGAATACATAATATGCCCAGGCCATTTCTAAAAGAATATGTAAAAAGTATACAATTATAACATGCTAGGATATGGAGCTACAAACACTTTGAAGGATTTTATATTTCATTGTATACCCTTCTGTGCTCTCAATTTTTTAACAGTAACATGTGCTACTTTTATAACTAAAAATATATATAATAAAAATCCCATAATTTAAAGTGAATTTGTTGCTCATGGCTTAAGGCACTCAGGCTAAAACTAAAACGTAAGCAGTATTTCTACTGTGAACAGAACAATCACAGAAAAAACATTTTCCTCTTCCACGAGTTAGTATCAATTTGATTCTCAAAAATTTAGAGTAGAGCCCTGGCCGGCGTGGCTCAGTTGGTTGGGGCACAGTCCTGTACTCAGAAAGGTCTTTGGTTCGACTCCTGCTCAAGGCACATACCTACGTTGCAGGTTTGAAACCCAGTTGGGGCGCGTGCAGAAGTCAGACGATCGACGTTTCTCTCTCTCCTCCCACCCCCAACCCTCTCTCTAAAATAAAATAAAAGTATTTTTTTAAAATTCAGAGTAGCCACTTTGCCTTCAACTCGGGAAAGATTTGTCTCTCTAAAATCTGGTGGTGGTTGCTGTTGTTATTATTATTACTGGTGAGACAAAGACTAGTTGAATTATTTTCTCTCATCTCTTTTCTATGCCCAAATCACAGCCTCTTCTAGGAGGTGGTAAGAAGTGTATCATCAAAATATTACTAACATTAAAAGAAAATGGGAGAAGAGACATAAAAAATCCCATCATCCTAGAATAGCCATTTTCACATTCTACTTTTCCTTTTTAAAGTAGCTAAAAGCACTTTCATGCTTTTAATTATAGGCTATATATAGTTTTGTTTTGCTTTTCTTCATTATTTTATTCAAGTAAACTTTCTATTTGTATTCCTTAAATGGATTATATTCCACTGTGTTCACACACTATAACCTACCTGATCAATTTCCTTACTGTTAAATACTTAAACTACTACCCATCAAAGTTAGAATACTAAAATAAATTCATGTTTACAGTCTTTCCTTCTTTTAAATTAATACCTTATGACAAATGCCTGAAAGTGGGGATGGTAAGCAAAATGAAATAAATACTTTTTCTTGCTTGAAAAGTAAAACTGCACTGCCCAGACACGCTCCACACCCTGTGACATAGCCAGTGCTGCCCGCAAAGCACGAAGGTTTTACCGCAACTTCATCAGCTCTAGGTGTGGGCTCTCCTACAATTCAAGTTTTGTAACAGCTATGAACTGACACTTCACTGTTGCTTTGGTGGGCACTCCTATTATTACTATTTGATAAGACGATTTTATATGCTCAACTATTAACTTTCTCTCTATATAAACTGTTCATAGGCTCTGTCCCTTGGACTTTTATGCTTAGAAATGTAAACACACTCTTTATACTTTATAGCTTTTGAGTCTTTGCCATATTTAATGCAATTATTTTCCCCAAATAATTCTTGCTTTTCTAAAAAAAACTTGGACAGTTTAGTTCTCAATTTGAAAAAAAAATCAAATTCCATATATTTGACTATGTCCATACATTTCTTCTTTGGTTAGTGGGACAGCCAGGCCGAAATCGCCCTCCAATCATTCTTGCCTCCTGCCAAGAATGTCCATTCACATCCTTTTCTAGTTCATTCGCACAGTGAATATGGCTGATCTGTATAACCAATAGGACACTGCTGAAATGACAGTGTGAGTTTTAAGGCAAGGTTAGAAAAGATATTGCAGATTCCACCTTGCCCCTCTCTCTTACACACTTGTTTGGGAGAATCCTGCTGCCATGTTATGGACATGTATGTAGCCTATGAAGAGGTCCATGTGGCAAAGAACTAAGACCTCCTGTTAACTGGCAGCACTAACTTGAGAGCCAGTTAAGTGATTCATCAAGGAAGCCTTCAGATGACTGAAGCCCAGCTGGAATCTGGATTACCACACTCATGGAAGGTCTCGAGTCAAAACCACCCAGGTAAGCCACGCCCAAATTCCTGACTCACAAAAATAACATGAAATTTAAAAAATATTTATTATTACTTCTAGCTTCTAAGTTTGGAGTAATTTTTTTTCTACAGCAATAGATAACTAACATTTATTCTACTAGTTCTTTAAAAGTTCCCTCTACAATAAGTTTTCAAACTGCATTCTTCCCTATCTTACACCAACTCAGAGACCACCTCAAATATAATGCTTCTTAGAAGGGAGGGCTATAACCCGCCCCCGCAGCCCCACTTCATTCCCACCTCACCTACAGCAGATACGTGTTTATCTGTTTCATATATCTGGTTCCCATAAGATTTCTGAAGGGTTCCATTACTAAAATACAGTTTGGCAGTCATTGCATTGTATGGCAGGTTACTATACTTTAACCTTATCTTTTATGGTTTATATTTAAATGTGAAATTCATACAGAATGCATTTTGGTTTATGATACTATGCTGTATATGGTCACCTACTATGTAAGATATCTTCTCACCTTCTTCTAATGCCTTCTTATCCATAAAAACTAAAAAGCTAAAAATTATACTTCCTTGACTCTTTTGTGGCTAGGCTTTAGATATGAGCAAAATTCTACTAACTGAATATGTTTTAATGATTTTTGAAAGGCAGAAATGAAACAAAGATCGTCTCCCTTTTCATACTGACTGTTCTTTAACGATAAGCAAAGCCATGAAAACGCCAATCTACTCCTCGCCTTCACGGCTACCCAGAGGCAGTTGTGATGATAGCCAAATTCAGCGTTTCCGTATCCAACTACAAAACTCAATGGTTCCACAGTAGCTTCTCACTTTCACTTCTTTCAAATGGAGGCAGATATAGTGATTCCCTTGGTGGGGCAATTGTGTAGTGTCCCAAGAATCAGTCCTTAAAGCCCAGCCTAGAGCTTTCCTCTTTTAGCCCTTCCAACAATTTCACAACTACCTGACTGTACCATTAAATTCCTTTCCTCTTGAAGTATCTAGTGTGTTTTCTGATTTCTGAAACAAATATAAAACACTGAAAATTAAGCAATGATCAAAGATAATGCTGATTTTTGCCTTTCTGCAAAGCCTTTTAAGTTCTTAAAATGTAGACCAAGAGTATCTCTGGAATTGACAAACTAGAAGACTCTTCGCAGAATTTGTTTTAAAGCCCAGAATTTCACACAGCTCACTAAAATGCAGTGTCAACACTCTATTTCCCAATGTGACATATGTAAGTTTCTATCAAGAAAAACAAATCTGTTATCATCCTGGTTCTATTCAGCCTGAGGCATAAATCAAGAAAGATAAGTAGTGATGATCATGTTTAAAAAAAACAGTAACTTCCAACTGATTGCTATAATTTGAACAGATGTTTGATAGTGAAATATAAAGATCAACGGGGAAAAGTCTATGGAAAGCGTTTTATTTTTAAAAAACCCCGAAATCTGAATTAAATTAACTGAATAAAACATTTCAACTACACATTTAAATCCCTCCCTTATCTAAAAGCTCATCTAAGTTACCTAAAACCAGGATCAAATTAAAATATGATCAAGAATACAAACAGTAAAATACACTTCCCTCTTGCCCCATGCCATGTGTTAGAAAAAACAGAGGGGGTCACATACCACTGTTGCCACAGTCAGCACAGGAGATGAGTTCCTCTGGCTTCTTTTCTCGGTTTTGTTCTTTTGTACCAAGACAGAAACTACAGATGGGAATTGGTTCAGCAACCGGCTGTAAAGAAAAACAATCATTCAGACAACAGTACTTTTTCTTAGCATTAATCTAAAGACATTAAAATTATAGTTTTAAATTCTTAAAGGAGTTACATGTAACTTTAGGACAAATGCATCACTCTCCTAATTTTCCAACTAAGTAGGTGAGTTTTTTATAAAACTGGTCTTTGTAGTTCTTGGTCCAAAAAAATCATCTTCCAAATCATATCCCAGTCATTTAGAAACTAAATGACATAGTATAAACAAAGGACTAAGCAAATCCTTCACCTAAGGTTGAAAAATTCAACTGAACTAAGTGTAATAAACCACAATATCAGTCCTTAAAAAGCATGTATAGAGAAGAATAATAAGATATAGACAAATAAACATTACATAAGGCAGAAGACATTAAGTGCTATAAGAGAGAAATAGTTGTGCTCTGTACAAATGAAAAAGATAAATTATAATTGTGATTTGGAGAAGGGTTCGAAGAGGAAGAAGACACTGTGTACCAATGGCATATAATATGTTACCAAATGTTAAGAAGCTTTTCCAAGCACATTAGATAATAATTGTTAAAAGCAGGTTTAAACCTAGGTTTCCACATTCCTCTGTCTACAGCACTGTCTTCTCTACCCCCCACCCACAAGACGGAGAAAAAGGCAACACAGGTAGTATAAATGAGATTAACGCTGGTGTGCAGTCTGCTAAGGCCAGGGCTTAAGGATATTGGTTTCTGTGATAAGCCTGGGGACACACTAGATCAATTTGTGGAGACTGCCACTGAATTTATGTAAATAAGTTGGACTTTATCCTGCAGGAAAAGAACAATAGAAGGCTACTAAACCAAGAGACAATCACCTGTACTTGAGAAAAATAATTCCAGTAGCAATATCAAAGACATAATGGAGAAAACCTAAAGACAGGTAGAACATTAAATAGTGGTTATAATAGTCTGGTGAAAAGAAGATAAGAACCTGATGAAAACTAAGTAAATGAAATAAAAAGAAAAGCCATGGACTTAGAAACCAACTAGTAGCAGAAGTGACAGAAAGAGAAATGAATTACACACAACTAACTTAACTAAAAAGATGGTAATAGTATCAACTGTGAAAGGTAAGTCATCTTAAGAAAATTAGGAGGGAAGCAAAGAGCTAAATTTGATTTCAGGTATGTTTAGTTTGGAAGCACTCTCAGGCAACTATTTATGCTAGGCATTGTGCAGACAGCAATATAAAGCCTCAAGGTGCTTTTAGTCTACTGCGGGGGGGGGGGGCAGATAAAATGTTTAGCAGAAGTATTAAAATGGGAAACAAAGAAGGAAGTGATCAAGCAGGGGAAAGGCTTCCCAGACTTAAGTTGTTCTGCAAGTATTTGATAGGCAGGCCCACCTGATGGGGATGTTCAAAGAAAATAGAGAATTGGATTTGGGGGTTGGGGAGAAGAGCTTGGTTTGGGCATTTTAAGCTTACTGAGCTTTAAATGCCTATGAACATCCATGTAGCAATATGCATAGACATTATAATATAGATATCTGGAGTTCAAGGGAAACACTGGAAATAAAAATCTAGAAGTCATATACATACAAAATGGCATTAAGGCCATCAGAGTTGATGAGTTCACCCATGGAGAATAGACGGAAATAAGAGAGCTAAGGTCAGAACACCAATATGTAAGTGACTGGCAGGGGGAGAGCCTGAAAAAGAAATAGATCTGTGAGAAAGTTGGGTGGTACATCCACATAGAAAGTTCCACACAAGCAAACTAATAGTACCGCTCAGCCAAGAGATTTAGAAATAAACAGGTGGAAGTTGTCTTAATAATTGCAGCTGTGGTAAAGATCATCACATTTCTTTCTTTTAAAAAGAATATGGAAAAGAACAAGGGAGTGAAGTCAGGAAAGGCTTCATCCTGGAGCAGAAACATGAAGTAAAGTGTAAAACAAGGCCTAGAGAAAAGGCAGAAGCAAGCTCTTGAGGTTTGACCTTTATGCTATATACCATGAGAAGATTTTAAGGAGAAAATGATATGAGCAAGATTTAAATTTTAGAAAAGTCACTCTACAAAGCAACTGAAAATGGATTAGAAGGAATATGATCTATGATCCAGGCCATGAATAATGAGGGCTTGTATTAAGGCACTGACAAAGGAATGGAGAAGAGACACAAGAGATATTTAAAAGACAGAACTGGCAGAATGTGATGGCTATGTGGGGTGGGGAGCACAGTAAGGAAGATGGAAAACTTAAAAAGACATCATCAAAGATATGAAAAGGCACGTCACAGAAAGATATTAACACATATTTAACAAATGACTCATATCCAGAACATTTAAATTCTTACATATCATTAAGGAGAAAGACAACTCAATAGAAAAGTAGGCAAATGACTTCCACCAGTAATTCACAACAGCAAATACATGAATAATACATAAATTGCCAATAAACATAAGAAAAGATGCTCAACTTCATTAGCCATCAAGGAAGTAAATCTGTAAGAATAGCTAAAATTGTTAAGACTGACAACAGTGTTGATAAGGTGAAACAACAGGAATTCTCTTACACTCTGCTAACTGGAATATATATTGAAAGAAACCACTCTGAAAACTATATAACATTATCTACGAAAATTAAACATAGGCATACCATATGATCCAGCACTTTCACTCCTAGCTACATACCCAAATGAAGTACCTACATACATAAACAATAAATCATACATAAAAATGATCAGAGCAGCATTATTCATAACAAAATTTACTCAAACAAAATTTGCCCAAATAACTAGCAATGGTTGCACACATAAATGAATTGTGCTATAGCCATACAATAGAATACTAAACAGTAATGAAAATAAATTACAGTCAATAACATGGATGAATATCACAAACAATAGTGAACAGAGTTCCTGCCAAGATGGAGGCATAGTTAGATATGCTTCGTTTCCTCTCACAATCACAAGAAGGATAACCACAAGTTTAAAAATAAAAAACCAGAACTACCAGAAAACCCAATTATATGGAAATCCAACAACAAAGGAGTTAAAGAAGAAACATCTTCCAGGCTAGTAGGTGGGGCAGAGACCAGCAGCGGGGCAGGGGGAGCCAGGGGTGATGCATGGCAAGTTGGCGGCTGGCAGACCAGGCGGTACTGCATTTGCATGCGGATAAGCCAGGAGGAACAACTGGGGAGTGAGAGAGATCACACAACCCATGATTCCAGAGCTGGGAAACAAAGCTTCAAAAACCTCTGGCTATAAAAACCTGTAGGGGTTGCGGCTGCGGGAGAAACTGCCAATCTCACAGGAGAGTCCCTTGGAGGGGCCCAAAGAGACCTAAAACATACACAAGCCCATTCACCCGGGAATGAACACCAAAAGGGCCCAATTTGCTTCTGAGTAGTGGAGGAAGTGACTGAGAGCAACAAAGTGGGTTACTCCACCCTGGCAAATACCTAAGGCTCCCTTACAACGTAACAGGTGCACCAAGACAAAGAAATATGGCCCAGATGAAAGAACAGATCAAAACTTCAGAAAAAGAACTAAGTGAAAAGGAGACAGTCAGCCTATCAGATGCACACAGTTCAAAACACTGGTAATCAGGATGCTCACAGAAATGATTAAGTGTGGGCACAAAACAAAGGAAGAAGTGAAGGCTATACAAAGTGAAATAAAGAAAGATATACAGGGAACCAATAGTGATGGGAAGGAAACCAGGTCTTAATCAAAGATTTGGAAAAGGAGTTAGAAATAAACATTCAGCCAGAACAGAATGAAGAAACAATTCAAAAAAATGAGGAGAGGCTTAGGAACCTATGGGACAACTTTAAATGTTACAATATCTGAATCATAGGGGTGCCAGAAAGAGAAGAGGAAGAGCAAGAAATTGAAAACTTATTTCAAAAAATAATGGAGAACTTCCCCAATCTGGCAAAGGAAACAGATATGCAAGTCCAGGAAGCTCAGAGAGTCCCAAAGCAAAGAAGTTGGACTCAAATAGGAACATACTAAGACACATCATAATTACATTACCCAAGATTAAAGAGAAGCAGAGAGAATCTTACAAGTAGCAAGAGAAGAGTTACCTACAAGGGAGTGCCCATAAGGCTCTCAGCTGATTTCTCTAAAGAAACCTTGCAGGAAAGAAGGGGCTGGAAAGAAGTATTCCAAGTCATGAAAGACAAGGACCTACATCCAAGATTGCTCTATCCAGCAAAGCTATGATTTAGAATGGAAGGGCAGATAAAGTGCTTCCCAGATAAGGTCAGGTTAAAGGAGTTCATCAGCATCAAGCCCTTACTATATAAAATGTTAAAGGGACTTATCTAAGAAAAAAATCAAAACTATGAACAGTAAAATGACAACAAACTCACAGTTACTAACAACTGAACTAAAACAAAAACAAAAACAAACTAAGCAAACAATTAGAACAGGAACAGATTCACAGAAATGGAGATCATACGGAAGGTTATCAGTGGGGAGGGGGATAATGGAGGAAAAGGTACAGGGAATAAGAAGCATAAATGGTAGGTACAAAATAGATGGGGGGAGTTAAGAATAGTATAGGGAATGGAGAAGCCAAAGAACTTATATGTACGACCCATGGACATGAACTAAGGGGGACTGCTAGAGGGAGGGTGCAGGGTGGAGGGAAAAAGTGGGACAACTGTAATAGCATAATCAATAAAATATACTTAAAAAATAATGAACAAAAGAAGAGACACAAAGGAATATACAGGGTAGGTTTACAGTTGTGAGTATGTGGAACAGTTTATTCTTGTTATTTATTAATTATTATATTATCTTCCATACAAACTGCCCATCCCTGTACACTGTATCAGCTTATTTATATAAAGTTCAAAAATAGTTCTATGTTGTTATCAGTCAGGATAGTGGTTACTTTAGGGAGAAAGGAAGAGGCAGTGAATTAGAAAAAGACTTATGAGGTGCTGGTAACATTCTTTTTCTTGACCTGAATGGTGCTTTCATATATGTTAATTAGGTAATAATTAATAATTAAGGTATAGACTTACAATCTATATACCTTTCTTTATATATATTTTATTTAGAAAGTTAAATTTAAATTAGTAAACATCTATAGTGTAGCACCTTTGAAATATATTCTACCAGAAATACCAATGATGATTTGGACATGGGAGTTTGGGACTTAAGATAGAGAATAGACTAGAGACAGATTTAAAAGACATCAAGGTGCAGGTGATAACTGCTAGCACCCAGTGAGAAGGTGGAGTGAGAGTAAGCGGAGGGGAGTGGAGAAGTGAGATGAAGTCTGAGATAGAGGAATATCAACATTTAGAAACAAGGGGTGGGGGGCGGGGCAAGTAAGGAGACCAGAAAGAACCAGTCTGAAAGAAAACAGAACCAAGAGAAGTGATTACACAAGAATTTCAAGAAGCAGAGGAATCAATAATGTTGGGAAAATAAAGTATCTAGTGGCTTCTACAATTGAGAAATAGTTGGAAACCTTACTAAGAATGCACCTTTTTCAGTGACAACATAAAAACTAAAGTCATAGAAACCAACAAAATGCCAAGAAGGGACAGAGACCAAACAGGAGATAGCAAAAAAAAAAAAAAAAAGAAAAAAAAAAGGCAAACAGTTTTGATATGTTCAAAGTATTTAAGATGAGAACGACTAAACCTATTTAAAATACTGAAGAGACGACACATGGTCAGAGATTCAAGAAACAAGAAATAACAGGAACATATGTAGTAAGGTTTAGAGGTACACTGTTCAATTCAGTAGACACTGCAAGACATAACTAGTTAAATTTAAAATAAAATTAAGTTAAATTAATCCCTGTCACACTGGCTACATTTCAAATGCTCAACAGTCACGTGTGGCTAGTGGCTACAGTATTAAACATACAAATACAGAACAATTCCATCATTACAGGAAGGTCTATTGGATAACACTGGTTTAAAGAGGATGAACTATTTTTTTTAATTTTATTTTTTTTCAAGGATGATCTTTTAATTACATGTATTGGGGTGACACTGGTTAATAAGATTATATAGGCTTCAAATGTACATTTCTATTATACATTGGCCTTCAATATTGCATTGTGTGACCACCACCCAAAGTCAAATCATCTTCTATCACCATACATTTGACCCCCTTGACCTTTTACTACCTCTACCACACCCCTTCTCAAAAGAGGATAAATTGTGAAGCATGGGTAAAGGGACTGGCCTTTGCAGTACAGTATTTAAAGCACGGGTAAAGGGACTAGCCTTAACAGTACAGTGATATAGATGCATACTCTCTGTAGATGGAATAGCAGAAACAGGGAAAAATTGAGGGTGCTAATTTTTGATACCTTCATTATTTCTGGAAACTAGGAAGTAACATCACCTGCTAAAAGTGGGGGCAAGGGATTAGTTAGATAGACCATGAGAAAGTGGTAACTGACTGAGAAAACAGAGAGGTGAGATTGGCTGGGTCCAAGAACGGAGTTAACAAAAAGCACCCTCCTATCAAAATGGAAAACAGATACACATTCCTCATGAAAGAAAGAATCAAAAAGTATGTATTAACATAGAGAATAAATTCAAAACACAAGAGAAAAGTTGGAGTCCCTGCAGAATGGCCTCTGTTTTCACTAAAACAGAAGAAGGCAATGTCACTTGCTTAAAGAAAAGTAGATAGGTTTGGGCATCTACAGAGAAGAGAAAAAGTCTGGAAGCCCCTAAGTGTAAGGTAATAGGAAATTAATTAGTACTGGAAAATAAAACTTTCAATCAACTCTGACCACAAAGTCAAGATCTAAAAGAATCAATTTGTAATACTTATAATAAAAATGGTTATACAAGTTTTCTTAACAGCTCTGAAATCTTGGACTGACAAAATCAGAGAACTACAGACTGCCAAGGTAAACTAAAGGGTAAGGTCCATGAGAACACAAATATTTCTAAAATGGTTGGCCACAAAGTTAAGGGCATCATAAGCAGAAGGGGCTGACAAACTAAAAGTGTAAGGAGCTTTGGTACCATGGAAATACTGATGAATTGGAAATAAAGGTCCAGCAGGAAGTAGAAGAACAGGAAAAGTAGGAGAAATGGGGATTGTGGGCAGCAAAGGAACTTCAGAGTTTATAATTTCCTAAGTATAAAGTTTCAGCTAATTAAAAACCTCAAATGGCAAATGTGCATGGACTTTTTAATATTCAGTAAGCACGATTCTAGACACTTGAGGGTACAGTGATGAAAAAGCAGACCAAGGCCCACTTTCATGATTTACATTCCAGTTGAGTGCAGAAGAGAATAAAATTGAAGACAATAAAGTTAGGAAGTCAAAAAGCTGGGAAAACATGATTGTAAAAGAATCTTATGAATGCGTCAGGTCAACAAAAATAATGACTGTTCCCAAGATGAGAATGGAAAGATTTGCAAAATTTTTCTAAAGTTTAAAGAAAAGAGTATTGATAAATGACAGTCCCCCCACCCCCACCCCCCAAAAAGCAGAGATGGTGGTATTAGTAGATGGGAAGAACTTATTATCAGAAGAATTTATTTAACAAAGGAATAACAATCATCTTAGAAGCTGTGAAGGTCAAATAATGTGTCAACCCTTCTTGAGTATCTCTCAGATCCTTTTTAAAAAGAGTGGCAAGAGTATAGAAAAGTAGCTCTACTTAGGAGGATATGGATACAATTCAATGTAATGACCTACTAGTAGTAGACTAATGGTACTACTTTCACAGATCAAGTTCATTACATTACTTAAGCAGTCTGGTTAAAAAAGAACAAAGTTGGGTTCAGACAAAAGAATCCGATGTAACTGGCAATCACGGAAAAGATGGAGAAGCCTACAGTGTAATAAAAAGCTATACGGCAGAGGAGGAACAGTGTTATAATTCAAACTAACTTACCATAATTAACACACATTAGCTATAGCAAAGTAATTAATCTGCAACTATTTCTGAGAGATAGATTAGGTCATATTTAAGGATGCAAACATAGGAGGACAAAGAGAACAGAAACTCTAAAAAAAAGAAATTGTTGGCTTCCAGCCAAGATGGAGGTATAGGTAGATGCACTGTGCCTCCTCGCACAACCAAGATAGGGACAACAACAATATAGAAACAAAATAACAACCAGAACTGACAGAAAATTGAAGTGTATGGAAGTCGGACACCCAAGGAGTTAAAATTAGACACCTTCACCCAGACCAGTAGGAGGGGCAGAGTCCGGCCAGGCAAGGGAGGTGGAGCAGAGAACAGAGCAACCAGGGTGGGGCAGGCGCAGGACTATACAGGGCGGAGCCTGGGCGCACAAGCCGGGTTGGGGCGGGGGTTGGCCCACAGGGGGTGTTGGCCACTGGCAGACCCAGTGAGGCAGCCATTGTGAAGCAAGGCACTGCGCCCAACTCAGGGTCCCAGCACCAGGAAACAGAGCTTTGGATCACTGACTGAGCAGGAAGGTCCCACAGGGTGCACAGGCCCACCCACATGGGAATTGGCGCCAGAGGGGCCCAGTTAGCTCACAGAGGGGTCTGGAGTCCTACGGAGAGCAGAGCAAGCGCCTTTGTTCCTTCTTGGACCCCACCCCCACATACAACATCATAACCCAGCAACTGGGGTGCCCCACCCTGGTGAACACCTAAGGCCCCGCCCCTTACTACAGGAGCTGGACAAGACCAAAAAAAAAAAGACAGCAAAGAGATGGCTCAAACAGGAGAAGAATTGAAAGCCCCAGAA
>CM052548.1:62198514-62225092 GCA_028533065.1 Trachops cirrhosus | reverse complement strand
GAGGAGGAGAGGGGGGAAAAGGTATGAAGAATAAGTAGCAAAGAAGGTAGAAAATAGACAGGGGGAGGGAAAGAATAGTAGGGGAAATGTAGAAGCTAAAGAACTTATGGCATATGGACGTGAACTAGAGGGGGGGGAATGTGGTGGGAGAGGGTGTTCAGGGTGGAGGGGAATGAAGGGCGGTAATGGGACAACTATAATAGCATAATCAATAAAATACATTAAAAAATAAAATAAAATAAAATAAAATAAATTGTTATCCTTCAGCACAGGAAATGTCTTAAATTAAAACTGTATTATCTGTCTTCAAACTCGTGTCTTTATCTTCTAGAACTAGGCAATAAAGTTCCTAATGACATAAAATCCTATTTCAAATCATATGTAAGAAATCTCTGCAAAACTGTCCCTATATTAGGTTCCCTGCAATATTACTGCTGTTAATGTTTTTTTAAATATGATCAAGGTTTCATTTTACTCTATATACTATCTATTCCAATCCAAAATAACTATAGGTCATTCAAATCTATTCATTAAAGAGTGGGGTAGGGGGTAAGTGATTTAGACAAACTGGCTGCCTGATTACTTGGGAACTGTGTAGCCAGTCACTTTAACTCAATTGTTCTGGTACTTATCAAATGACTACAGTCTTAGACCTTACCTACTCACTACACAAAACAATTTATTGATTATTCCCAGTAATGACAACTTTAAATTTAAACACTCTTGATATTTACAATGTGATAACAAAATAGGCTGAAAAGCAGTTTGTTAAGTCAAATACAGGCCCTGGTCCAAACAGAATGAATTATATAGAAACAGATAGTTTTCAGCAATGCATCGCAGTGCAGCCATATTTCCTTAACCTAAACACTTCACACTGAGGATGTTTATTCTTTGATATCACAGGACCAAGCATAAAAAATGATGAACTTTTTAGGTATCAAAGTAAAACTGAATCCACAGAGAAATACTATTTCTGACAAATGATCATGATTCTTAAAAACTAATTGATAATTTCGGGGGGGGGCAGTTAAGTGTAATTTGGGGAAGAGTAACAGTACTTTGAGGATTAGTCATTTGAATTGAACTGCAAGCAAAAAAAGTGGTTTAAATAAATTGTCTAGGTTACAACATAATCTGTGAGGTCTGTGAGGTTTTCTTTGTTGATCAAATAGCACTGCGAATCAGTAATTGTGTGATTTTAGAATATGGCTAACTATACTGTTAAGAGCCTCAAAAATTACAATGCCAGATCTTTCTCATTCTCAAAATATTAATGAACTTGAAAAACAGAAATTTGAACCTGAAATGTGGTGGGGTGATTTCAGGACAGTGAAGAGATATTCATAACATTGTCCAAATAAAACTCTACAAGATGGTTTCAATTATCTTTTATCACAAAGATAAAATAAGAACAACTGTTAATATCTTTTAAAAATCTATGTAAAGAGAAGCAAAATGCAATATAATTACTGCTCTTATATCAGTCCAAGCCTAGCCCTTACCTTACTGTTCTCATATATAATCTGTTCCCACAGCTTATAAAACAAAGTTCATAGTAAGTGACTTCCCACACCGTTAAACACAGCAGCCAGGGTTAACCCCTTAAAAGGTAAGTCAGAGCATGTCACTCAGCTGCCCTAACCCCTCCACCCAGTCCAGAGACTTCAGATTCAATGCCAAATGGCCAACAAGGCCCTATGTGATCTGCATCTTCCTGCCCCCCACGCAAATACACACAATAACTCTCTGACCTCATCTCTTATTGCTCTTTCCTTTTCACATTCTACTCCAGCTTCCTTGCTTACTTTTTCTTTTCAAGTCAGATGTTCCAGTCACAGAGCCTTTGCAGCACTTGCTTTCCTTCTATCTGGGATTCTTTTCCCTGCATCCTCCAGATCTCTACTCAAAGTCATCTCACTAAGGATTTCTTTGACCACTCCATCTAACATTTCAAAACAACTCAGCAACCACAATAATTCATATCCCCCTTCCTTGCTTTGTCTTTTCCTCTAATTATTTTCACATAATTAACATATTATGTACAGGTGTATCTTACTATTTATCCCCCACTAAATGTAAACTCGATGAAGGTTCTTTCTATCTGTTGGTTCAGGACTGCAGTCCTGGTACTAGTAATAGTGCCTAGTATACAGTATACCCTGAGTGTTATTCAATACATTAAATTACCTTACAGAACTAGAAATAATAAGAAAAACAGTATTTTATAAAGAACAGTGAGTTGGCATGAGCCTGATAAGGCTATGAGCATCTTAATAATATAAAAATGTTCTGTTTACCAAGTAATTTCACAAAGTAATTTCACGGCCTCAATAACTACAACTTCTGCCACAGCAACCCACTTCCACTCAATTTCTCAAAAGTAGGAGAAAATTTGTGGCAGGAGGTACTGAGATTGTACCTTGTGTCATCTGTTGCTTCAGGTTGCCTTAAGCACCCTGTTGAGATCTCCGTTACAATCACCAGATGGCAGCATTCAGGCAAATACATAATAGATGCTCTCAAAACAAGCAGACTGTTGAGTAGCATTCTGAGTTGAGCTTTTGGAAATAACTTTTAAAACAAGAATAGTAAAAATTTTATCCAGAGATCTCTACTGTGTGAGGTTTATACCATGAAAGAAAGTACTTTTTAGACACAATCATTTAGAATATCTTAAATATTATGACACTTTCTAGTAATCCAAATACATCATCTGAGGTAGTCCAATCATTTTTTTTTATTTGTTCACCCAAGACTTGTCTTGAATTTTTTCCCATTACACACCTGTCATTGTCTCTATAGCCTGATATCTTCTGAGGAATTCAAACCCACCTTTATATTGTCTCTATTGTTAAACACTGACATAAAGGATAGTCAAGAATCTGTTTTGCTTATGTAATTATTTCCAGTCATTCCAAGACTGAATTGAATAATAAAGTCTAGAACTTGTGACCACTAAAATCTTCAAGGGGAAAAAACTGCACTTGTAAACTTAAGACTTACAACTTCAGAAACCTCTAGATCATTTCACAGGCTGTCAGGCAACAAAGATATGCAATTTTTTTAAAAGCTACATTTGCTTGACTTTTATGGCCACTGGAAATAACTGAGACAAGTTAGCATAGTCAATATTAGGAATATGAAAGAAACACATAATTCACATAAGACTCCCTATCATACTCAAACATGCACTAAGCAATAAAAATTGGTCAGACCATTCTTCCTTAGAATTAATTACAAAATATCTATAGAGTATTATACAAACATTATTTAAAACCTTAGATTCAACTATGATTACTATAACTATTTCTTTTTAATTAAACGGTATACCACAAAAGGACAAATATTGTATGATTCCACTTACATGAGGTAGTAAATTTATATACATAAAAAGTAGAATAGAGGTTACCAGAAGTTGGAAGGAAGAGGAGAATGGAGAGTTACTGTGTAAAGAGTACAGACTTTGGGCCCTGGCTGGTGTGGTTCAGTGTATTAAGCGCAGGCCTGCAAACCAAAAGGCTGACCATTGGATTCCCAGTCAACACATGCCTGGGCTGTGGACCAGGTCCCCAGTAGGGGGTGTGCGACAGACAACCACACATTGATGTTTCTCTTCCACTCTTCCTCCGTTCCCCTTTCTCTAAAAATAAATAAATAAAACTTAAAAAAAAGAAATTAATACACAACAAAGTCATTCTTAGCCTCAAATAGATTTATCAGTAAGTGGTTCAAAGCCTCTCCTCCAAGATTCAATAATTTCAGGGGAGGTGAACTTGGGTAGGCTTTAATCTCTTTAAATTCTTTAGCACCCTATATACTATCAAGCAATCTATTGCTCCTTATTAAACATATTTGTAGGATAACCTTTTCCTCAAAAATATATACTTACAAGATATATGACATGAATTACCTGGAAAGGAGTCCATTTTCCATTATTTATAGTCTACAATAAGGTAACCCTGTATAATTTTAATCAGTTCCAACATAACCCATTAGGCATTACAAAGCCTCAATAGGGGTACTAAATTGAATTCAATTTTATTATGATGTTCATTCAATTACTTCTACAATTAGATACAATAACAAGATTATTGGTGAAAGTTAATGGTATAATTAGATCAGTAATGCTGAATTTCAATTTACATTTTACTATGTATATAGATTACTATATATTTATCCATATTTTGCTGTGTACAATATGCACTTTTTGGCCAAAATTTCTCATGGAAAAATAAGGATGCACATTATACATGGGTCTGGAAAAATAGAACTAATTCTATATCTATATGAATGTTTTTAATTCTTTTATTTATGCTTATGCATTAAAAGTATAACTCTAGTAAGCAACAATGATTTCCATATGCAAAATAATACCCTGGAATATGATAATCTGTTTTGTTTCTAAATATAAATTAAAAATTGCATTAAGAAATTAAAACAAAAGCTTTTTTTCCTGAAAGTTTGGGCCAACAACATGGGTGCACATTACAGACTGGAGAACATTACTAAATTCCCTCCACATATACTAAACTACTTTTCTCACACCAGCTTCCTCTACTCCCAATATACTCACTTGTCTTCAGAGAACATACTGCTTGCTCTTTCTCTAGGTTGTTCTACCCCTCCCTCAGTCCTTTGTACCCTTGTCAGAAGAGCTTAGAAACAGACTACTAGGTTCTGCCACTTACTGCATCACTTTGGCCAAATTACTGAACCTCTTTGATGTGAAATAGTACAACATACATACCTTCTAAGTTCTCATGAGGATTAAATGGGATAAAGTTATGGAACCGTAACTCAAAAGAAGCACCTATAAATACTGGTTTCCTATATCCCTGTTCTAAACCATCCTTCAAAGCTTATCTTTGTTAAGTAATCAACCGCCACTTTTCAAATCAGGAAAAGGTTTTGTTTTGTGTTGTTTTAACATCAAAAGAAAAACAAGTAAGACAATTACAATTTTCTGTGGACTAATAGATTTTCTATATATGCTATTTACATGACTGCATTAAGATTTTTAAAGTCTTTTTGTACGTACATATTTATCACACTGCACACTACCCACTTTATTATTTTTTTAAGATTTTATTTATTTTTAGAGAGAGGAGAAGGGAGGAAGAAAGAGAGGGAGAGAAAACTCAATGTGTGAGAAACAGTGGTTGGCTGTTATGCCCCAAACCGGTGGCCTGTATCCCAGGCATACACCCCAACTGGAAATAGAATTGGTGACCCTTTGCCTTGTGGGGTGACACCCAACCCACTTAGCCACACCAGTCAGGGCACGTTACCCACTTTAAGGAAAAATTCTTTAGTGGTACTTGAGTACAAAAGCATTAGCAAAGAATATTTTCTATGCTAAAAATACACAGTGGGGCAAAAGTAGGTTTACAGTTGTTTGTATGGAAAATACAACAATTAATAATAATACTAAAACAAATTGTCTTTCACATACTCACAACTGTAAGCCTACTTTTACCCCACCCTGTATATGAAAGTGATGGTTTAGAAGGAAAAAAATCTCCAACAAGACTAATGTTTACATCTTTAAGAGACTGTAATTGTGTGATTATTCTGGCCAAGGTCAAAGTAACACTTGAACAAATTGGCAAATATTGTCATTTTCCTCAAGATGTACCAAAAATAATAACTAATGCATACCTGATAGGAAGTATATTTTTCTGTTACTATTATAATTATGATGTTTGGAACTGGAAGTAACCTTTAAAAACCATTATATATTAATTTTACCAAAGACAAAAATCATTGTCAAAGGCTATATATATGACTAGTAAAGTGATTAAAAGTATTCAAATTCAGGTAGACATTCTGACTACAAGTCCAATACTCTAAACAGCTTCAACTCAGTCACTCAATGAAACAAACTATATATAAAAAGTTTTTTTACAACTTTATGCATTGTATTTACTTGACTGAAAGCTTTCTTATGGTACATACAATGTTTTATATAGTTGATTTCAACTCTGTTCACACTGACTTCAGTGAGTTGTATTTGGGATTCTATACTCAAGACTCTGCTCAATTGCTGCTGTTACTGTTGGTTTGTTTTCTTTCAGAATCAAAGTTGCTACTTTCATATAAAATCTCATATTTAATCCCCTCTCTGGCAGTTTTTTCTTGGATTCTTAAAGCTTTGCATAATTATACTTACAATGGAACCAACATCCTAAAGTCACCAAATCACCCTACTCTGATATAACACGATCTTTTAATTCTACTAGTTAACAAAAAATGTCAAAGGCCAGCCACAACAGATTCTAACAAACCATATAATACCAAGTCTCATGTACAGGGAATTTTCTCAACATCTAAAATTCGTAGGAGTAGCCCCGGCTGGTGTGGCTCAGTGGATTGAGCACCCGCCTGCAAACTGAAAGGTCATCAGTTTGATTCCTGGTCAGTGCAGATGGATAGTTTGTTTAGTTTTTCTGTAAAAAAACAAGACACATTTTTTCATTTTCACCAATAGCTTTATTGATTTGGAAATTTTGAGTATGTCAGCTATCTCCCATGATTGACTTCTAGTGGGTGGAGGCCAGGGGTGCTGCTAAACATCTTCCAACTCGTAAGACAGCCCCCCCACAGCTAAGAATTATTTGGCCAAAATGTCAATGTACAAAGAAACTTTGCAAACCACTTTTGACAACTTCAATCAGTCATGGCACCTTCTCCACAGACTGCACAAATCTTTGTTTGCATTTCAGTTGTATTTTTATCTTCCTTGAAATAGTAAAGCATAATATGCTGAAAACGTTGCATATTTTCTTCATCCTCAATATTAAAATGGCTGCACAAAATTTACCAATTTTGATAGGTTTTTTAAAAATAAAGCTTCTACGGCAGCTGTCACAATACAATGTAACAAAATTGTTTCTAATGAAGTTAAAGACAACTAAACACTACTAGAGCCATCATATGGAAAAAACTAAATGAACTTTTTGGCCAACCCAGCAGCTTAATAAATTGGCATATCTGCCTATCCTCAGGTCATTGTTTATGGACTGAACTGTGGCCCACCCCTCTGATTCATATGTTGAAGCCCTAATCCTTGATGTGACTGTATTTGGAGACAGGGCTTTTAAGGAGTAATTAAGGTTAAGTGAAGTCACAAGGATGGTGTCCTAATCATACAGGATTGGTGTGTTACAAGAGGAGGAAGAGACACACCAGGGATGTAGGTGTCCAAAGAAAAGGTCATTTGAGGTACAGCAAGAAGGTAGTAATCTGCAAGACAAGAAGAGAGGCCTTAAGAAAAATAAACCTCACTGTCAACTTGATCCTGGAATTCCAGCCTCCAGAACTGTGAGAAAGACATTTCTTCTTTTAAATCTGCCCAGTCTACAGTATTCTGTTATGGGAGCCCTAGCTAAGACAGTCGTCTGCTGAAATCACTTCATTCTATTCTCATCTTCACCATTATCTCCACATACTAGTATCCATACTACCTATCATATATAAAAGCATTGAGTAAGATGCTAGAGAAACAAGATGTTACAAAACTAGTTCTCTGTTGCTGAGTCTTAAAAACAGTACATATGCATTAAAAATACATTACAATACAGGGTAGCATATGTTAAGAAACAAATGCAATGAAAATACTCTAGTTAAAGGTGCTCAAATGAATCTATTCAACATAATACTTTCCTAAACTATAAAAAACCTAAAGGGATTTTAAAAAGTAAAATCTCATCTTATTTTTATATATAGTTATTAGCTATTAATAACTTTAATTAAGTTATTAATTAATAGCCAAAACCATTTCTTTATACATGGATTTAAGCAGTTTCACCAAACTATGGGCAAGAATAAAAAGCTATTTTTTCTCTAAATATTACTGACACATTTTGTAGTATGGATACTTAACTTTACTAGCAGTCTTGAAAATAAGAACCCTAAATTTCAAGCTCTCATATTATCTTCTTCAATTCAATAGACAGTAAATAAATGAAAGAACTTCTGTTTTAGAAATGTTTATTTGCAATGCTGATCAACAGTTAAAAATCAGTACTTCTCTAAGCAGTCTTCAAAGTCCTCTGAGAAAATGTCTCTCTTCCTGAAGAATAGAAAGGTTTTTTTTAAAGCAATGTACTAATTTCAGGTAGCTACCAGTACCTTATCTTCCCTTTACTAACCTAATATTGTACAAAAACACAAGTGCACACACAGACCTTAAACTGACATTACATCAGATTAAAATTTCTTTCAGACTTAAATATATTTCATCTTCAATATTACCTCCATAAACGCATAAATAAAGCCTTAAAGTGTTTAACAAGTTTAAAGCCTGAGGACACTAGCTTTTCAAAATGAAAGAGAGTGTGATGAGGGTGGAGCACATAGTGACGTAATGCTCAACAAGGAAAGCCCTGGCAAGTGCAGACTGCACACACACAATGAGGTATCAGGAAAGCTAGGCTGAAGCAGCCAGCTTGGTTTCATGCTGCAAATTTCTGGCAGACATTCAATTCCTTCCGATGTTTTCCTAGCCACCACATTTATCTATGTAATGTCACAAGATCTAGAGAGGGAGGGAGGGAGGGTGAGAAGAGGGGGAAGAGGAGAAAAACTGTTTTACAGGCTGCCAGCCCCTCCGCACATGCTGTTACTATACAAAGGATGTCTCGAAAGCCAATGTGCTGCACAGATCCAAATGCTGCATGCAACCACACACGCGCACACACACGCACACAGAACAACTGCAGAAAAGGGAAGTGCCTTTGGAAAGAAGAAAGGCTATAATTAATATCTTGATTCACAAGCAAAGGCTCCCTTCTGAAATTGATTTTAATTCTCGGGGTACGGGGGTGATGAGAGGAGGATGCATTCTAATCTCAGGGGGGAAATAACTAGCATTCTGCGAAACATCCTGAGCTGGTCTGGTCCGTGCCAACTACAAGCATATGCTAACAGAGAAATAAACCAATAATATTTCTGAGAAGCAAAAGTATCCTATCAAAAACAATCACCTTATAAATATCTAAAGTACACTCTGCCAAGGACTACAGGGAATAAAAAATGAATTTTAAGAAACAGTTCAGATACCCTAGCAAGGTAAGCTCTCATTTGTACATAGCAGTATGTGCTATTCTTAGCACTCCTGTGAGTGTGTGTGACCAACAGTAATACTGAAACAAAAACTGTAACTAGAATGTGTAAGTAGAGATCAGAAATGATAGCTCATAAAAACACGACTATTAGGTTCTATAAATGGACACCCCACCTCCATAACAGATTATATAAGTTACTACTACTACCAAAGGTAAAACATAAAAATACCTGAGCATTTATTTAACCTGAGAAACCAGAAATCTATTCAATTCTAAAACCAAAGATGCTTTTTCAAGATAAAAACGCTGTATCTCCAAAAACAACATATTATCTGCCCCTAAGAATGCATCGTAAGAAACAAACAGGAAATATCAGGAGTTATAAATAACTTTGTTCCACACTGACATAGTTTACACGTACAAAATATAGTAGTAGCTTCAACCGAAACTAGTGCTTAGGACTTCCTTCAGATTAAATTTAACAACCAACTAGTGAAGGAGAGAGAGTCTGATGGAAGGAAAGCTACCCAAGTTCTGTATGCCTCATTCTCCAACTATGGGCAAATAACCTAACCTTTCATGGTTTTTCATTTGTAAAATGAAAGTATTTGACATGAGTATCTCTAAAGTCCCTTTCAGTTCTTAATTTCTAAAGTTATCGGTATTTTAAATGCAAAACAAGATTTCCCACTTTCAAGGGGTTCATAATCTAGTTAAGGGTAATCATAATGGGTTATCATAAGTGAATTAGCAAATAATGTAAGGTAGTGACTGGTCCAGAGTAGTCACTTAACAAGTGTGTAGACTATGTTTAATAAGACACTAAACCTTAAGGACTAAGAAACTAAAAGAGCTGAAGTTGAAATAACTTCAAAATTGAGCAAAGATTTCTGCTAGGACTAGGAGGTTCACTAGGATTTTAATTCTTAACTTCATAATCTCCATCAATTAATTCAAATTCCATGTAGTCATTATCTCGTTATCCTCATTCTATGGATAAGAAAAAACATATTAAGCATTAAGAAAGGCCTAAAAGATATTAAACATTAATGACATAAAGCACATATTTGCAAATTTTTTATTGCTTAACCAAAATATTCCTCAGCCTAGTATGGTTGATTTATAGAGAGAGAAACTTAATAAAAGACTGGACTAAGTGTGAATATGACAAGCTTGATCGACAAATAGTAAACCACAAAGCTCCTCTCATTACGATAATGTAAAGTTTACATTTTTAACAAAATTCCTAAAGCCTAATAAGCAAAAACAAAACCTGTCCTCAAGTGGTATTATCTCTAATAGTGTTCCTAAAACAAACAATGCTAATAGAACTTTCTGTGATGATGAAAATTGTCTGCATCTGTGCTGTCTAATACAGTAACCACTAGCCACCTGAGGCTACCGGGTACTTGAAATGTGGCTGCCGTTTTTTCAAACTTAAAACAGCTACATGTGGCTAATGGCAACTGTATTGGTACAGGTCTAGAAAGTCTGTATAGAGGGAAGACATTTTAAAATTGATGAACAGTTTTAAACTTGATGAATAAAGCAATACAGAAAGTGAATACAACAATGTCTACATAGCAGTTGAAAAACTATTTTTAATATAAACTCCACAGTGTACAACTGTATGCCCAGCACCCTGTGTGAGGCTAGCTTTTCTACCAAGGGCCTCATGTCCTTCATCTTTCAGTTAATTCTCTGGGGGTTCAGTTTAATGGGTTGCTGAAAATACAGCTATTTACTGGTTCTCTTTCTTCCTCCAAAGAATGGAGATAACAGTAACTAGATCTGTCTGATGTGATTAAATGAAATAAAATGGAAACCATAAAGTACTCTTTATTAAAACATAAAATGGTGCTGCTATTACCTTATATAGGAATAAAATTTTAGAATATTATATTTAATGTTATTAGCTCAGAAAACATCATAGTAACTATGATTCTCATTGAACAAATTTATATATTTAGGTGCACATAGCCTAACAAGGGAGTAAAAAATACTTTTTAAGAAAAGGCTATAACAAAAGTGTCCTCATGGAAAAGATAACATATGAGGTAGCAGCTCAAATACAACAAATGTGTATTTTACATTCTTCAAAAAACTTTTCATGTTTTTCATTTTTCACAAAATATTCAATATTAATTAACATTGTCAAAAGCACAAAAGTCTCATTTTTTAAAAAGTACACATTTACCTAACAGAAATTAAAAACCCAATTCTGGAGTGATAAGTTCATCTTTATAGAATTAGTCTTGCTGCATACTGTCATACCTATTAATCTCAATCACAACACTCCTATTAACAATTCCCTGGGTGGAATTTTAAAAAGCGAGGATGAAATTCCATGGCATATACCTGACTATAAAACTGTGCCCTCTCCCTTATTTGAATTCAACTTTGTTTTACATAAATAAGACTTAAAACCCAATCTTTTTACAGTACTTATAGCCCTTATTGGAGTGGCTGAGCAGGTTGAGCGTGGTTCTGAAAACTGAAATGGACACAGGTTTGATCCCCAGTCTGATTCCTGTCCAGAGCACAAGCCGGAGGGCAAGTGATCGCTGATTCTCTCATTCAATGTTTCTCTTGCACATCCATGTTTCTCTCCCTCTCTTTCTCCCTCCCTTTCCCTCTCTCAATAAATAAATAAATAAATAAAAATAAATTTAAATATATTTTATTGATTATGCTATTACAGTTGTCCCATCCCCCCTCCTTTATTCTCCTCCACCCTGCACACACTTCCCACCCACATTACCCACCCCCTTTAATTCATGTCCATGGGTTGTATGTATAAGTTCTTTGGCTTCTCCCTTTCCTATACTATTCTTAACCTCCCCCTGTCTATTTTCTACCTACCATTTATGCTACTTACTCCTTGTACCTATTCCCCTTTCTCTCCCTCACCTTCTCCCACTGGTAACCCCCACCATGTGATCTCCATTTCTGTAATTCTGTTCCTGTTCTAATTGTTTGCTTAGTTTGTTTTTGTTTTTGTTTTGGGGCTTCAGTTGTTGATAGTTGTAACTTTGTTGTCATTTAACTGTTCATAGTTTTAATTGTTCTCTTTTTCTAAGTCCCTTTAACATTTCATACAATAAGGGCTCGGTGATGATGAACTCCTTTAACTTGACCTTATCTGAGAAGCACTTTATCTGCCCTTCCATTCTAAATAAAAGCTTTGTTGGATAGAGCAATCTGGGATGTAGGTCCTTGCCTTTCATGTCTTGGAATACTTCTTCCCAGCCCCTCCTTGCCTGTAAGGTCTCTTTTGAGAAATCAGCTGATAGTCTAAAGGGAACTCCTTTGTAGGTAATTGTCTCCTTTTCTCTTGCTGCTTTTAAGATTCTTTCCTTATCCCCCAAGATTAAAATCTTGGGTAATGGAATTATGATGTGCCTTGGTGTGTTCCTCCTTGGGTCCAACTTCTTTGGGACTCTGAGCTTCCTGGACTTCCTGGAAGTCTAATAAATAAAGTTTTAAAAGCAGCCCTTCCCCAGGGCACAGATGGCTGCCCCGGGAATGTTAAAAAAAAAAAAAAAAAAAAAAGAAGGTATTTATATATGTTATTTATAAATGATAATGAATAATAAAATAATTATATCACTACCTATTATCACTACCATCCACCTCTAAACTGCCTTCCACTCCCTGCTGTGTGTTCCTGCCCCTGACCCAGCCTCACACCTTTGAAAAGCCTATCTTAAAGCCCATCTTTCCAATCTACTCACAAATGTGTACAGCTATATATAGGACAAATTGGCAAGAAAGTGTGAACTTATCTGGGAAATCCTTCAACACCGGAGCATAATATACTCAATAACCTTCTACTGACAGAAGGCCAGAAGCTCGCACATCACACAACTGATGAATTCTTTGAGTGAACATTAGAGCAAAGCACATTAGTTGTTTCCTATAGAAAAGTCAAAGAGAATTAGGTTCCAATTCTAGGATTTCAACCTTATCTTTTGGGCAATTACATTTACTAATTAGGACAGATCTACAAAACCCCTGGCTCACTGTTTATGTTTAGTCCACAAAAAAAAACCACCCGGTGCTCTGCCTGGCTTCTTAGGCAAGTCTCTTTCCAATTTAAAGCCTTCAGGCTCAAAGTACCACATTCTATAACAATTGATTATTACTTACCACCCCCCAATACTGGGATTCATGAGACAGTCCAGGTTTACAACCGTTTTCCTGGCACTCCCTTTCATCTCAAAAAATGTCCTGGTTTGAATGACAAATTATACGCTCACTATAACCTTCACTAACTCAACAGTCATTCCCAGCCAGGTTTATAAACTTCGTGTCCTACTACATGTCCAAACGTTCTTGACTCTAGACCCTTCTTTGTCTTGAGTTTTCCATAGCTGGTTAACACATAGCAAATACATGGACAGTCAAAAGGAAAGTGTTAGAAAGGGACAATACGAGAAACTAAACGGAAGCCCTCAAGGATAAGCATAACAGAGCAATGTGAAAATGAATGTTACTGCTTCTGCTTTAAAACACCTGGTTAGCCCTTGTCACTCAGTCCACCACATGAAGTAGCTAGAGAAAAGAGGGCTAATCAGACTCTAGTGAGTATTGCTTCAAATAAAGACTCTAAATTTTAGACCTATGCCTACAGATAACTTTCAGAGATTATTTCTATTCAAATAAATATTTTAATAAATATAATATTAACACCAGAATTGATTACTATTATTTTCAAAATACTAAAAAAAGCACTCAGTATGGCATCTTAATGTAGGTTTCTTGGAGCCTACCTACTGCAGTGGCCATTATGATTCTATCTACCAACTGCTATCCCACAAGGGCACTCTATACCCAGGTTGGACCTATGGTAAAAATGCATTCTTATTCTTTCAAAAATCTCTACATGCCTAACGTAGTATACCCCATATTGTACTAGAACTGGAGATATAATGGTAAACAAGATAATGTCCCTAACTTCAAGCAATTTAGAATCTAGTATTAAAATAAAGAAAGACAAAACCCCAATAAAGAGATGGATAAAATTAGTCTCAGTTGTAACAAGTAGTACTGTGAAGCAAATAAGCAGCTTGGAAAGAGAAGGGAATGAAGAAGGACCTACATGCTTTATAGAAAGAGAACTCTGAGGCAGTGACATTTAAGCAGAGATCTAACAGGAGAGAAGAAGCTTTACTCCTAGAGAGGTAAATCACTGCATGTAGAAGGAACAGCTGTGCAGAGGTCATGAGAAATGAAAAAGCTTGGTGTATTAAGAAATTACAGGAAGAGCAGTGCGGTTACAAAATAGTAAGCAAGGTTTGGATATCAATCAAGGGAGGGATTAAGGACTCCTGGTTTTCGGGCTTTGATAAGGGGTGAATTTACTGATATGAAAAAACTATGGGGGAAAAAGAGGGAAGAGGAATCAAGAGTTTGTTTTGTTCACATTATTTGAGTTGAGATGTTCAAGTAGGTCAGACTGAAAACTCCAGGGGTTTTCTGAACCAAGTTTGAAAACAAGATCCCACTCCGACCAGCTTAGCTCAGCCAATTTAGTGCTGTGACACAAAGGGAAAGGTCACCAGTTCGATTCCCAGTCAGGGCACATGCCTGGGTTGTGGGCCAGGTTCCCAGCTGGGGGCATTTGGGATGCAACTGATAGATGTATCTTTCACAAACTGATGTTTCCCTCCCTCTCTTTCTCCCTCCCTTCCCCTCTCTCTCTAAAATCAAATAAAATCTTTAATAAAGAAAATAAAATCCCTTTTTTCTTCCAGGGTCTCAAGAGTGGAAGGATCTGAGTCCTAAAACACCTGCAACCATGTTCCCAGGTATTTAAAGAAATCTGTCTGAGACAGAAGACAATGTTACCAACTGAAAGCAGCAGAGATGAGCCCTGGCTGGTGTGGCTCTGTGGACTGAGTGGAGGCCTGCAAACTGAGAAGCTGCAGGTTTGATTCCCAGTCAGGGCATATGCCTGGGTTGCAGGCCAGGTCTCCAGTTGGGCATGTGCGAGAGGCAACCAGACACTGATGTTTCTCTCCCTCTCTTTCTCCTTCCCTTCCCCTGTCTCTAAAAATAAAGAAATAAAATCTTTTTAAAAATTAAAAAAAAAATAAACTATGTGATGCATCCATACAATGTAATACTACTCAGCAATTAAAAGGAACAAAATATTGATACCTACAACAACATGAATGAATCTCAAATGCATTCTGTTAAATGAAAGAAACCAAACTCAAAAGACTATATATGATTTTACTTATATGATAGTCTGGAAAATGCAAGAGTATAGGGAGAACGACAGCTCATTAGTTTGCCAGTTTTGGAAGAAGTTGGGTTTGACTACAAAAGAGTAGCATGAGGGAAGTTTATTTGAGGAGATACTGAAATCTTCAAAGATTTTACTTGTTTATTTTTAGAGAGAAGAGAAGGGAGGGAGAAAGAGAGGGAGAGAAACATTGATGTGAAAGAGAAGCATCAACTGGGGACCAAACCCTCAACCCAGGCATGTGCCCTGCCTGGAAATAGAACCAGCAACCTTTCACTTTGAGGAATGTTCCCAGTGAACTGAGCCACAGCGGTCAGAGCGGGACACTAGAATTTTTCTGTTATCTTGATTGTGGTGGTGGTTACACAGCCCTTGCACTTGTCAAAACTCACAAAACTATACACCAAAAAGAACCTACTGTTGCATATAAATTTATAAATAAATGCAGTATTACAAAGTAGCTCTGACACTGTTTTTTGAATGCTCATATGACCACATGTACAATCACTCCTTTATTCAATAAACATTTAAACACTGGATATGTGATTCCTTGATGTTATCTTAACCGAAGTTGCTAGTCCTTTTGTGACTTTCATTCAAAACTGCCCTTGATATTCATTTATTAACCCTGTTTCATGTAAACACAGGGTGGAAGGGTTGACAGTTGAACCGTGTGATGATGGCCTTCCTAATCTCATAACATACTTACCCCTCAGAGACAAGGTAAATTTTGAAGCAGCACTAATCCATGCATAAATGATATTCTGAGCAATTTTTACAACCTCCCAGCATTTCTGTCAACATGCACTAGAAATAAAGACTGACCTGTACTACTATACCGAATTCCCATAGGTACTCCATTTCTCTCCTTCCCCTCAGTCTTTCCCTTAGCTCCCCCACATCTTGGTCACTAATATTGCATACAACAAAATGACCACAAAAAAAAAAAAAAATCTCTTCTGCCTTACCATTTTAGAAAAGTAATCAAATCTGCAATTCACTTTTGTTCAAAATTCTGTTTGTAAATAAGCTATTTATATCTTGGAACAAAATGTCCCATTTAACAATATTCTAAAAGTTGGTTAAGCCCCCAAAAATCAAGTAAGCACAATGTTACTAAAATAGTTAGATCCCCAACTACTTTTCAAGACACAAAAGAGATCTGAATTAAAGCTTTTAAAGACAGAAACACATTCCCTCCATGACCATATTGCCTAAAAACTGTGTGTCGGGGGAGGGGGAGTGATTCCAAGAAATCTATTAACCACACCATGACAAAATATAATAATTGATTTAAGAATTATTAAACTGTATACTAGTATCTTATGTGTACTACTTCATTTCGTCATTACAAAAATCCTATACCACTATTAGTTTCTCAGTTTTACAGATGATAAAAATTAAGTCTTAAAGAAGACAAATTGCCTAAGATATCATAGAACAGGAAATACCACTCCTCACTGACATGGAAAAAAAAGGTACATAAAAAATAATGGGCTGGGGCTGGCCCTGGCCGGGTGGCTCGAATGGTTTGGAGCATCATCCTGTACACCAAAAGGTTGCGGGTTTGATCCCAGGTTAGGGTGTCTACAGGAGGCAACCAATGGATGTTTCTCCCCCTCCCCTCCCACCCACTTCCTCTCTAAAATCGATAAACATATCCCTGGGTGAGAATTAATGGGCTAGAGACTCAGGATCTATACCTATAAAAGTGTGATTTCCCCCCCGCCCCAATAAATCAGTATAGTTTTCTAGGTCCCAATACCTCCAGAAGTGTAATCAAGAAGATGCCTGTAAGTCAGAGGTTGACAAACTTTCTGCAGCAGGTCAGAAGGAAATATTCTAGGTTTTGCAGGCCACATAAGGAATGGGTGTTAAACTCATTCTCACCAGGGGGCCACATCAGCCTCGTGGTTGCCTTCGTGGTTGCCTTCGAAGGGCTGAATGTAATTTCAACCCCTTAACAGTTAAGGAGTAGTTACATTTATACAGTCCTAAAATTACATGCAGTCCTTTGAAGGCTGATGTGGCTCCCAGTGAAAATGAGTTTGACACCCCTGACATAAGATCTATATTATTTAGAACATATCATCTTTTTTGCTTTGTTATAACTCTTAATATAAAACTGACTGAAGGCCCATGTAAAAATAGGTCAAAGGATCTTGCCCACAGCCTGGGTTTAGTTTGCAGACCCCTGCTCTAAATCAATTGTTTTGAGTATATTTTGAATTGGAAAAGAAAATAGTGATGAACATTTGGGGAGATGCCCTTCTGGGCATTCTTATTGAGAAGCTGGATATGTGTGTCCCTATCTAAATGTATCACTGAGTACGGCCTATGTTTTTTTCTCTCCCATTCAATCACTTCCTAACATCACTCTTTCTTAATGGCTACCCTCCTACCTATATAGGCAAGTACCCATTTGGTCTGAACAGAAACAAAATCATCTTGAAGAGTACTTAATGATGAACTTCTTCCCTTGCTTTCAAATTTAATACCCAATAACCTATTTCTCATTAAGAACCAGTAAATACATGTAATGATAAGCATGCTATAAATAACACTAGTAAAGAATAAGTCTAGGGATTATCGATTCACCTAGATTGATTCATTTCATACATACTGAACACCTGCTATGTGTCAGACACTAAGGAAAAAAGCAGGAATCAAAAGAAAGCCCTCTTGGAGCTTAAATTCTAGTAGGAGGAGACAAACAAAAATAAATAAAATACAGAATACATCAGATGGCAATAAGTGCTATATCCCAAAGCGTCACAAGGAATGTCGATAAGAAGCTCCAGGTGTGGTGGAGAGACCAAGGGTCCATACAGGGAAGAAAGTGAGGTAAACAAGCCATGCAAACACTTACTGTGGAGACACCACCACAACCTCCACCCAAGCCCTTTGTGCACAGGTCATTTTACCCATGACGCCTCTCTTGGCATGTTCTATTTTTTCCAATGCACATCTTCTATCACATCTTTTATTCTTTAGGTTTGCTATTTTTTTTTTTTTTACCATCTACACACCCACACAAAGGAATCTAAGCTACAAATTAGTGTGGAGTTGAGGAGAGTCTCTGGTACATAGCAGATACTCAACAGATACCACCTGGGGGGAAAATGTTCCAATAAAGGGAAAAGTAAATTCAAAATGCCATGAGGCAGGTCTATACCTAAGAACAACATGAAAGTCAATGTGCTGGTGGACAGTTTGAAGGGGAAGAACAGGAAGTAAAACCAGGAAGTGTGTGTATGTGGGAAGGAAAGGACAAAAGCAAGGAGATTATTAGGAGGTAATAGCAATGGTCTAGTCAAGAAATTTGAACCAGACAGTGGCAGTACAGGAAGTGAGAAATGGATGAATTCTGCATTTATTCTAGAGCAGGGTTTGGCAAACTTTTACTGTAAAGGGTCAGATAGTAAATATTTCAGGCTTTGCAGGCCATAAGGCACAGGTGGCAAACACAAGGCCTGTGGGCCAAATCCAGCCCAGCACCTTGTTTCTACCCAGCGGCAGCGCCCAGCTCCTTGCCCCTAGGTAAGGAGTAGTTACATTTATACAGTGCTAAAATTACATTTGGCCCTTTGAAGGCAACTGCAAGGCTAATGTGGCCCCTGGTGAAAATGAGTTTGACACCCCTGCCATAAGGTCTCTGTTGCAACTATTTGTGTCTCCTGTAAAGCATGAAAGAAGTCACAAGTCAAGGGTAGCTGTGCTCCAATACTTTATATGGACACTGAAATTTGAAATACATACAATTTTCACATGTATGCAGTACTATTCTCTTGATTTCTTTTCAACCTTTTTTTTAAAAAATATTTTATTTATTTATTTTTATATAGAGGGGAAAGGATAGAGAAAGAGAGGGAGAGAAACATCAATGTTTGGTTGCCTCTCACATGCCCCACACTGGGGAACCTGGCCCACAACCCAGGCATGTGCCCTGACTGGGAATTGAACCAGCGACCCTTTGGTTTGCAGGCCAGTGCTCAATCCACTGAGCCACACCAGCCAGGGCTCTTTTCAACCTTTTAAATATGTAAAAAACATTCTTAGTTCACAGGCTGTACAAAAAGAGGTGGGGGCCAGATTTGGCTGGGGACTATAAGTTGTTGATTCCTGCTCTAAGGGCAAAGCTGAAAGTACTCACTGTTTGAGTGCAGGTGATGGGTGAGAAAAGAGATATCAGATGTGCTATTACAGTCTCTTTGCTATAGCTGTTTTCCTACCATACTGTCCTGTATATAATACAAAGCAAAACAAGTTCTGGACATAATTCTATAATCAACTCTTACAGACCATTCACAATCTCCTGCACCCATGCTACAGCTATCCAAGGCTAAATCAATTGAAGGCAACATACCAGTAAATAGAACCATATTTTTGACTTGATATTTAGGGGCTATGATCTTTCTTAAAACACACAGAAAAGTCTCAAGTTACCATTTTTTTATGTTTGTTTTTTATTCTCACCTGAGGACATGCTTTTCGATTCCAAAGAGAGGGGAAGGGAGGGAAAGAAACATTGATATGAGAGAGAAACATCAATGGGTTGCCTCTCGAACGTGCCCTGGGGCAGGGTTCTGAACCTGCAACCTAAGTATATGCCCTGATCAGGAAGCAAACCCACAACCTTTCGGATTACTGGATGATACTCCAACCAACCAGGGCCCTTTTCTTAAAAATATATAAAATCAAATCAATAAATATAGCTGCAATCCAAAGCATAATCATTTTTCTTTTAGGGTATTTTTGGGAGCAAGGGATAACAATCACAGCAGTAAGACAACAGATAGGAGGGTAAAAGAGAAATAAAGAAAGAAAAAATAAAAGAATAAAGTGGGACAAATCTACATAAAAAAAAATCCAGAGATGCCACTCAATTAGGATAAACAGCTTCATATACAAGAGAGACAGACACTGAAGCAGAAAATGGAATACTGTGTGATCCAGTAACATACTTTGGTACATGCAGTGGTTAGCTTTAGTTATAGGCTCAGGATTAGGTTAGGTTAAAGTAGGTGAGATTATAGGTTCAGGTCTCTTTAATTAGCTGAGAAATCATTGTTCATAATTCTTCAACTACTCTTCATCCTTAAGCCTCAAGAGACTATTCCAAATAGTTTAACCAGTGTGTGAAAGGAGAAATTACGACAATGAGGAGAATAATATAGAGTAGGCTAGAAAATGTCAAACTAAAGTTAGAGGTGCTCCACTAATGTCATCCACAAAGACATAATAAGACCTATGGATATTATCACTGACATATCAAAACCCACAAATATTTGCCCAAAGAGGTCAGGGCCTTGGCTTTGTGTCCCTCCTGTACTAAAGAGAATCCTCTTAAGCTAGCAGCCCTGTGCTATGATAAGCAGGACTGCAATCCATAGTCAGGTCCCATCAGGCCCTGTGAACTCAGGGAAAAGAAAGCAGTGCTGGGAAGTAAAGAGGGAAGAGAAATCAGGAGGCAACTAGAACAAGTCTCCAAATACCACAATTGTATTTAATGGCTAATCCTAGGTGATTCACAATGTCAGACACATAGGAGGCACTTTGTAACTAAAAACAAAAAAAAACAAAAAAAAACTTTCTTTCCTTAAATTCAAACACAAGTTACTATCATCCATAAAACAGTATCTGCTCAAGAGCAATATAAAAAATAAACACTTTATCTTCAAGGTGCTTAAAAATTAGTATATCTAGAAAGCCCTCCATGCCAATCTGCAACTTCCTGTAAGTTTTATAGATACATTTCAACTCCTGGATTGTCCTCTCCTCTTGGCAGAGAAATAGGTAATAAAAAGTGGTGAGTGAAACGTGTATGTTCAAGAGTACTTTATTTAAAAGTTTTCTTTAAAAAAAGCATTTTCATTTAATTTTTTTAAAAACATTTTTGTCCCTTTCAGTGCCATGAACAACTGAGTCTAATATCACTTCATCTATTCCTACTTCAATAATCCAAACAGCCAAAAAAGTCTGATGTTCTCATAGGAATCCAAGATAGCAAAAAAGTTTGCTCATGGAGATACACAAACCCTAGAAACAGGGTTTTCCAACTTAAATAGACTAGCAATTTCTTTCCTCTTTAAATAACTGCCACATATATTTTACTGCAAATGCAGAAAATCACTTTAATTGCCATTAACAACGAAAGGACTAAATTCTGAAAGAATACTAGAGCCCAGAAAAAGCATACTAGCACTACTTCCTAAACAGGTCTTAAGAGTGGTAAGAGATGGGAGTAGGGGTTGTCTTCCCCTTATACAAATAAGTTCTGTTAGCAAAATTAAAGAGGCGTAGAGGTGGGGATTCCACAATTCCCTTAACATGGTTATGTGAACTGTAAATATGCAGTTTCCTAAACTTATTGTGACTCTCTGTTCTCTAAATACATGTTCAGGAACTGGTGTACCAAAGAAGTAATTTGGGAAACACAACTCTCCTACTTAATGTTTTTAAATTAGTATTAAAAGTGAGCAATAAAAATTAACATCAAGGCTAATTATTCAAAGATCAACTAAAACTTTTCCTTATACAAATACACACACACACACTGTACATGGAGAGGCAAACGTAGGTTTACAATTGTTCATATAGAAAATAATACAATAATTAATAAATAATAATACAAGAATAAACTGTTTCACATACAACTGTAAACCCACTTCTGCCCCACCCTGCATATTTTAACAATTCTTTTCAAAACAGATTTACATATGCAAATCCTTGAAGTAAAAACATCAGCATGAGTAAACAAAACACTTTTAACATCTTTATAAACATAAAACAACAAACTGAGAGATTAACCGTTACAAATATAAAAGTAGGTATAATGCCCATAAAAGAAGAGTCAAAGAGAACTGCAATATGAAAATGACTAATATACTTTAAAACAGAGGGGTGCTGGTAAAATAGAAGTAGACAGCTCTACTATAAAGATTGGGGACAGAGGGAATAGAAGAAATTTTTCTCCAAAGGTAACATATGAAGGTCAAGACTTTATTCTTAACTAGAGGGAGGAAGAAAACATTTCCAAGCCTTCACATTTTTTAAAGATAGTAGATACAACAATAAGCAAATACAGTCATTTAAAATATATTTTGTATGTTACTAAATTATCCAAATGATTTTGGATCTCTGGGATGTACAAAGAAAGATCAGAATTGCATATATTTCCATTTTCCCCTAATTATTTTTTTTAGTTTTTTATTGTTGTTCAAGTACAGTTTTCTGCCTTTTCCCCCACTTATTTTTGTCAAACTTTTATTAGTTAAATTTTTCATTTAAACTTATTGAAAAAGCTCTTATTTAGAGATATTTTTGTCATGTAGCAATAGAAAAATGTAACCAACATCAAGTATCCTTAAATCTTTTTGAATTCAGAATTCATCTCTGAATCACTTTTCTATTCAGAGTTGTCAGTGCTCATTTTTTTTTGTTGCTGTTTTGTTTTTAGAGTATCATTCTTTGAACCACCCAGGGTGCCAGTGATGCAATAATTCTTAAAGATTATTTCACTCTGGTTTCCAGAATTTTCTTCCAAGCTATTGACCCCATTCTGCAAGTTTGGATGCTGATACTTGTTTGATCTTAACCAGAAGGTGTCCACAGAAACTTTCTGTGGACAAATCAGGACTCATATAATCCTAAAATGGTTTATGTGTCCCCAAATTTTTATCAGTCTTTCTTTAATTCTTTAAAACACTACTTCATCAAAAAGATACTATCAGCACTGTTTGAATACTTGATAGAGGCTATTTAGAGAGGGAGAGGGAGAGACAGAGAGAGAAAACAGTCTGTTGTGAAAATAAGGAAGTTGTCCCCTGTACTGTTGACTCATCTAACAGGGGGTTTTTTCTATTCATTTCCATTACCTGGCACACAGTAAGCACTCCTTAAGTTCAAAGATATAGTGAATGAAACCCCAACATTCTCCAGTCAGCTTCATAGTGCTAAGATAAAAGTTCAGGCACTTCATTCATTTGTTCAATGAATATTTCAAACTATGAGCCAGGCACCTTTACACTGAGAAATAAAGAAATAAAAACAGCCTTTGCCTTCAAATCTAGTAGGAAAGGCAGATGAATAGACTATCATAATACAGGGAGAAAAACATCATAGCATCAGCATGCTAAACGTACGATGAGAATATGTTATGTTCATACAGAAAGTCACCTCAAGGGGGTTTAAAAGATGAGTGTTAGCTACTTTTGTTTTTGCATGAAGTAGCATCTAAAAGAATAACACTCTGAACAAAAATACATACAAAAACTGAAAGGGTCTAAAAGAGTAATAACATTTCAAACAGAGATACATATAATAACTGAAAGGCAACAGAGTATGGTTAAGTACAAGGAACTGCAACAAGCTGAAAGACAGAGGGTTAAAAAGAGTGTGGCAACAAATCAAGTTGCATGAAGGCTGAGAAGTCTGAATTTTATCCAGAAGGAACAGAAATCCACTAGACTTGAGGATCTAAACAAGGAGAGGGCATGATATTTTAGAGAGTAACCAGACAAAAGTATAGAGGTGAGCTCCCAAAGTCTAGACTGGAGTCTGCTAGATAGCATAAGCCCCATGAGGGCAGCGATTTTTATCTGGCTGGTTCACTGCTCAATCCCAAGCACTTAGACCAGTACCTACCACATGTGAAATTTCATTAAATATTTACTGAATAAATGAAGGGAAACCAGCTAAAAGACAAGTACAGTAACCCAAGAAACAAAAGAAGCCGAACTAAAGCAATGGGAGATAGATATAGGAGGCATGACTAACGCTGTTACACAGCATTTTTCTTTAAACTTGTCAGTATTCAATGTCACCTTTCCCTTCTACTAATGCAGCTCAAAGAAACTAACAGTACAGTAAATTCTAAGCTCTGCAAAAAATCCAAACTAGCTTACTAAAGAGCTACAAAAATGTCATAGAAAATTGTTCCTAGTGGCAATATTAAAGAAATCACAATTATTTAATTTAGTCAGGACTATAGTTATTCTTCTTATCTGCTGAGGTCAGAAAATTATTGGAGTCAACATTTACCAAGGGTTCAAAATATCCAGAACAAGCTATTAGGTGCTCAAACTGCAACAAGACAAATTTAGCTCAGAAATAAATTCCTAGCCAAGAACCAGTTAACATTTAGTTAACCAATGAATGTTAAAAAAGCCTTCTCTGCATATCTATAAAGACAACAAACAGACATTTAGGGGAAGTAATTTAATCTCTTTCCATGTATAAAAATAAGGGTTTGAACTGAAAGAATCCCTAAGACTTTTAGTTCTACAAGTAAAAGGTATTTCTCACCTATTTGAGATTGCCTCTTTATTGAGGCCTTGTATTTGTTTGCACATTGTTTTGAAAGTGCTCCTCTTTTTATCTCCAGGAAAATTTTAAGATTTTTATGTGTAAAGAACATTTTTTCTTAATTTTCCTCAGTACACAATGAACTACTTTGCAGGCAGGTCAGAAGGGAGGGAAAGTAACACCTACTGAGAGCTTACCATTTATCACTGCTCTCCTGGGTGCTATCAAACACAGTGTTCCTTACTTATCATCTCCAAAACTGTGTGAAGTATCATGACCCCATGAAGAAACTAAGTGACAAAGAGGCTAAATACTTTGCCCAAGACCACACAACTAGTTAAGTGGTGAACCAAGAAAGCACACTCCAGAGCCCAAATTCCATTTGCTACCCTAAATCACGGTAACTGATTTGAATGCTCAAGGATGCCCATGCTGCTCTAGAGCAGGACTGGGCAAACTATGACCTTCACACCACGTCCAGCCCACCAGCTGTTTTGTAAATAAAGTATTATTGGAATCTATACCTGTTTGTTTACACATTGCCTGTAGCTGCTTTGTACAGAGTTAAGTAGTTAGGTCAGAGACTATACAGCCCAAGAAGCCTAAAGTATTTACTATCTGGGCCTTTACAGAAAAAGTTTGCCAACATGTGTTTTAGAGTAGCATTCAATTCAATCAAAGCTCCACTGTACTCCTAATTAGGAACATAGAAGTCGACACATCAGCCAAATTAGTTTCATTATGTTCACAAACCTGTTTCTAAAGCAGTTTTTGTACTTAGATTTTCAGAGCTCCCTGCACTTACCCCTTCTTACTTCATATACTTTGTTATAATTTCCTTGGTTTCCCAACTTGACTGAGGGGAGGGTATCTATTTGGCATTCCTGTTATAATCCCAATACCTAGCATAGTACCTGGGACATAGATATTAATTGGAACTCTGAATGAATGTCTGAAAATACACATGTAACTTAAGACAATCAGTGAAGAGTAAAGGAGAGATTCAGTACTACAGAAACTTACTATTCAACATTCGTTCTGTACAGCCGTGGAATACTTGGGAGCTTGTTAAAAATGCGAGCTCCCAAGTATTCCACCAAGTAAGATGAAGAACAATGTATTAAGGTATGTTAATGTGAGGAGAAAAACAAAGAAAATGAATACATAAGGTAATTATTTTTATACACACAATCTCTTTAGAAGGTAGAAAAGAAACTAAACTTACTGCCTGCCTCCCAGGAGTGGAAGTGGTTAGCGAAGGAATAAGATTTAGAATAACAGTTTTCATGTAATACTCTTTGTACTTTTTAATTTTTATGTACTAATGAATGTGTAATCTACACTGGGGAAACAATTTCTTAAACTATTAAAAAATGCTATATGGTTAATAGACAACAAATATTACCTTGAAGTAGCAAATGGTACTTTTCACCTGAGTTATCAAACATTTGCAGAAAACATCTGAAACTTTCTCCTTTTAATCTACTCAGGCTATAAATTTTGAAAGGATATATGGTTCACCTTCTAAGTTTATTAAAAGAGTTAATACTTTTTAAAAATCACCCTAATTCTATCACTACCCCCTCCAGTTTAAACCTTGACAGTTTCAATTAAAAAACATTTTCTGAGTATCTTACAAAGTGCCAAGACCTGGATACATATATTATTTGATAAATACTTTGAGAGATGTATGTAATAAATTCTAAAGGAGCATCACTTTGTTCAATGTTTGTCATTTTCATGAACATGAGGCAGCATGATGTGGCTGAAGGAGTACTGGACTTGAAAGAGACTAGGCACCAGTTCCATTCATTCCCTTAACTAACCATGTAATTCTGCATAAATAAAACCTGGCTATCATAGCACCTGGATTGCCTTCCTTACTATAAAAATGTTATATAACAAAGACACTGAAATAGAGGACAGGTTGACAGTGACCGGGGGGGGGGGGGGG
>CM052548.1:62134701-62198414 GCA_028533065.1 Trachops cirrhosus | reverse complement strand
AAGTAAAATTATTTTTATCATTCTTTCAAAGACAGATGATGGAGTCAACCCACTTGTAAAGCATTCAAAGAGAGTAAAAGATAAGTTTTTACTGAAAATTACATATGTAAAATCCCAAACAGACAAAAGCAGGTATTCAACAACTAAAAGTTGGAGCTGACATAGCTCATCTACCAAGGCCTTGATGCTTTTACAAATGAGGGTTAATGTTAGCAACAGGCAACCTAAAATAACAGCAATGAGAGCAAAGAGGGCCAATACAGAGTGGGACTATGGAAGTGACAACAGTTGTGGTTGTCATGCTAGCCACCTTGCAGCTTTCTTAATGATATGCTTTGCTAGTGCTCCAAGTTTGAAGTTGTTAGTTTAAGATCTTGGTCTGTTATTATGCAATGAGAGGAATGTGTTTATCTCCACCTCCACTGATGTTACTTGCCCTGTAGAATAATTCTTCAGATAAAACATTCTTTCTTCTACCATTAAAAGGAAAAAAAAAAATAAATGTATCCTGCTGGCTTGGAGGTTACTCTATCACAAACCTTAACCTCCATATAAAATCCTAATGAATGTTTGCTGAGGAGAGTAGTGGCTTCAAAACTAAGATCTAAAAGTTAGACATGTGATTTGGTGCTTTATTCATCTTCAATGAAACATTTATTATGAGTCTACAATGTTTTGCTTCTAGGCCTTTGTACATGCTGTTCCCTTTGCAGGAACCACTCTCTTTCCCACCCCACCCATGAGCTTCCCCATCTCACTAATCTCTCACATGTGACTTCCTCTGAGAAGACTTCCCTAACTCCCCCCACCCTGTGCTTCCACTAAACTGTTTTATCCCATCAGAGCCCTTATCAGGGTGGGTGTTAATCACAGGGACTCTATCTCCTTTACCCAAGACCTACTCACAGTGCTGGCACCTGGAAGATGTTCCACAAATACTTGTAAAGCATACTAGACATTGTGTTAGATAAAAAGGTATACAAAGATGAAAAGCAAGATCCTAAATCCACTGACTAGTAGGAGAGAGGAGCTAAAGCAATGCGACGTAAAACAGGCTATGAGAGAGGTATGCCTAGGATATCAGGAGCGTAGAGAGCTAGCTCTCTAAGTCAGCATGCAAGCAGAATGGGTGAAAGAAAGGGAAGGAAGAAGCTGAAAGAGTATATGCCTAAACGAAGTCTGCAAAGTTCAATTAGAGCTAATTGGTGAGGAAGACAGAGAGGATGATCATTTGAACAAGTGATAAATACAGGAGCAAGAGAAAATAAGGTGGATCTAAGGAAATGCAAGTAGTTTGGAATACTCAGTGGTTCTCAAACCGTAGCAGGCATCTGATTCCCTTGGAGGGTTTATTAACATACAAGCTGCTGGACCCCACCCCAAGTTTGTGATTCTGCAGGCCAGTAATATGACCCAAGAACTGCATTTCAAACAAGTTTTCAGGTGGCACTCTGCTACTTCTAGTCCCAGGACCACACTTTGAGAACCACTGTTATAATGGAACATAGGGAGCATATGAAGAACTACCAGTAGACAAGTATGGAGCAATGCAAAAGGTGAAGAAGTTAAAAATCACATATAGGCGTGACCAGTTTGGCTTAGGTGGTTGAAGCATCACCTATAAACCAAAAGGTCGCAGGTTCAATTCCCAGTTGGGGCACAGGCCTACATTGCAGGTTCCATCCCCAGTCAGAATGCATGCAATGGGCAATCAATATTTCTCCTTCACATTGACATTTCTCTCCCCTTCTCTCTCCCTCCCTTCTCTTCTCTCTAAAATCAATAAGCATGTCCTCGGGTGAAGATAAAAAATTGGCACTAAAGGATTTTAAAAAGAGAAGTAAATTTAATTTTAGAAAGATGATAATAATAGCTAACATTTATAGAACACTGGACTTTATATATTCTGTACTCTCTAGTAACTACTAGGCATATGTGGCTATTTCAATTAAATTACAATTAAATTTAAAATTTACTTCTTTAGTCATCAGCCTCATTTCAAGAGCTGGCCACTGTACTGAGCACAGATATAGGACATTTAACCACCACACAAAGCTCTATTAGACAACACTAATATGTATTGACTCATTAAATCTTCATAACTTCATTATGAGATAGGTACTGCATTATCCCCATTTTATAGAAAGCAGCATGGCAAAGAAAGATTAAACCAATTACCCAAGGTCATAAAACAAGTACTGCCAATATGAAATGCAAATCCAGATGGTCTGGTTCTTGAGCCTGTGTTCTTACTTGCTTTCTAATAAGATCACTCTTGGCAATAATGGAGACTGGAAGGAGAGGATGCTGGAGGAAGAAAAACCAATGAGGAAGCTTCTAAGGTAAATCAGGAGAAAAATGAAAAAAAAAAACCCTGCATTAAGAGAGTTACAGATGGAACGAAGGTGAACTAAAAGAGATGTTAACTTCCAGCCAAGATGAAGGCATAGGTAGATACAGTGCTTCCTCCCACAACCAAAAGGACAACAAATTTAAAACAAAAAACAATCAGAACTGCCAGAAAATCAAACTCTATAGAAGTCCAGCAACCAAGGAGTTAAAGAAGAAACATTCATCCTGACTGGTAGGAGGGGCGCAGACAGGCAGTGGGGGTGAAGAGAATGCAGAGCAAGGCATGACTGGAGGACCAGGCAGGGGAGGTGGCAGCTGGTGGTCCCACATTTGCATGTAGATAAACAGTGAGGAACAACTGGGAAGTGAGACAGATCGCACAACCCAGGGTTCCAGGGTGGAGAAATAAAGCCTCAAAACCTCTGTCTGTTAAAACCTGTGGGGGTTGCAGCAGTGGGAGAAACTCCCAGGCTCACAGGAGAGTCTGGTGGAAAGACCCACAGGGTCCTAAAACATACACAAAACCACCCACCTGGGAATCAGCACCAGAAGGGCCCAATTTGGTTGTGGGTGGCATGGGAAGTAACTGAAAGCCAGCCGAGAGCTGAGCAAGCAGCATTGTTCCCTCTCAGACTGACCCCGCCCCCAGAAGTGGCGAAAGGCAACAAAGTGATTTGCCCCACCCTGGTGAATACGTAATGCTCCACCCCTTACAACATAACAGGTGCACCAAGCAGTGAAATATAGCCCAAATGAAAGAACACATCAAAATTCCAGTAAAAAAACTAAGCAATGAAGAGACAGTCAAACTATCAGATGCAGAGTTCAAAACACTGGTAATCAAGATGCTCAAGAAATGGTTGAGTATGGTCACAAAACAGAGGAAAAGGTGAAGGCTATGAGAAGTGAAATAAAGGGAACCAACAGTGAAGGGAAGGAAACTGGGACTCAAATCAGTGATTTGGAGCAGAAGGAAGAAATAAACATTCAACCAGAACATAATGAAGAAACAAGCATTCAAAAAAATGAGGAGAGGCTTAGGAACCACCGGGAAAACTTTAATGTTCCAACATTCAAACCAAAGGGGTGCCAGAAGAAGAAGAGAAAAGAAATTGAAAATTTATTTGGAAACATAATGAAGAGGAAATTCCCCATTCTAGCAAAGGAAATAGACTTGCAAGTCCAGAAAGCTTAGAGAGTCCCAAAGAAATTGGACCCAAGGAAGAACACACCAAGACACATCATAATTACATTACCCAAGATTAAAGAGGAGAGAATCTTAAAAGCAGTGAGACAAAAGGAGACAGGTACCAACAAAGGAGTACCCATAAGACTATCAGCTGATTTCTCAAGAGAAACCTTGCAGGCAATAAGGGACTAAACAGAAGTATTCAAAGCCATGAAAGACAAGGACCTATATCCAAGATTATTCTATCCATCATAGCTATCATTTAGAATGGAAGGGCAAATAAAGTGCTTCCCGGATGACGTCAAGTTAAAGGAGTTCATCACCAAGCCCTTATTGTATGAAATGTTCAAGAGACATATCTAAGATAAAGAAGATGATCAAAACTATGAACAATAAAATGACAACAAACAACTATAACAACTATGAACCCAAAAAACAAAAGCAAAAACAAACTAAGCAAACAACTAGAACAGGAACAGAATCACAGATATGGAGATCACTTGGAGGGTTATCAGTGGGGAGTGGGGGTAATGGGAGAAAAGGTACAGGGAATAAGCATAAATGATCAGGGAAAAATAGACAGGGGGAGGTTAAGAATAGTATAGGAAATGGAGAAGCCAAAGAACTTATATGTACAACCCATGGGCATGAACTATGGAGGCGGGGAGGAATTTTGATGGTGGGGGCAGTCCTGGGCAGAGAGGGGGATAGGGGAGGAAAAAAATGAGACAACTATAATAACATAATCAATACAATATACTTAAAAAGAGAGAGATGTTCAAAAAGTAGGACAGTGAATGAAAGAACTGAATACAAAACAGGTGCAAATGAGGTGTAGGAGTTAACACCAAAGTTTGTTTTAGTAATCAGAGCCAATGTCAATGCCTCCCACCTCAGTAAGAAATCAGATCAAGTGGGAAGAAGGTGATAAATTCCACCTGGGTCATCACGAATTTGAAGTGAGTGAGTTAAGACAGTACATAGTGACATAAGTCTGGAATAAACAAGCGCAGTTTGGATTCAGATGAATTTACTACAGGGGAGATAGTTGAGAGAGAACTCAGGGAGGTTGAAACAGTAAGAGTGCACAAAGAACAAAACCTTAGGGAATCCTACAAGTAAGATTTCTTAAAAAGCAGAAGATGAAAAGCCAGTACACTCAAAATGAATTACCATTAAGATGGAAGGAGCAGGGAAGACACCTAGGAAGAAAGAGTTATCCCACAGGCCAACCAAGGAGAGAATACAGTCAACAAGTGTCAAATGTGGCTGAGAGGTCAAGTAAGATAAAGACTGAAAATTGTCCACAAGAACTCTAATGGTGCCCTAGGGCCAAAGGTCAGATTGCAACAGACTTGGAACGAATATAGAGTTTGTTTTTTCCCAAGAAGCTTCAAAATAAAGGAAAGGAAACAGATAGAGTGTAGATGGAGAGAAGGATCTGAAATGGTGTTTTTGTTTGTTTTATTCTAAATTGATGGGAGAGACTTTCCCATGCTAAAGGGTAAAAAGTGAAAAGACTGAGAATATTATGCAGATGAAACAAGCTCCCTGAGACAAGAAAGACCAGGATCCTGCACATAAATGGAGAAATTAGCTCCCATCAAGACACTTCTTTCACATCCTCTGAAAAGGCAGCAAAGGGTGTAACAGTAAGTACAGATGTTTTCAGGTTAATGTGGGAGAGGTATAAGCTGCATGAGCTCATATAGCTGAATAGATTCTATTCTAAGAAGTAGGACATGACAGTCTGTTAAAAATGAAAAAGGTAAACGGGATGGAGAAAATGCTCAATTGCTGCAAGAGAAGACTACAGACACAGAATACATCCCCCGCCCCAAGCAGAGGGCAGAGCTCAGATTAGAGGCCTCAAATTTCTAAGTGGCACCCCATTGCATGGTTTGTGTCGTTTTCTTCAAAATGATAAACAGCCCGATATTGGAGCAGGAAGAGAAAATGGCTGGCTTAATTTCAAGGTTTGGGTTTGTCAAAATTTCAAGGTTTGGGTTTGTCAATTGGATGCAAGAGTAAAGTGGGTAACTAAGGTGATTAACCATAACACCAAGTAGATAAACGAAAAGGCATTTGGGTGGTGGGAGGGGGCATCCATCAGATTCACAGGGAACCTTCTCCAAACTATATATGTACTGTCTGAGACCTTGAGGAGATAAAAAAGCGGGTATAGTTGGAGTTAGGAGAGAAAAAGGCGGAGTTGAGGCAGTTATGGTCAGGGAGTAGGATAAAACCAAGTTTTGGTTTCCAGAAGCACACTGTCCTAAGGTTCAAAGTGTGCTCGTGAGCATAGGTGTGATGTTGTTTCCTGTATCTGTCTGAATTTCAATTATTAGGTAAAAAGTGGCTACTCCTTCTGACCTGACTCCCTCGGCCACTTTCCACCACACAGATGTTGGTTCTAAGCATTAGAGCAGTGGTTCTTAACCCTGGCTGCACATTAAATGCATACAGAGACTTAAAACAAAACTGAAATCTGGGCCCCACTGGTAGGGTATAATTTAATTGGTTTGGGTTTACTACATTTTAAGGTTCCTCTGGCAATTCTAAAGTGGATTCAGAGTCAAGACCTCTGCTTTAGAAAGAATAGGGCTTTAGATTTATGTTACAAAATTAAAGAAAAACTGACTGGCATGAGAAGAAATAACTAAAGCAGGAAAATGGTGAAAGAGGATCTAAACTGTTTAGTAAGTCAGATATTTAAAGATATCCCGAATAAAAAAGTTGGGAAACCACTAAAGCAGAGCATCACACTCAACACATACCAAAAAAATGCAATGTTTGCAAGAGTTCTGTTATAGGTTGTAGAAAATTCAGGAGTTAAATGCTTCACTGTAGGCCAATGACTAAGAAAAAAAAACCTACACTCTACTAAACAGAAGGAACTGATCACCAACACTTAGCAGCTCCCCTAGGTCAAGAACTGTTCACAGTTCACTGGAGGAAAAAGCAGGCTATCGGATAAGCATAACAACACCCCACATACAAGGAAACCATCTCTTCTGCACTAAAGGTAAACAGCAAAGGAATCAGGTGTCTTTCACATATACAAAGATTTTAAGTTTTTTAGATGCCAGATTTTCTTTCTACTAGGAGTCATTTTCTCCTAACAAGTTTTGCCAATACTCTTAAAACCACCCAAATAACTGTCCTCGATCTTAACCTTTATTTCCCACTATTCCATTTGCTAAATTTTATGACAAAGTATTACAGAGATGAACTGTTACCATAAAGACCTAAAATGGCAAACATGATCTGTTGTATACTATGTTCCCTATAAAGTTTGTGTACTGGTGTTACAAATCACCCAGAATCAAGATACTAAATATGCATAACAATGAGTGATAGACTGATACTCTTAATCCGCCCATACTTAGTCATGCTTTTTATATGAATTACTGCATTGACAAATAGAAAGGCTTGTACCTTCCTGTCTCAGTATTAAAATTTTTACATTCTAACCAATTATCCAAGTCACTCACAGGTCATCTGTGTTGTACACTTTCTGAAAATCAGACTTAACTATAAGCAGACATTTTTTTCCAAAACTCAAGGAGTACTTTTTCTTTCTGCATTAAGGTATCACAACATGTTCTCCTTCTAATATTTAGCTAAACATATAAGACAACTTTCTAATTCCTCTGATTTGGGCAATAAGAAAGCAGTCTTTCCCCCACGCTTCAAAAAAATTGTTTTGACTTTTAGAGTATATAGCTATCTTCAAACACTGAAACAACCAGATTTACATATGTGTGGTTTATAAAAGCCACCAAAATTCTCTAAACCAGGGTTTTATTCCATGGTTTCCATGAAGGAAGAATGTTCTAACTACATTAGTTTATACTCATTGCTCTCTAATCCTATAAAGCAGTACAGTCTAATGAAAAAAAGCACAGAACAGAGAAGGGCCTAACCACTTCTCCCAGATTTGATTAACTTGCTGTGTGGCATGCAAAAAGACACTTAAATCTCCTTAGCGTTCAGTTTCTCTATTTGTGAAATAAAATTAGTCACTGTTACTCAAGATTGCTATAAAATTCTACAAAACGCAGAAGACTCAATTCTTCTAAGAAATTATCTATACTTTGAAAACAATATAATCAATCCATCTGTAAACAAAACCTTAATCAACATTACACTCTGATTTATTTTTCCTTAGAAATCTTTTTTTTTAAATTGCCAGCAGTTAAAAACTATTTTGACCCAGAATGTCATTCTGCAAATCAAAATGGTACACTATTATAACCTCTATGCTTAATTTCATCCCTTACTACGAACTGTTTTCTCACCTGTTCTCTAATGAAGTTGAAAGCAATTCTTTGAACCCGAATTTACAGAGTTATGTAGAGTGCTGATGAAAGCCATCTGTTGTGAACTATGATTTTCCTGTTAAAGGAAAAACCAGAACAAAATCGCCCAGATATTCCTGGGAACCAGCAGCAGCTGAAGGAGTCCTAATCCTGCTCAAGCAGGGGAAAGCAGAAGAGCTGAAGTTGCTGCTGGTGTAATTCATTTGCTGCAGATCCTTCGTGAACTGACTCCACCCTGAGCAGCCAATTGGTAAACAACTGTACCAGAATGAGGCTCTTAATAATTCCTACACGTAAGATTTGTTTCTTAAAAAATTTTAAATCAGAGCATGAAAAGTATTCATTAAGAAACACTTCCCAGTTCACTAGAAAAACTTTTTAATTCAACTTTAACCAGCAAATTTGGCACCCAGATTCATTCAGCCCTCTTACATAGCTAAGAATCAAGTAAGTGTAAAAAATACACTTTCTCCAATACTCTAAACAGAAAGAGAAAAAAAAATGATCAAGGATATTCTTACAAACTCAAGAGGCCTGGAATGATACAATTTTTTCCATATTCATAAAACAGTTTCTGTTATCTATTCACTTTCATAGTATTAAAAATAAATGTAATGTAGAACAGTGGTGGCCCATGTGTCAGGACGAACTAAATAAAAAACAGGCAGCAAGGATAAGGAGAAAGATAATGTATTTTGCATACATTCACTTTCCATTTGGTGTCTTGTGAGAAACAATAATGAATATTTGTATTGTTAAATGTTATTAAAGAACTATTATGTAAATATATTATGGCTATAAAACTTAACCATGTAAAGTTCTTCTAAAACTTCAATAAGAAAGTACACGTTAAAGCACTCAGAACAGTGGCCAACACACTGCTAGCCCTTAACAAATGTTAGCTATTAATAGGTTTCTATAAGCGACTGCTTACATTCTCCTGACTTACTGATATAGGACAAAGAAAGAGGTGAAGATGTTTAGATCCTCTAGGTCTCTAATTCCTAAAGCAATCTGTAGTATCTGATGTCTTTATTAATTTCTTCTCTTTATTTCATCAATTTATTAGAAGTTACCCACGGAAGAATAAAGTGCTGGTAACTGTAAATACAAGAAAAATGTCTAGGTGCATGCACAGAAGTTTGGGGTATAGTAGTTTTGATTAGCAATGACTAAACCAAACGTTGTTCAGTGGCTCAAGTTTTCTTTCACAATGTGTTATGGGCTGAAAATTACCAAAACACACAGAGCTCATACACTAACTAGAAGACCAAAAAAGTATCTGTGGAGTTGGCTGAATTTAAACATACACTGCATTACAAACATGATCTCTAACAGTTATTTTTAAATTTGTTTTTGTCTTTTTTAATATCTGGTGAGAGAGTCAATTTCTAACAACATATATACTTAATCTACCTCAATGACTTGTTAGTGACAAATTTTTATTTCTAGCCAGCTTCTCCTCAGGATGCAGAACCTTCAGAGTCACCAAAATATGGTATCAACAATGAGTGAGAAATGTATAAAAATTGTGATTATTGAGATTAGTCCGTTGCAAACTCAAATCCACATTATCCATGTCACTATGTCCTTGTCATGAGACAAAAACCACAATTCCCTGTACATGGTTAGGATAATTCTCTCTAAAATAATCCTTATTTATTTAAAAACGGCTATGTCAGCATCATCCTCCATTCCCTCCTCTATAATGTAAGAATTAAAACTTGTAATTTTTAAAAAGTTCCCTGCCCTGGCTGGTGTGGCTCAGTGGATTGAGCGCTGGCCTGCAAACTGAAAGCTCACAGGTTCGATTCCCTGTCAGAGCTCATGCCTGGTTGGGGGCCAGGTCCCCAGTTGGGGGTGTGCAAGAGGCAACCAACTGATGTTTCTGTCCTTCCCTCCCTTTCCCTCTCTCTGAAAATAAATAAGTAAAATCCTTTTTAAAAAGTTTCCCCAGAAAACGTTTCCCAATTACTACTAAATATACTTGCTTGCATGCTCTCACTAAAAAATCTTAATATATACTTTGAATAGAGATTTTTTTCACTTATTTACCACTACTTTATCTCTTCTCAACATTTTTATAGCATCTTTTGCTTTCAATGGTTTGTAATTGGTTTTGTTTCGTTTTTTAAATGACCATTCTGTCAAGTAGTTAATACATCCCTGAATTTAACAGCATGAACAATTATGAAAAAGTATCATAGCAACAGGATACTGAATATAAAGTTTCTAAATATAAACAATTTTATAATACCACTATTCTAACATAAATGTGAAGCAAATTTACTATAAATTACAGGCCATTTTCAAGTAACTAAATCAAAATTTATCATTTTTAACTCTCATAACTTGAAAACATATTTCCATTCTAATCAGATCTCTACACCAAAAATCTAAGATCCTGCTTATTCCATAAATTTAAAATGCCAAGTTCCAATAGCAAAATAATTTGGACTGTATGCTGTCTTAATCCACAACAGGGCCTAAATCCTAAATGTACTGTTCGTGGTAGGCATCTAAATGTTTGCTGAATGAATAATAAATAAATGAAGTAAATGAGCACATATTATAGTAATATTTATATTTCAAAAAGAAAGAAATTTATAAGGACGAAGTTGTTATTTAAGCCAGTTACACACTATTGCCCTCACTTATATCCCACAATTTAAGGGAAAGCAACATTTTGTCCCAAAAGAAAGCACACTATTACAGCCATGCATCAGATCCCAAACTGCAAATAATAAAACTTCAGTGGCAACTGAAATAAAAATTAGTAAGCTTAGAAATTTTTAAAAAATAAAACAAAATGTAATGTAGGCAAACTACTTTTTATGGACCTCAGGTAGACAAAACTAAATTATTCATAGTCTTTATTTCTGATACAGTCTTATCACTGGTTTAAAGTCAGTTTGAGAATTCATTCAATGATAGAAAGAGAAAAAAGAGACACAAACAGTGAGTGTATGGGGTGAGGGAGAAATGTGTCCTTCCACAATTAGAGAATGTGCTATGCAGTTAACACCAAGAACACTCACAAATATGTATTTCGTGCAGTGATAGGCATTATACATAAGAACTCCCAAGAGGCAGGAGATAAACTGTTATCATACAATGAATCTGAAGTCACACTGCCCAAGTTCAAATCCTAGCTCTGTCACCTGATATCCGACTTGGACAAGGTACTGAATCTCTTTTATGTCTCAATCTCTTTTATGTCTCAGTTGCTTCATCTGTAAAATAGCAGTCCTACCCTCACTGAGTTGCATGAGAATTACAGGAGTTAATAAAGTTAGCTTTTAAAGTAATGCCTGGTACACAGTAAACACATCATTAAGTGAAAAAAATGAATAAATTCACTATAAACTACCACACCTAAAGCTAGGTCAGCTATTTATCTTAGAACATAGATGAAATTTTTAAATCACAGTATCCCAGTTTCTCCTTACTATCTATCAATGTACAAACATACTTAAGTTCAAGCGTCTTCACAAAAATTCTTTAAAATATTTCTACACAGCTGATCTCATTGAAAAAAAATACATGTCTAAAGTTCCTTCCAAGGGTTGACTGAAATAAATAAATAAAAAGTTAGAATTGATACAGGAAAATGTAAAGAGGTACTTGCTCAAATCACCCCATATAGTCCCTGAATTTTATCTCTCACCCTACTGCTGAACAGGCCAATAGATACACAGGGTCCAGCACAAATAACGCCCCTTTTTTATTACAAATCTTTTATTACAAAATCATAAGCATGCAATTCTGTAACATAACAATATCACACTCAAGCACATCATATGACATTTCAGGTGAATTGTTCAAATTAAAGCTATAAATTATTACATCCATAGTATTACCCTACCAACCATACTCAAGCAGGCTTTACTTCTGCCGGACCCTGTATTTGCACTCCAGAGAAGATAACACTCTAGTTCCAAGCCATTTCAGTTTTAAGCAGAGTGCCTGGCCCATAGTGGGTGCCCAATACCTCTTTGCTAAATTAATAGAAGTCTGTAAGTGAAGCTACTTCTAGCCTACTCTTTCCTTTCTCCATCACAGTCAAAAATACACTCTGCATAATTTTTTTTTTTAAATATCTAGGCTCATAACAGCAAGCCAATCAATTCCACTGGGCAATTTAAAAAAGAGGAAGGAAAGTAGTTAAAATACAATGAAAGGAGACAGACATACACAGTAATCTGTTTAGAGAAGGAATAATGCTTTACCCTACAGCTCACTGTATTATCATACTGACTGTGAACTTTTCATATCTTTGGACAGGGGTGTCAAACTCATTTTCACTGGGGGCCACATCAGCCTTATGGTTGCCTTCAAAAGGGCAAATGTAATTTCAACTCCTTAACAGTTAAGGAGAGTTACATTTATATCATCTTAAAATTATTTCGGCTCTTTGAGGGCAACAGCAAGGCTGATGTGGCCCCCGGTGAAAATGAATTTGACACCCCAGTCTTTGGGGAAAGTCCGCCAGGAAATTCACTACTGCAAATAAGGCTACATTTAAAAATATAAACAGATCCCACCAACTCTTGAAATTTGTTTTCCAGTAAGACCAGTACACATACATAGAAGTCTACTCAATAAAACTCAATTTTCCCAAGTGTGTACTCCTAAAGTTATGTAACCAAAGACACACTTCTATCCAAAGCACACCAGCAGATCTATACTGTGGTAGATGAAACTCAGCTCAGCTGCATAATAAGAATTGTTGGGTTAGATGGTTCTCCAAGTCCCTTTCAAAAGTAAAAATCCTAGGGTAATAGAACTCAGATTTGTCCTACACTGCACTATACTAAACTACCTACCTTTTAAAAATATGCACAACTGAAATTTCATGTATGACTAATATTTTTTTAGCCAACTAAAATATCTAACTCAAGCAAGGGAAATTATAATACAAGCCAAGCACCCAAGTGTTCTAACAAGAATTTATAATACTCAATCCACAGATATGACACTGAATTCATCCTAAACTATAAACTATTCCATTTCCATGCTGTTAACATGTAAATCATTTTAAAACAGTAGTAGGAATCAACTGTTGTATTTTATGTCACTTCAGCTATATGTGATTAAGAAACAGTTCTTACAGATAGAGTTCTTACAGCACTGAACAGAATAAAGCATTTTAGTTATACTTGTCCACCTTGAATATTCAATAACACTCTCAATAAATGCTTAAATGATACAAAGCTACTTTATGAATATAATTCTCTATCAGATTCATTTTAAGGGTAATAATAGTAAGATAATAAAGTTCACAGAGAAAAAAAATAACTCTAAAATAGATCTCTAAAAACTTGAAACAAAATACTGTTTTCAATTGTTATTTAAACAAATATCTATAGGTGGGTTGTTAACTACCGTAAATTTAGATCAAGTCTCAAATATTTTTAATTATATTCAATGTTAACTTTACAATCTCCTCATCCCAGAAGGCGACTCCATGATCTTAAGCAAAATAAAGATTATTTTACTATAGTATACAAAGTGTACAACTACTACAAATCAGAGCAACTGAAATAAATATACAGCTAGGACACCAGGTCAATGTAAAAAAACAGCTATTATCAAAACTCTCCTCATCCCCAAATACCTACTTAAGGGACAAAATTTACTGTTAAGAAGAGATACTTTCAACCACACAAAATAACAGCATAAAACATAGCAGAAGAAGGTATATCATCTGTACATCAAAAGTCCCAACTCCCCAGACCTTTACTAATATAGAATACTGTATTCCTAATCCATGCAGTTTTACCTGCCATAAATAATAATATTTAGTACTCATGACATGCAAAGAATATACGACAGAAAGTTGAAATACAAAGAGTGGAAATAAGAATTGCTAAATTTGCTTAGCTATTACTATGGGTCAGCAGAATGGGTCTCATTCCTGTCTAATGATAATCTGCAGCAAAATGGAAAAAAGAAATACAGGTACTTAAGAGTCACCTTCTTCTTTCAAATTCACCTCCAACATTCACTTGGCTTCCCATTAATTTCCACCATACAGTATTAAAAGAACTTTTACAAAACAGTTTTAAAGTTGTATACTGCTTTTTTAATTCTAAACTAAACTCATTCTTTTAGGTAGATCAATAGTCTACACTTCAACTCAGGCATCAAAAATCTCAGAACAATTAGCATCAGAACAAAGTATCAGAACATTTAGCACCTACTGAATTGTCATGCCTAGAACTCACGAGTAAAAAACCAGAGCTGACCATTTCACAAATCTCCAAACACAAAACTCATGTAACTTCTATATTATTACTTCCTAGAAATGCATCTTTTAACACACTACATCATCAGCTCTATGAACACTGATGCGTATACCATTCTCACCTTATCCTTTTCATGTGGAAGGAGTGACACTGGAGGTAAAGAGGAAAGAGACTCACAACTCTCTTTCCCATCCACATTGGTGGCTTTAGTGTTGAGCCGATAAAGAGGTCCATCTTTAAGAAGTCTGCCATGGCCAACAGCGCGTTTAATAGCCAATCGTAACTGCTGGTGAAAACCAGAGGCAGCACTGCCTCCAAATAATGCAGACACATCCTTCTGACCTTTCAAAAAACGTTCAATGCTTTTCAAAGTTGAGCCATCGGCCTCTGCCAAGCCATCAACTGCCCGCTTGATCAGTTTATTCCAATCTACATTTTGTTTATTGTCCAATTTTCCATGGTTTCGAGGTTTAGGAAGTGCTATTCGCCCAGGATTATCAGGATCTTTATAGGAATTGAGACCTTTATTTGAAACTTTTAAAATTGTTCCATCTTTAACACTCAACTCCAATTGTTCTAAAACAGTTTTACGATCCAAGCCGTGGGATGAAGACACTGCATTGCATATCCTTTCTTCTGAAGGACGCTGTTTTTGCTTCTTCACTTTTTTGATGGCCTCCAAAATCCATTCCGTATACAGCGGGTTAGCGAGTTTTACCATGGTGAAGGATTCGTATATCCATAGAGTCGTTATCCCTTATCCTGATGCTGAGTAAGTTTTACACCATGGAAAACAACATTCTCGGAGGCTGGGAACCAGTTAACCATAGCATACAAGTTTTCTGGCCTAAGTCCTTCCTCCTTTCACAAAACAGAATGCCTCCCCACTTTATTTTAGAAACCAAAACAACCTGTCATTTGAAATGTCTTCAAACTTCCAAATAAATTTCTCAATAGCATCACACATGAGTATCTTCATAAAGTCGTAAAAACTCAAAAACATCTCATTTCCAGCAGAATATTGTGCACCTTATGCCTGAAAAAAAATTAAAACAAAGTCAATTTTCTATCAAGGCCCATTTTGTGAATAAGATGTCATGGAAACATCCTAGTCTTTGAAAGCAATCAAATAGCAAGTGTTTATTAAGCGCCTGTAGGAGTTTTAACACGTTTCCATCAATACTCCAGAACAATCATGTAAACCACCGGGATAAAAAAGAAAAGAAAAACATAAACTATTAGGATATAATGAGGAAACAAAATGAGATGCACTATGAATGACCTTAGGCTACAAGTAACTAGAGGGTGCCGGCTATTCTGTACTCCACAATCTCTGCTCACCAGTCTATGAACTGAAACTCTTCCTTGACATCTTTCCCCAAGAAACTATTCAGCACTTCAATAAGTATCTGGATTAGCAGGAAGAATCCTGTAATGAGAGTAAGAGTGAATCTTTCACCTTTTAAAATTCCAGACATTCAGACTGCATAAAAACAGTCACTAAGATACACAGAAAATCATTGAGAAAATTTTTAAGTATTTCATGTATTCAAGAAACAAATATAATTTACACATACCAAGTTCACATTTTAAGTACAAATTACCTTAAACATTCCAAATGGAAACAAAAATAATGCTACAAATAGTCAAGTGTGAGAAGTACTTAAGGAATTTTTAAATAATCCAATGTTATTCAAACTTTAAGAATTACATGTCAATAGCTTCTCATAGCCAAACTAAAACACTAATACTCAATATATTTGAAGGAGTAACAACAGTCAAAATGTTCAAAACGAATCTACAGATAAACCAGAAATGAGAAAGGCCCAGAACCACTGTGTTCAAATGTACACACTACATATCAAATGTACAGTATGGAAAAAATGTATTCCCTGTTTGTGGTTCTAAAGAGATCTCACACAGATTCAAGATTGCTGTCCTAAAATGAACATTAATAAATAAAACACAAACATACTAATATACTGCCTCTCCAGGGTCAAAGTCAATTTTATTTTTTCAGGCAAAAGAACATGGCAGATAAAAATCTTTTTTAAAACTCACCAAAATAATAAATTCTCAATCTAACTCCTTTGCTTCCAAAAATAAATTTAACTAAGAAGTGTTTTTTAGACCTCTGCTCTTATTCTGAGGGGCATTTACAACATAAACAATGCTAGAAAATGGCTCCCACAGCAATTATTCTTAACAGTGAAATTAAAATCCAAAGTAAAACTAATAGATATTAGGAAAGGGACTATACTATTAACTCCGATAGGAAAGAAAAGGCTGAAGTAAACACTCAAATCTGAATCAAGAATTATTTTTAAATTAGCCGACTAAAAAGAAGCCCCCTGAGAGAGCTATGCTTCATTTTGGTGAAAGTCTCAAGAGGGTAAGTGTTATTACTCCACGAAAGTTCGTTATGCAGACACTAACGCTAAACTAAACGAGAAGCTACAGTCCAAGTCTGAGACGCTAGGAACGTCCTAACTGATGAAGCTGGCAGGTAGAAGAATGAATGACAGTTACTCACTGTCTCAGCAGCCAGGATTTTTCAAGAGTCTCCAGGTCTTCAGAAAGTAAAGCGCCTGCAGACTTGAACGTTTAACTCTGCAAGTACACCAGCCGCTCAGAGAGAAAGCACAACTTGCTTCCGACAGGCCTTCCCCGGCCTCCATTCCCCACCCCCAAACAATCTTCGCGCTCTCTTTTTAAAAGAGCGAGAAACTTTAAAAACTTGAACGGCACCAACCCTGCAGCTTGCCAACGGGTACGCTGTTCCCATTAGACAGAAACTGAACTCGGGGACTAAGTTAACCACGAAATCCCCTAAAAGAGTTAAGAGCAATGTATCCCCCCTCTCCCAGCTCCTTCAAACCGTAAGCTCCACAGAGGCTGCTTTCAAGGAGGGCTTGGGGCGCGAAGGCGGCCGGGGAAGCCTGACAGGTCCGGCAGCTCCTGTCCAAACCGGCCGGCGGTTGACAGGCAGCCCGCCGCCTCCCCTGCAGGCGCCCCGGCTGACAGCCCGACAGACACAACACCACACGTGCAGCCTCCTCCACACCACAACACCCACCAGCCTGTCACCCCCACTTGCCGCCACAGCTCCGCTGGGACCTCCACACACCCAGCCCGAGCCAGAGAGCAAGCGCCAGGAAGAGCGGACAGGAGGGGCCGCGGCCGGCTGGGGCCGTGAGCGGCTGGGCGCAGGTGGGGCCAGGGTGGTGGGCGCGCCCCCGAGGGAGAGCGGGCTCACCGGCACAACCCAGCCCGAGGCTCCGCGGCCTGGGCCGCTGCTCGCCACCCGCCCACCCGCAGACACCCCCCGGACTGCGCCCCGCCAGCGGGAGGGCGGCGGGAGCGTTGGGCTTGCGGCGCGTGGGTCGCAGGCCGAGGGGAGCCCAGCGCCGGCCGGGCGCGAGGGGGCGGCCGCGGCGCCCCAGCCCGAGGCCTGGCGCAGAGCAGCAGGAGGCGGCGCAGGCCGCGATGGGGCCTGCAGCGGCCCGCCGACCCCGCAAGGTGGCTGAGTGGGCCCCAGAGCGGCTCAGCCTTGGGCTCGACGGCCAGGGGCGGGCAGGGGTGGCCTCTTGGCTACTTACTGGGGAGGAAGAGGGCCGGGATCCTGGGGCCCCGGCCCCGACCGCGGAGATGCCCCAAACTGACACGGCCGCCATCTTGGAGACAGTGAGCTCTGGCCGGGGGGAGGGGAGGCGAGGTGGTGGAACAGCCACGGGGGGAGGGGAAGCGTCGCGAGGGAACGGCTGCCTGCGGGAGGGAGACGGAACAGCCTGCGAGTGAGGCGAGGGGGGAGAAGGAGGGAGCAGGAGCGCGGGAGGGGGGCGGCTAAGGAGCGGGAATAGCTGGGCCAGGAGCTGGGAAAGGCCGGAGTGCGGGTTGGGGAAGGGGGGGGACAGTTAAGAGAGAAGAGCCGGCCGGGTCACGTGGGGCCGGTACAAAAGGCCAAAGCTGAAGTGGGAGGGGGACCTGGTGGGGCTATAGAACAACTCGGGGCTCCTTCTCGCTTTCACGCGGTTAGGTCAGGCGGATTCTCGGGAGAGGAGATGTTGTATCCCCATTACACAGCTGGGGAAACTGAGGGCAGGCGCCAGGGTGGGGTGACATCAGTGTGGCACGGAAATCCGGTGGCTAGACGGAATCTGAACTCTTGATGGCGTCTGTGTTTACAGCGAGCAGATGCTTCCACCCCACTTCTGTGCCTTCACCCCACTTCCACAGTGACTCTCCCGGAACTTGAGGTCGGGAGCTGGGGCGAAGGGGAGGGGGCAAGGGTGGGGAGGAAGTTGCCTCCCTTCATCCTTCCCTTTCTACTCGAATCGCTCACTCCTGCCGTAGGAAGAGGCAGTGTGATGAGGGGGGAGAGCGAGTAGAAGTTAGATACTCAGGTCAAGCTCTTTGTCAAATCAGCACGATTTTGTTCTCCCCACAACTAAGAGACTTGGACCTTATTAGAGTCATTTTTATAGCAAACAGCATAGACTAGGGTGGTAAGACTTGCACAAGGTCACACAGGTATTTTGTGGCACACATCTGAGTTTGGAGCCTAGATCTGTCTTATTCCCTACTTAAGCCCTATGCGGAACTGCTCTTGTCCGAAATTATGGCTGAACCACCCGGACTGGCACTTTTGCATGGCCTGTCTGTCCTCTACTGGCTGCAGATGTGTTTCTTTGTCTTGTCTCTCATCTAGTTTCAACTCCTTGAGGCGGAGATTGAGTCATACTTTATTTTTCTACTGCATTTTTACTGCATTCACTGGAAAGGTCATAAATGACAAATAAAAGGACAAACTAAATGCGTAATAATTTTGCGCGTGTTTTCCTGCTAATAGACCTTTATCTGCTTCCTGCCTCCTGCATAGACTTATCTCCCCTAACACCTCGTTTTATCCCAGTTTTACCTTTTAAAGACCACCCTCTCACTTCCTTAACTTCGACGTTTTCTTTCCGAAGTTTTGTTGTATTATTTTCCCTATTTGGCACTTGATGAGTGGCACTTGTATACATTTTATTAATATGGTTCCATATATATGCTCTTCTAGGATGTGTCTTTGCATCTCTGTGGCAGTGTACAAGCAGTACAGATTCAAAAAAAATACCATTGCTAGTAAATGAACAATTTTAAGCCACTAAGATAAAATTTCTACCCCCAGTGCAAGCCCTGCCTTCTTTACATCACAAATGATACTTTTCTATCTATACAGATTTTCCCCACTCTAATTCTTTTTTTTTTTTTTAAAGATTTTATTTATTTACCTCTAGAGTGGGGGAGGGGAAGGAGAGAGGGAGAGAAACATCACTGTATGGTTGCTTCCTGTGCATTCCCTGCTGGGAACTGGCCTGCAACCCAGGCATGTGCCCTGACTGGGAATCTGACCGTGATCTCTTGGTTCACAGGCCCACACTTAATCCACTAAGCTACACCAGCCAGAGCTCCCCACTCTAATTCTTAAACTGTGGGATGTCCAACCCACAGCCCCGGCCCAGGATGGATATGAATGTGGCCCAACATAAAATCACAAATTTACTTAAAACCTTTTTTGCTCATCAGCTTTCATTAGTGTTTGTGTATTTAATGTGTGGTCAAAGATAACTCTTCTTCTTCCAGTGTGGCCCAGAGATGCCAAAAGGTTGGACACCCCTGGACCATTCAATAATAACAAAAATTTATATATAGTTAGATTATGGTCCAACCAACTCAATACCCTACCATTGACACTGACGTTGTGTGAGGTGTGATGAGATTTACCCAATCACCCTCCACCACCCACTTCCTGCTCCATTCCCAAGTTAGGAGAGAAATTTAAAGATATAAGATAATCTATTAGAAAGGATATTTTCCATCTTAGATCAATCAGACAGACACATCCTCAGATAAAATGGGAGCTATTTATAATGAAAATACAGGGGAGAAAAAACATTCTGGGGGATTCTCTTGTAGCAAAATAAAGCAAGGTTTTTATTTTCAAAAGAGCACAGATAAAGTCATATTAATATAGAGAAAGTAAGTTTTTCATGTGAGACTAGTGTGTGATCTTCAGAAAAAAAATTACAGGAGGGGGTAAAAGTAGGTTTACAGTTGTGAGTACACGAAAGTTTATTCTTGTATTAGCATTTATTAATGATTGTATTATTTGTTTGTATTACAATCGTAAACCTACTTTTACTCACCCCCATATGTATAGAGATGAGCTGTTTGCCTTTGGTTAATTTAAAAGAAAACTAGCCACAACCATTCCTGTGAAAAGACCAAACTGGAGTTTAAGCAACAGTAGCAAGAATTTAAAATAATTTGCAACAACAAAGCACAGTTTAGCTTTTCAAACAGCTTCCATAGAGTCTTTGCTTTACATTTGCATTACTTAAGGACACATTCTGGAGGACTCCTCAAAATAAAAGGTCTGTAACAAAGACAGATTAAAGTCCATCTTTTGCATGTTAAAAAACAATCCACAGCACTGAAAGAACAGCTTTTATTGCTTCAAACTTCACTCAGAATTCAGCCTCACAGGGCTGGCAGCTAAAAGCTACTTCCTCTTCCACATATTGCTCTAGGAATCCCTGCCTTTTCTGTTGTAGTTAGTAACTACATTTTATGCAGAGTTGAGCTAACACTAAAATTGGAAGGTTGCTCTTTCCTTGTTTCAACAGGAAAAATTTTTAGTCCATTTACATTTAATATAATTACTGCTATATTTGGATTTATGCCTGCATCTTACTGTTTACTTCCTTTTGTCCACTTTTTATATCCCTTATTCTTTTGTTAAGACCTCAATTATTCTCAAATTGATTTATAGATTCAATGCAATTGCAATCATAACCCCAGCAGAATTCATTTCTAAAAACTTACAAGGAGATTCTAAAATTCTTACAAAGATACAAAAGATGCAGAAATGTCACAAAAACTTGAAAAAGAACAAAATGTAAGGAGTTATGATGCCTGACTTTAAGACTTTCTGAGTTTCCTCGTGCAGGGCATGTCAGTTAATAGTACTAATGCCTACCATTCTATCACACAGTATTGTTGAGGTATTTTTTAAAGTTACTATAATTATAGCACTAAAACAGTCTGTGTTATATGGTAAGCACACCATAATGTTAACTCTTACTAGTATTACCATTGTAGTATTTTAATTTGTATTTCCCTGATGACTAGTGAGATTAACCTTTTTTCACATGTTTGTTGGCTATTTGAGTTTTCTGTGAAGTATTCTAGTATTTTGCCTATTTTTCTATTGCGTTGCTTGTATCTTTCTTAGTTCTTTATATATTACAGTTATAAATGTTGCATATTATTTTCCCAATTTTTACCTTGTCATTTCACTTTTCTTAATGGTGTCTTTTGGTGAACAGAAATTCCTATTATTAATTTATATAAATATATCAATCCTTTCTTCATCATTTTTGTGGTGATAGTTGGTAGCCTTGTCTTCTAATGTTAGAAAAATAATGCTTTCAAATTGAGGATATTTGCTGTAGTTTTTGATAATGCTTTTTATGAGGATGAAGACTTTCCCTTCTATTTCCACATTGCTAAGAGTTTTTTACATTACCAGCTATTAAATTTAGTCAAATGTTTTTCCTGTGACTGACATGATTATTGACTTTCTCCTTTAATCTCTGAAGGTAAGGAATGGCAATGATTGTTTTTCTAATGTTAAATCAAATTTGCATTCCTGGGACAAACCCAACTTGGTGTGATAGATTAGCCTTTTTGTAAATAGCAGGATTACATGCATCAATAATTTGTTTTGGGTTTGTGTGATTATGTCTGTGAGTGAATCTGATCTATAATTTTCCTGTCCAGAATTATTTTTGCTTGTTTTGGTATAAAAGTTATGCAGGCCTTGTAAAATGAGAAAGTAAAATTTCTTCTTTTTTAAGTCTCTAGATAGTTTTATGAGATAGAATTATTTGCTCTTCAAACATTTGAAAAAATTCATCAATAAAACCATCCAGACCTAGTATTTATTTTATTTTATCTATTGATTTTTAGAAAGAGAGAGACAGAGAGAGAGAAACATAGGTTTGTTGCTCTACCCATTCATATATTCACTGGTTGAAACTCATATGTGCCCTGACCAGGGATCAAACCTGCAACCTTGGCATATTGGAACAACACTCTAACCGACAAAGGCCAGATCTAGTGTTTTCTTTGTGGGAAAATACATACTGATTCAGTTTCCTAATATTTGTAAATTATTTTGCTTTTCCATCTTCTTTAATTAGTTTTGATAACTTATTTTTCTAAGAGGTTCGTTTCATTATCAGGAAGTTGTTAATGATATCCTTTTGTAATCCATGTAATTTTTGTAGTATCTGTAATTTTGTTTTCTTTACTATTCTTAATATTGTTTTTTTTTTTGCCTTCTCACTTTTTTTTGATGAGAGACAGACTGAGTAAGAGAGAGAGATAGAGTTGTTGTTTCACTTATTTATGTTTTCATTAGTTGTTTCTTGAGAGCTTGTTTGGAGGTTCTAGCAGGGAAGTGCAACTTGTTATACCCTTGATCGAAGACCAGACCGGTCTTCTCCTCTAGTTGGGAAGGTGGTCCTCCTCAACCAAGCACGCAGCTTTGGGAGGGACACACATGAATCAGTGAGAAAGGAAGGAGACACCTGTCTAGCCAGCCAAATCAACCCTGGTGATCAATGGGGTGACAGATGTTGATACAGGGTGCAGCCAAGAGGGGGGGCCCCAAAAAGGGATTTGGAATGGGGTCCAGAACTCAAAGTGTCCAGGAAATATTAGGATGTCCTCACTCCTTCCCCCCACAGGTGTGAGTTGGGAGAAGGGACACATGGAGCAGGGCCATTGAGCTATTTTGTACAGCAACAGCTTTGTGGCTAACCTCTGACACGGTCATTTAATATATCTGTAACCTTTAACTGGTTACATAGATATGTTAAATAGCAGTGGCCATGCTTGGAGCCAGGGGGATGGAAGTCACTTCCACCCAAGATGTAATTGGGGGGCAGGTCCCTGGAGTTACAGTGCCTGTGTGGGAGCTTGGAGGTGATTGGCTCTACGCCATGGGGCCACGACTGCCCAGACCCATTATGGCAACCCAGTAAAGCTGGAAGGATATGGGAGTGGTGGCAAGTGTAGCAGATTGTGGGAGGAGTCGGAAATGGGGCTAGAGAGGAAGATTGGCGCTGGGATTTAAACCCAGATGTGGCAGCCATTAAAGGGAGAGGACCATGTGGCTGTGGCCATGTAAGAGAGAGCCACACAGCTTTGGCCAGAGTAGAGACTCCCGCAGCCCTGTGAGAAGAGAGCTACATGGTTTTGCCAGAGTGGGGACCCCCACAGCTTTAGTAGGGGGAACCACCATGCAGCTTTAGCAGAGAACCGCCACTCGGCTTTGGCAGAGTGGCAACCCTCCCCGCCACCCCTCCCCCCCCCACCGCAGCTTTGGCGGGGAGAAGAACCATGAGGTTTTTGGCCAGAGTGAGGACCTCTGCAGCTTTGGTAGAAGAGGATCACTCGGCTTTGGGGTGGTCCCTTTGGCCGCATGGCCTGGGAAGCAGGAGAGACTTTGCCTGGAAGAAGGGTGACAGAACTCTTGCCAGTAGGCCATGAGGAGGTGCCACATGGCTTTGGATTAATTAGAGATCCTGCCTGGATAGTGACACAGCTGATGGTGTCAGGAGCCTGAAACACGGAAGTTTGCTTCTTTTCTGGAGTTATGGTACCCCAAATTAGGGCAGGGGGAGAAGGAAGCACTGTGGGCATCTGTGGGTATCCTAAAGGACTTTGATATTTTAATGAAAACATTAGGGCACTTCTTTAAGTCTGGATAGCATTAAATAAACATTTTCTTTCCCTTTCACAAATCTCTGGCATTGAGAGATGTCTTTCCTATAAGGCGGTGGACATAATGAACCCCGGAAGGGGGTCCTTTCAGTAATAGTATATCATCCATACCCGCCCTTGGCCCTGTATGTGTCTGGGTTATGTAACAGTTTTTGGTGTCTCTGTGTGGGCCAATAATTGTCCCTCCCATCTGTTCTGTAACAATGTCACAGCCAGATTGCCCTCACATCCCATTGGTTATTTCTTGTACATGCCCTGACCAGGGATCACACCTGCAACCTTGGCGTATGGGGGACAATGCTCTAACCAACTGAGCTACCCAGCCAGGGCCTTCACCTTTTTTTCCTTGAACATTATTGGTAGAAGGTTATCAGTGCTATAACTCTTTTCAAAGAAACAACTTCTGGCTTTGTTCATCCCTATTTTTTATTTTCTTAATTTTCATCTTTATCATTAGTATTTCTTCTGTTTTATTTAGATTTATTCTTTCGCTCTCTATATAATTTTTGAGGTAATACTTAGCACATTTACTTCTAAGAATTTGGACTTCCGGCCAACATGGAGGCATAGGTAGACACACTGTACCTCCTCGCACAACCAAAACAATAAATTTAAAAACAGAAAACAACCAGAACTGCCAGAGAATTGAACTGTATGAAGTCCGACAACCAAGGAGTTAAAGAAAAAACACTCACCCAGACCAGTAGGAGGGGCGGTGATGGACAGCCAGGCAGAGAGGACCCTGTGAGGAGGTGGCTGGCAGAGTAAGTGGTCCCACATTCATGTGCAGATAAACCAGGAGGAACAACTGGGAAGCGAGACAGACCATGCAACCCAGGCCCCCAGTGCCAGGAAATAGAGCCTCAAACCACCAATTGAAAACTCCTGTGGGGGCTGAGGCAGCTGGAGAAACTCCCAGCCTCAAAGGAGAGTTTGTTGGACAGACCCACAGGGTTCTAGAACATACACAAGCCCACCCACCTGGTAATCAGCACCAGAGGGGCCCAGTTGGCTTGTGGGCAGTGGGGGAAATGACTGAAAACCAGCAGAGAGCAGAGCAAGCACCATTGTTCCCTCTTGGACCCCTCCCCCACATACAGTGCCATAACACAGCAATGTGGGTTGCCCCACCCTGGTGAACACCTAGGGCTCCACCTCTTATACATAACAGTTGTGCTGAGACAAAAAAAAATGGCCTAAATGAAAGAACAGATCAAAACTCCAGAAAAAATACAACTAAGCAATGAAGAGATAGCCAACCTATCAGATGCACAGTTCAAAACACTGGTAATCAATCAGGATGCTCACAGAATTGGTTGAACACTGGTTGAAACTGGTTCACAAATTAGAGGAAAAAATGAAGGCTGTGAGAAGTGAAATAAAGGAAAACATACAGGGAACCAACAGTGACGGGAAGGAAACTGGGACTCAAATCAATGGAGTGGACCAGAAGGAAGAAATAAGCATTCAACCGGAACAGAATGAAGAAACAAGAATTCAGAAAAATGAGGAGAGGCTTAGGAACCTCCAGGACATCTTGAAACGTTCTGACATCCAAATCATAGGGCTACCAGAAGGAGAAGAGGAAGAGCAACAAATTGAGAACTTATTTGAAAACATAATGAAGGAGAACTTCCCCAATCTGGCAAAGGAAATAGACTTCCAGGAAGTCCAGGAAGCTCAGAGAGTCCCAAAGAAGTTGGACCCAAGGAGGAACACACCAAAGCATAATTACATTAGCCAAGGTAAAAATGAAGGAGAGAATCCTAGAAGCAGCAAGAGATAAGGAGACAGTAACCTACAAAGAAGTTCCCATCAGACTGTCAGATGATTTCTCAAAAGAAACCTTAGAGACCAGAAGGGACTGGAAAGAAGTAGTCAAAGCCATGAAAGACAAGGACCTACATCCCAGATTACTCTATCCAGCAAAGCTATGATTTAGAATGGAAGGGCAGATACAGTGCTTCCCAGATAAGGTCAAGTTAAAGGAGTTAGTCATCACCAAGCCCTTATTATATGAAATGTTCAAGGGACTTATTTAAGAAAAAGACCAAAACTATGAACAAATGACAACAAACTCACAACTATCAACAACTGAACCTAAAAACAAAACAAAACAAAACAAAAGCAAAAACAAACTAAGCAAACAACTAGAACAGGAACAGAATCACAGAAATGAAGATCACATGGAGGGTTATCAGTGGGGGAGTGGGAGGGGAAGAGAGGGGGAAAAGGTACAGAGAATAAGTAGCATAAATGGTAGGTGGAAAATATACAGGGGGAGGTTAAGAATAGTATGGGAAATGTAGAAGCCAAAGAGCTTATTATATGTACAACCCATGGACATGAACTAAAGGTGGGGAATGTGGGTAGGAGGGGGTGTGCAGGGTGGAGGGGAGTGAAGGGGGGGAAATGGGACAACTGTAATAGCACAATCAATGAAATATATTTAAAAAATTTAACACAAGTTTTGGTCTGTGGCATTTCATCATTTTCAAATTCTATATATTTGTTGACTTATTTAGAATTGTATTTGTTAATTTCCAAATGTTAGAACTTTGTCTGGTTATCTTTTTATCATTCATTCCTAACTTAATTGATCTATAGTTAAAGAACATAATTTGCATTATATTAATCCTTAAAAATTTGTTGAGAATTGTTTTATGGCCTAGTGTGTATGATTAACTTCACAAATGTTTCACTGTGCTTGAAAAAAGTGGTCCAGGAAAACAGTACTGTATGTATGGCTACTGGCAAAAGCTTCTTAATTGAGTTGTTCAAATCCTCCACTTCCTTCTGATGATTTTCTCCTGCTTGATTTATCCATTATAAGAGTAATGTAAAATCTTCTCCTATGATGATGGGTTTATCTATTTTCCCTGAAATTCTTTCTGAGTTTAAAAATACAAGTGTGTTTTGAGGTGATACTATTAGGTACATACACATTTAGTATTGTGATATCATTCTAGGAAACTCAAATTTTTTATTGTTATACTGTGATATATAAAGCTTACTCCTGGTCTGCTGCTAGCTTTCTTTTGGTCAGCATCTGCCTGCTCTATCTTTTCCTCACAGCTTTCTGTATCCTTACATCTTAGAAGTGTCTCTTGTAAGCCCCTTATATCTTAATTTTTATAAGTGTGATTTAATATTTTTTCATTAAGTAGAGCATTTATTCAGTTTATTTTTATTAGTACTTATTTCTACTATTTTATTTTGTGGTTTCTATTCTGTCTTTTCTACATTTGATTACAGCTACTTTCTTGCCTTATTTTGGATTTTTTTTTAGGTTTTAAAAAATCTTTACTGATTTGTATGATAAATATCCTTTTTTAGTGGCAGTGCCAGAAGTTTTAACATGTATGCTTGTCAGAATCTAAAGTTAATAAATATCTTTATCATCTTCTTGAATGGCACAATAATCCTAAAACATATAAACTGATATTCCCCCTCTTGATATACTTGTTTTTATGTATATTGTCTCATACTTAAGCCCTCGAAACATTATTGTTTATATAGTTGATGTTTGATTGGAATTACTCAAATATTTACAATTTCTTTGCTCATCACTCCTTCTTGAATCTCACACTTCCCTGTAGGATCATTTCACTCTGCTTGAAATATATTCTTTAAATTTCTCTTTAGTGAGAATCTTTTGGAAGTAAATGTATTACCTCTTTTTTATTTTTTACTTCTTACTATGAAACTGTTTTTACATTATTTTGAAATAATTTTCTATTTACAGAAGAGTTGCAAAAATAGTACAGAAAGTTTCTATATACCCTTCACCCCGCTTAAGGGAAGACTCCCACAGAGATGATGTGCCCTTCCCATGTGCCATGTCAGGGCTACAGGACATTGACGTAATATATTTCTGGAGATGTTGGCCTTGCTGGCTTAGTTAAGGGGCTTTCTCTACTGTAAAGTTGCTATCGTTTCATTCTGTACTGGATTGTTAGAAGCCAGTCACCAAGTAGCTTATACTTAAGGGGAAGGGGAATCCTGGAGGGAAGAGTATTAAAAATTTGTGGACATATGCTGAAACCACCAAGTACTCATGCAATGAATTATCCCCCAGAAGAGGAAGGGAGTGGGGAGGGAAGGTTATGAGAGCTTCCCTCCAAAATGTGAATACACTGAAATTTGGGCTGTCCTCTGTCACTCTCCTATGGTGACCTTCCTTGGCTCCTTACCAGCCGTGGAAGAAACCTACGCAGTTTACCTGCTAACCCGTTTTCTTGCCTTCACCATTCTCTGCCTGCCTGAACTGCCTCCACGCCTCGGATGTGCTGCGCCTCCTCTAGTGTATATGCAGCCTCACACGCAGCTTCATTCGGACTGGAAAGTTCTTTTCCTCCATCTTCAAATTGGTAGGCTCTTTAAGACTAGGACATAGAGCATTCTGTTCATAGTAATTTCTAACATCAGTAATTTCCCCGAAAGAACCTTATATCCTAACAAAATGATTGGATAAATTCCATTTCCAACTTTAAAGAGAGAAAATTAAAAAAAAAGAAAAAAGAATGTTGAAGTAGATGGCCAATGATCACAAAGCTAGTAACTGACCCATGATGTGGCTCAAGGTCACAAAAGGGGCCAGGTGTAAACCCCCCAAAAACACGACTGTCAGCCTAGCAGCCTTTGCTAAATCACCCTCACCCATGCACGTGGAAAAGATGTGTTGTTAGGAAGAATCAGGCTCGCACTTTTTAATTTATTTTAATGCATAGAGAAAAACCCAGAACTTTAGAGGATTTAACAAACATCTACTACTCACTATCCAGAATTAACACCTATTTTTTAATTCAATAGAGAGACTTTAACAAGATGTCTATAACAGGAAAACTCCATCAAAAACCTAATAGTGATCAAAAAGAAGCAAGCCATAGAAAATGTCTGGTGATTATTCTGGCTTGGTTTTTTGTTTGTTTTGTTTTGTTTTTTATTGTAATGTAGGACTTTATATTTATTTCTTTTAAATTTTCTTTTTAAGTGTGTGAAAAGATATGTTCATTTTCCAGGACAACAATAATATATAATAAATACTTAGGTTCTATCACCCAGGGTAAGAAATAGAACAGTATTCCCCTGCCTCTTCCTTGCCTTGACAGGCCCTCCCTGTCCCCTAATCACATCCCTTCCTTCTGAGTTTTATGATAATCATTTTCTTGCTTTTCTTTATATGTATTCTTTTCATGTTGATTTCTAAACTGTCTGTGGTAGATTGCATACATCATGCCTCTTCAGGGTTTTCTCCTGTAACAAAGATATTTTCTTACTATAGTACAGTTGTAAAGTTCAGGAAAATTAACATTGATAGAATATTTTAATGTACAATCCATATTCTAATTTTGTTAATTCTCCCAAATAATGTTTTTTAAGACACTTTTTTTTCTCTAGTCCTGGATCCAGTCCAGGATCACAACCTGCATGTCCCCTTAGTCTCAATGTGGCGAATTCCCTCAGCCTTTATTAGTTCTTCCTAACACTGACATTTTTGAAGATACCATATTTTGCCATGTATAATGTGCACTTGTTTGCCCAAATTTTTGAGGGAAAATAAGCATGTGTGTTACACATGGGTAGAACCAATTCCATAATTATGTAAATATTTTTAATTCTTCTATTTATGCTTATGCGTTAAGACTATAACTCTAGAAAGTAATAACAATATCTATATGGAAAATAATACCTGGGAGTACAATAATCATTTTTGTTTCTAAATATAAATAAATAAATAATATAATTTAAAAGTTAAAATGAAAAATTTTTTCCCTGAAACTTTGGGCCAAAAACATGGGTGCACATTATACATGGCAAAATACAGTACTCACTTCACATACTATGAAATCCACCTATTTAAACTGTGCAATTTGATAGTTTGTACTATAGCAACAAAGTTGTAAAACTATCACCATAATCTAAGTTTAGAACGTTTTCATTCCTCTTCCCCCCAAAAAACATAGTATTGGCTGTGAGTTCCCATCTCCCTTCTGGGCCCACCCCCACCTCACCAGCAGCCCTAAACAACTCCTGATCTACTTTCTGTCTCCACAGATTTGCCTGTTCTTGATATTTTGTGTAAATGGAATCATGCGGTCTTTTGTGACATGCTGCTTTCACATAGCATAATATTTTCGGGTTTCATTTGTATCAGTGCTTTAATTCTTTTTTATGGCTGAATAGTACTCCATTCTATGGATATAACACAGTTTCACTTATCCGTTCCATCAGCTGATAGACATTAGGGTTGTTTCTACTTTTTGGCTATTATGAATAATGCTTCTATGAACATTTGTGTACAAGTTTTTATGCACATATATTTTCTTTTCTCTTGGATATATGCCTACGAGTAAAATTATGGAGTTATATTATAACTCTATGTTTAAACTTTTGAGGACATGCCAAATTGTTTTTCAAAGTGTCTATACTATTTTACATTACCACCAGCAATCTATAAGGTTTTCAGTTTCTCCATATCCTCACCAAAACTTGTTATTGTACATCTTTTTTTTAAAGATCTTATTTTTTATTTTTAGACAGGAGGGAAGGGAAGGAGATAGAGGGAGGGAAACATCAATGTGTGGCTGCTTCTTGTGCACCCCCAGCTGGGGTCCTGACCCACAACCCAGGCTTGTGCTCTGACTGGGAATCGAACCTGCAACCCTTTGGTTGGCAGGCACACGCTCAGTCCACTGAGCCACACCAGCCAGGGCTATTGTCCATTTTTTTATTATGGCCATCTTTTTGGCTATAAAGCAGAATAGTATTGTGGATTTGATTTCCCTAATGAGTAATAATGTTGAGTATCTTTTCATGTGCTTAAGGGCGATTCACCTATCTTTTTTGGAGAAATCTCTATTCAAATCATTTGCACACTTTTAAATTGTTTTTTGGGTTTTTTTTTTATCCTTGAGTTAAAAGAATTTTTTATGTATCCATGACAAGGCACCTCAGTTGGTAGAGCCTTTTCCCAATAACCCAAGGTTGAAGGTTGAATCCTGGTCAGGGCACATACAAGAATCAACCAAAGATTGCATAGGCAAATGGAGCGACAGGTCGATGTTTCTCTCTCTCTCCCCCTTCCTCTCTCTCTCTCTCTTTCTCTCTCAAATCAATAAATACAAATTTTTCTTAGAAGTATTTTTTATGTATTCTGGATACAAGTCCATTATCAGATAAATGATTTGCAAATATTCTCTCCCATTGCATGGGTTGTTTTCTCATTTCTTTTTCTCCAGCTTAAGATATAAGTGACTTATCATGTTGCATAAGTTTAAGGTATACAATGTGATGATTTCATCTGTGTATATATTGTGAAATGACTGCCACAATAAGGTTAATTAACTTATCGTGTCACATAGTTATCTTTTTCAGTGTGTAGTAAGAACATTTGGGATCTTCTTTAGCAGATTTCAAGTAGTCTTTTCATTATTTTATCCTCATCTGAGAACATGCTTATTGATTATAGAGAGAGGGGAAGGGAGAGAGAGGGAGAGAAAGAAACATCAATCGGTTGCCTCTCGTACACGCCCCAAGGGAGGACTGCTCTTCTGACCAGGGATTGAACCTGTGACCCTTTGGTTTCCAAGACAATGCCCAAACAATTTAGCCATGCTGACCAGGGCCTCTGTCCACTTTCTTGATGCTTGTATGTGCCCAGACCTGGATCAAACCCCCAGCCTTGGCGTATCAGGACAATGCTCTAACCAACTAAGCTATCCAGCCAGGGCTTAGATATTTCTAATTTTTTAATATAGATGTTTAGCCCTAACTGGTGTGGCTCAGTGGGGTGGGCGTCATCCTGGGAACTGAAAGATCACTGGTTCCATTCCTGACCAGGGCACATGCCTGGGTAGCAGGCTAGGGCTGATCGGTTTCTCTTGCACATCGATGTTTCTTCTTCCATTCCCCTCACTCTAAAAATAAATAAACAATCTTTAAACAATATATAGATGTTTAGTTGGTTAAATTAGTTTTTTTTAAAGTTTTATTTATTCATTTTTGTAGAGAGGGGAAGGGAGGGAGAAAGGGAGGGAGAGAAACATCAGTGTGTGGTTGCCTCTCACATGCCCCCAACTGGGAACCCGGCCCACAACCTAGGCATGTACTCTGACCAGGAATTGAACCAGCAACCCCCTGCTTCAACAGGCCAGCTCACAATCCACTGAGCCATACCTGCCAGGGATGGTTGAGTTAATTTTGATCATCTGGTAAACTTGTCTGGTTTCACCACTGTAGAATTAGTATTTTTCTCTTTGCAACTAATAATCAGTCTTTGGGGAGATACTCTAAACTTTCTGTAGAGATTTTCTAGTGAGGTAAACAGTTGTACATTTTTTTAAGGCACAAGCTATCAAGTAAAAGTTTCCATTTGCTATGAAATCTAGTATTGCTCACATGAGGTATCTCATATAGCTCATATGGCACCTACCTCATCTTGGAGTATATTTTTTCTGGAACTAATCATTTAAGTAAACCTTTTTAATTAAACACTTAATTGCCCTAGGATAAGGATATAGCATGACCATTTGTTAATGACTTGATAGAGGCTACCCCTCCCAATGCTCCTTGCTACAATGCAAAGGGAGAAGGAAATTGTCCATAGAGACCCTAATTCCTCCAGGATATTGAGACCCCTTATGCATGCATTCTCCCCTTTTTGAGGTATAGTGTTAGAATATTTCAGCTGTATCAAGTCAGGCCTATCTGAAATCCTTCATCGGAAAAAGATCTGAGGTGGCACCAGTTGCTTATTATGAGGAAGGGGAATTAGAACCCAAACCCAGTCTAGATTATCAGGGTGGCAATGTGCCCAGGAGCATTGTCCTGTGGGGGAGGCCGGACATTCCTCCTGACCCAGCCATCCAGGCCTTGTGGGTGAGTTTAAGCTGAGGACCTACAGCAGCATTGGAATATGAAGTTAAGAGCCGGTACCTGGAGAGCCCCAGGCAGGGGGTGGGCTCTGCAGTAGTGAAAACGGACATCCCTAGTGGCTAGTCAGGGTCTCCAGTTTTCTCTCCAATAAGGTGGATTACTATGAATATAAAAGAGGCATGACGAATGTGCGCACTGAGCTGGTGTAGCTGGTCATTCCAGTTGCACTGTTTGTTTTTGTTTTTGTTTTTTTTTAATGTGGCTACTTTAAATGATTTGCTTTTATATAATGGGGCATACCTAGAAGAGTATTATCTTCTTAAGGTAAAATAGAATTCTGAAAGGAATTCTGCTGCTTTTGTTTTACACACACTTATAATCAGATAGGGTCTGCCTGGTATAGATGTCCATATTTAACAACACCTAAAGCAACTCTAGCTTTATAAAATTGAAAGATTGTTTGATGAATAAAGACCACAGGTTTCCAGCAATAAGACTAACTGGAGGGTCTAACTGGAGGTATCTTAAAAAGCTTGCCAAAATATTCAAATTTATCATTTAAATAAATGGATGCATTTGAAGAATTGAGGTGGAATTCTTTTGATGCCAGAAACAAACCAACATAGAAATCCATAAAAGAAGTAAACACCAAAGCTACTGCAGAAAAACCCACAGTCTCTGCCCTGGGGCACTGGGGACTAGCATTGGGTTTGTGCAGGGTGGAGAGTCCCCAGCCCCAGAACTCAGCAATGGTAAGCCTTTGATCTAGGACAATACACACCTAGGTGAGGCAGACAGTAACAGTAATAGTTTCCACATTATCTTTGTGCAGAACTTTTTTTTTAAAGAAAGAAAAAGCCTCCATTGACATTTTGTGACTACTAGCTTTTTTTCTTTTCTTTTCTTTTTTTTTTTTAGGGTTTCTGGTCCAATTTTGACTTTTTGCATGTCCAGAAAACCATCACCTGAGGATTTTACTTTAGAGCAGACCAGATCGCCCTGACCAGTGGGGCTTAGCTGGTTGGGCATTGTCTCACAAAGCGAAAGGTTGCCAGTTCAATTCCCATCAGGGCACATGGTTGCAGAGTCCTTCCCCAGTTGGGGCACATATGGAAGGCAGCCAATCAATGTTTCTCTCTCACATTGATATTTCTCTCCCTCTCTTTCTCCCTCTCTTCCCTTTTCTCTAAAAATAAATAGATAGCCCTGGCTAGTGTAGCTTAGTGGATTAAGCTCGGGCCTGTGAACCAAGAGATCACGGTTCGATTCCCAGTCAGGGCACATGCCTGGGTTGCAGGCCAGTTCCCAGCAGGGAATGCACAGGAAGCAACCATACATTGATATTTCTCTCCCTCTCTCCTTCCCTTCCCCTCTGAAGATAAATAAATAAAATCTTAAAAAAAAAATAAAATAAAAATAAATAGATACAATCTTAAACAAGAAAATAAATAAATAAAGCAGCCCTGGCTGGTGTGGCTCAGTGGTTGAGCGATGGCCTGAGAATCAAACTGTAATTCCCAAGTCTAGGGCACATGCCTGGGTTGTGGGCCAGGTCCCCAGTGAAGGGTGCGTGAGAGGCAACTGCACATTGATGTTTTTCTCCCTCTTTCTCTCTCCCTCCCCCTCTCTAAGAAATAAAATAAATAAAATCTTTAAAATAAATAAATAAATAATGCAAACCAGATCTGTAGTGCTCCAGATACCTGGCAGAAGCATATACAACATTCCCTGGAGGAATGTACCCTCAGCCTAGACCTAGGAGAAATTTCACAGAGAAATTTAGACAGAGATAAGCCAACAACCCCAATCATGTAATACACAAGGAAATACACAAGTCATCATGAGGAAGATGCAGCAAAACAAATGAACCAGTCCTAGAAAAACTTCAGTATGGGATTTATTAGATAATAGCCAGATAAAATACAAGGCACTTAGTTAAATTTGAATTCCAGATAAGTAATGAATACATTTAAAGTAAGAGTATATTTCATGCAATATGTGGGACATACACTAAAAATGTGGTTTTAAATGAAATTCAAATATACCTTGCATTCTGTATTTTTATTTGTTAAATCTGACAACCTTAGGTATAGAGATAAATACAGTGGAACCTTGGTTCTCAAACTTAATTTGTTCCAGAAGGTGGTTCAAGAAACTATTTGTTTGAAAACTGAATCATTTTTTCCACAATAATGTACAGGTGTCAGCACAAAAGGGTTGTCTGGTCCAGAACCAAAGTTTTGTTTGACAGCCAAGATGCTTTTTTCATGAACAACTTGGTTGAGACCCAAATTGTTCAAGATGGGAGACATTCACCAACCGAGATTTGACTGTATGTCAAGTATGTAAGAAGTAACAGAAGAAATTGGAAAGATGAGTAATGAGCAAGAAAACATTAGAAATGACCAGATAGATATGAAAAAGGAACAAATGAACCTTCTAGAAATAGGAAATATAAGTCAAAAAGAAAAACTAAATGGGAGAAGTGGGGTTAAGTGTACGGATGTTGAAACTTACTTTGATAGGTACAACAAAAGTTGGATTGATGGACGCATTGAGGGATGGGCAGATAGCCAAACATGCCATAAAGCACGTGCAATGAATCGTCAATTGTGGAATATAGGTGGTGGGTATATGGGATTTTAGTGTAAAAGTATTTCAACTTATCTGTATTTTAAAACTGTTATAATAAAGTATTGAGAAAAAACAGAAAAGTTAAGCAGCATAACGGACAAAGTTTAAAGACTGAACTTGGGAAATAAATCTGGAGAAATTTCAAATAATGCAACCCAAGAGCAGAAGAGAGAGAAATTACAACAGGCTAGGTAGGTTATATGTTAGCCAAGTAAGAAATTGCCGTCTGTCCTAACAGAGTTCTAAAAAGAGATCAGAGACAGGAGGAGAGGCAACATTCAAAGTAAATAGGCTGAGAATTTTTCATAACTAATGAAAAAATCTGCAGATTCAGGAATTCCAAATACATTCCAAAAAGTATAAACTAAAAGAAATTTACTTCACACTGAAGGAATTTCTAAAGGATATGCTTCATAAAGAATAAAAGTGATCCTAGAAAGAAAATCTGAGATGTGAATAATTGTAAAAAAAACATTGGTTTTTGTAAAGCAGTAATAACAATGTTTGATTTGTGGGGTTAAAAAAATACCGAGAACAAAGTGGCTGCACCACAATAAAAATAAGCCTGGAAGGGAGTTATTGAAGTTAAAGATTATTTGGAGTTAAAGATATTAATTACACTTTGATTTTTTAAAGGTAGGTGGTCAAGTTAAAATTCAAAGCGTAACTACCATAAGAAAAAAAATATTTAATTTGTATCATTAAAACCAATGAAGAGCAAACTGGAAAGATTTTTGTAAAACTGTGATTTATTCTTTTTTCAAATAAAGAAATATATCCAACTATATTAGTGATAATAAATGTAAGTAAATGAAATAGTGCAGTTAGTAATCATAGATTTTCAGACTGGATGTAGCTGCCCAGCTCCCTCTCCCCAACCCGCCACTCAGATAAATGACTCCCACTCCCACAGGAAAGAGTTAGAGAGGGGGTGGGGGCGGGGGCATTGCTGCTCTCTCAGAGGCCCCGTAGGGTGGAAACTGGAAGCTGCCGAAACCCAACAACTTCTATTGCTTTTAGGTTCTAGAGATGGTTCTTTCTGTCCATAGTTATCTCATAAAAGTCAATAAGAAGTGAATTTCAAAAACATTTTAAAAGCTTTTATAAAGGGTAAGCACTAACCGTACAGAAAATCTTAGAAAAATATCAGTATTCTCATACAGGACAAAATGAAACCCTTGCCAAATAGAATAGTAAGATTCTGAATTTATGTAGTTCTAGCCCCTTCTTCGATTTCTTTTTTCCCATTCTTATTTACTAAATTCAATTTTTACAATTTCCAGGATAGTCGCATTTAAAAGCAATAAACAATATTTTCAATCATTAGTCAAAAACACTGTATTTCATGATAACACTGAAATATAAAAATGTCTTATGATGTGTTTTGGAAAATAAAACTATAGACAGCACTATGCTTGGTACTTCAGCACCTACTCACTTCACCTCTCCCCAGCAGCAATGTGGTGTGGGGGAACTGAACCCAGCCGAAGGGGTGCGACTCAGGTAGCCTGTGTTCTTATTTGGCTCCATGCTTTGCTCAAGAAGGGGCATTTTATCCCGTTTTTGCCAGTGAGACAGTAGGAGAAGTTGGACTGAAGGTTTCTGGGAAAGTTCTTCCTCGTTCTAAGGGAAAACACTAGAAAGCCAGACTCGTCCTCTCCCTGTGGATGTGACAAAGAAACATTTAGTCTCAGCATTTACCAGGAACCATTCTGCTTCTGGACATCAGCAGCTAACCTAATCAAGATCTCTGTTAGTTAAGCCAATGTGCCCCCAGTTTTCTATTACTAGGAACCACAAGGTCCCTGCTTGTATAATAATTAAGCCTTAACATTGAGACATTATTGAAATAATACTCTACTATAAAACCACTGCTGAAAGAACATGCCCTCTTCTTAATGAATTTGGAGAACTTGGCAAAAGAACTACCTAGTTTGCATACTAATGAAATTAGAATGTAACTTTCCTCTTCATGTTCAAGTATATGTGGCAATCATATGACAAACACTGGTAGTTGCCTTCTCAATATCCGTTCTTCCTTAGTAACAGAATTCAGTTATGTTCTGGATAGCAAAATGTACCCTTAAGATGACATATTCCAGTTTTTCCTGAATCTAGGGATACCATCAATGAGCTGCAAGAAGTTATTGAGTAGGACTTGCCGAAAAGTGCTTCAAAAAGAGGGCAGACACTGACATGTACCCTTTTTACTTCTTGCTCTCTGAAATGCAGACACGGTGGTTGGAACTCCAGGAGCCATTTTGGACCACGAAGTAAACTTGAAGGTAAAATTGTCAACATACTCTTTTAAAACCTACGCCTCTTCTCAAGAACCCTACCCTCTCAGGATATATTACCTCTTACTTCATAGAGAATATTGGGATTATTAAGAGTGAAACCCCTAAATGCCTTGCCCTATACCAACTGTCTTCTTTCCAGGGAAGTTCTTTTTCCTTCAGGAGCTAATCCTTCCACCTGTGATTTGGAGACAATTCCTCTATCAACCCAGAGATCTGGGCTCATGATACCCCACCTTCCCCTTTTGCCTCTCGGCTTATATAGACATGCTGAAATCTCAGCCACCTATAAATATCAAGACAAAACAAAATACTATCCTTCTTTGATCTTTAGTACACCTGTAGCTGTTGACCCTTTTCTGCTACCCCCACAACCAAGCTATTTACTAAGAGCATATCCTACATTCATTATAGCCACTGCTAACTATCATTGGCTGCTATTTACTAAACATTTACTATGTGCCAGATGATTTACATACATTATCTCCAATCTTCAAATCCATACCGAAAAGTAGGGCTATTGCTCCTCTTTGTTATGAAGCAGGTAACTGAGGCTCAAAGAGAATTAAGTTACCTTGTTCTAGCTCAAACAGCTAAAATATGACATAATTAGGTTTGGAGTCCACGTCAATTTGAATGCAAGTCCTGTTATTCTATCAGTAGTTCTCAGGGCAGTGGTGCCTGACAGGACATCTGAGTCATCCAGAGACCTGAAACAAAACAAACTGAGCAAACAAACAAACAAACAAACAGGTTCTTAGGCCGCCACCCCAGATCTACCAAATCATAATCTCTCTTGAAGAGCCAGGGATCTGCGTGTTACAAGCTCCCTGAGCGAATCTGATACAGCCAGTTTGATGTAGGTCTTCCCTACACTACCTCTCACAGTTGAGTGTTCCTCAGCTCACCCCAGTTCGGCCCTAGTTTCAATCCTCGAATCAAATTGCTCCTGGAGACCCCCTTGTGGCTAGATCTACTGGGAACTTCAATATTCATCTTGCTTGACTTCTTAATAACATTTGACAAGCTGACCAATTTCTAACTTTCTTTGGCTTCTAGAATTTATTTCTGCCTTCTTTCTGATCCTTCCTTCTCTGTCTCTGTCTTCTCTGTGATTTGCCCACCTCTGGCCACCTCCTAAATGTTGGCACCTCCCACCTCGGTGTCTGACCTCACCTCTTCTCAATCTAAACTCTGTTTCGTTGATCTCATCCACTCCCGTGGATCTAACTGTTGTTTATGTATTAATGGCTCCCAAACTGGTATTTCTAGCCTCACTCTTGGATGCTCAATCTGTACGTCCAGCTATGAGAAATTGCCAGTTAAACATCACTTAGGTCCCTTAAACTCAACAGATCCATAGCTGAATTCATGATCTTCCTCAAACAACCTTCCCCCAGATCCAATTATATTGATAATTTAAAAAATAGTGTTAAGTTTGAAAAATCTGAGTTTCTGAGGATCAATGACACTTGCTTCCATGGTAAGGGTCCATAGTCTCCTTCCATTTTCCAAATGGTTGAAGCTCGATGCTCTGATTGGAGGTGCCAGACCTGCTACTACAAGTGCCCTCACAGCATGATGATGGCTTTGGTGGCCTGGGTAGCCATTGGCGACAAAGAGACCTTCCAGAGCTATAATACAAGTGACCCAGGCCATGAACTATCTGCAGTCTTTTACCTTGAGTTAGGCACAGGGCCCACTACTCCTACAAAAGAGTTCTAATATTTCCTCAAATATCTGTATTGTTTTGTTCCTCAGAAACTTGGAAAAAATGGAACTTTCAGATAGTCTAATTTTCCCCCCACATCGGAGTAGAAAAAACTTTAAGCACATAGAAAATTTGAAAGAAATGTACAGTGAACACGCATATGCCCATCCCCTAGATTCCACAGTCAGAACTTAATTTTTATTACCTACAATTAGTATTTGCCTAACCCTCTGAGTGATGTTGGATAGAGTGATAGCGCTACCATAATTACATAGGAAGTATTCTGTTCCTACTGGTAAGTCCAGTGCTTCGTAAGAGTTCTGTACTACAGCCAATTTCGTGAGTGCTTTAAACAAGCCAACACAGGTCAGCTGTTAGCTGGGTGGAGGAGCTTCTAGAGAGTTCTTTCCAGCTTAACAAAACAGAATTTCAAAGTCATCTGGCTTGCTGCCTAAAAAGACAGCTTCTGGCTCTTAGAAGCAGGTTCTGTCCGTAGGTATAACCTAGGACTTCCTGGTTGTGCAATAAGAAAGCAATCGCCACTGCTTTGGGCTCGGAGGTGGCAGGGACAGTGGCAGAGAGGAGGGTGTAACTGGGATTCATATCCCCTCGCACTGATTTTCCTGGAAGTTCTGCTCTAAGATTAGTGGCGACTGTCCCCACAGATAGTGCAGTGCTCTTCCCCTACGCGCTTTCCTCTACAAATTCTCACAGCCTTCCCTATGGGTTTCACATCACTAAAGCCTTTAAAGGGAAAGGGGACTATAATTCCTTGAAATCTAAGGAAAGCAGTGGCAATCATCTCTACCAAATGTGGTATCACAAGCCATATATTTCAACTCTTAATAGTTGCTTCATTTTGGCAAAACATCATATGAGTATATCCTTGGCTTCTTTCTTTTCCTGGAAGGTCTTCAGTTAAGAACAGACTCCAAAACAAAAGAAATGTGTGCTCATCAGTCAGCTAGCTTCTTCTCTCAGAAAAAAAAAAAAGCATTGTGGCTGAAAAGCACTATGTCTTTTCATTCTTATCCTCTAAGAACAGATGTAACTTTCTCAGTGCTAAAGCCCTTTGAGGCAGCCCTGAATGTACAGTTTTGAGGAGTGGATCGTGGGCATGGACGGCAGTGTGATGATCGCTGGGGGTAGGGGCTATTAGGGGACTAAATGGTAATGGGAAAAATATAATAAAGATTAAATTTAAAAATAAAGAAGTGGAATACTTGAATGGGTATAAAAATAACATTTTTAGAATGGGCATCATATTTTTAAATTATAAAAGTCCTTTCCTCTTTTGTCTTTCTGAGTGCATGACCTTAACTCTAGACCTAAACAGTTTTCTGTAGAAGGCCAAACGCTAAATATTTTAGTCTTTGTGGGACATACAGTCTATCTTACAAGTACTCAACTCTGCCGTGGTAGTACAAAAACAGCCATAGACAACACATTAACGAATGAGTGTGGCTACATTCCAAATTTACTTATGGACACCTAAATAAAGACTACATCAGTTATTCACAAAACAAAGACCTTCTATTTATTCTGCACAACCAAGCTGCAGCATGAAATAAGAAATTACAGGCCTACTACTCTGTACACAACCAATGTTTCCTTAAATATAGTCTAACTCTTAATAGATACCTTTTATGCAATTTGCGAAGCCACAAGATTAGAGAGTCATATTGAGCCTTTATTTTCACCACAATTTAAAAAGTAACATGAAGAGGTTAAGAACACAGGTTTTAGAATTAGTCAGATACGAATTCCAATCCAGGCTCTGCAGCTTTCTCAGCTGTGTGATACAAGGTAAATCGGAGCATATTTCTATATTTCCTCATTTTTTAAATTGGCTGTTTGGAAATTTAAAAGAAATAATGCCTATCAAACTTTTTATTTTATTTTTTATTGTTGTTCAAGTATAGCTGTCTTCATTCCCCCTCACTCCCCCCACCCCAGCCATCCCCACTCCCCACCTTTGATCCTACCCCTCTTTGGTTTTGTCCATGTGTCCTTTGTACATGTTCCTGAAAACCCTTCCCCCTTTTACCCCCATTATCCCCTCCCACCTCCCTATCAAACTCTTAACACAGTTTTTGTTAAGGCACACACTAAATGCTCAGTGGATGTTAGCATTGTCCAGTAAGTCATTGCTAAGTAACAATTTTTACTTTTGTCTGTGTGGAAAGATCATTCGTGACATTGGGGTTCCATAGTCCATTTCACTGATTATATACCATTTTGTAATTAGGAAAATCACCCTCATGTAATGTCATAATTTGTTTAATTTGGAAGCCCTGTGACTAATTTGTTATTATAATAGATGAATTATACAGTTGGCCCCCAGAGGGGTGTACTTTCCTGTGCGGCTTACCACTGTGACTACCTGTACACATCTGTGACTACATGGTATTTGTGTGTACATGTATACTTTTTAAAGATTTTATTTATTTATTTTTAGAGAGAGGGAAAGAAACTTCGATGTGTGAGAGAAACACCTGTCAAAACCAGGACAGGCCTGACCGGGAATCCAACCGGCAACCTTTTGCTTTATAGGATGACACCCAACCCACTGAGCCACACTGATCAGGGCTGTACATGTATACTTTTAAAAATATTTATTAAAGCATTTTAAAATAAAAGTTCCAACACCTTTCGAGTAATTCCAAATCTCATTTAATAGTGTCCAAGCAAATGCAATTTTAAAGTTTTCTTTAAAAGTTACTTATTGTTTATAGGTAATACATGGTCCACAGGACAAAATTGAAAAGGTACAAAAAGTTACATGATGAAAAGGAAGTTTTCTTCATGTCCCCATTAGAGCCTCTATCCCAGTTGCCCTCCTAATAAGCAACCCCTTCCAGAGATGCAAACACACACACACACACACACACACTGGTGTGTGTGTGTGTGTGTGTGTAATCAAAAGGACGTGCCCCACATTATTTAACCAGCCCCCAGGGGCAGGGACATACTTATTGGGTGTTTCCAATAGTTTGTTATTACCAGCAAAATTGCAATGGTGCCTTTTAAATCTTTATACTGTGATTTCCCCCTTTCTCTTCCCACCAGGCTGAAGTGATTCCGTGGGGCTTTGGAGAGTCCCCTGACCCCAAACCTTAGTAAGTGTTTGTGGAGTTACTGGTTCTTCTTCCAGCAGTGCTCTTGCAAGTCTCCTGCTCGTCTGTGTGCCTACTGGGGGCATGGTAGGAGCCGGGTGTGTCATTAACCGTGTCAGGGTTTGTGTGTCTGAGCAGCAGTGAGCGCACGTGTCCTACGCTGATTTCTGGGACATGCGTGCGTGGGAGGGAGCAATTCTGAGTGCAAGTGGCAGCTTGTTCCTTTTGCAGTGCGTGGAGCCAAGGTGGTGTCGCGATCTGTGGTATGTGGTCCTGGCCGGAAGCTCCCGAAGACGCTCTCCCAGCTCTGGGCCACTTGTCTCCCCACAGCCAAGGGAGGTGTTTAAAGGTGTCTCTTAGGAACAGGCACAACCCGGGCAGCCCGACTCCAGAACAATGGGTCCTTTCAGCCACCCCCTTTAGAAGTATGGCTCGTCACCATGACAACCATCCTATTATTTAAAGTCGGAGCGGTCCCGCCTCAGACACTCTCCCCCAGGGCTCCCCTCCCCCTCCGACCCGCCGTATGGTGTGTGTGGCACTGGCAGCTGTTGTCAAAAGAAGGCACCTCTTTGTCTCCAAGGGATGAAAGACATTTGGTTTGCATCGCCACCCTTTCTCTCCGCCCAACTTTTTTCTCGGCGCCCTGCACCCTGTCCCCCGAAGGTGCCCCTTGGATGCTGGAGTCCAGCCCCGCCTACCCACCCGTAGCTTAGGTATCAGTTTCCTCTGGGATCGCTCTTCCCAGAGCTTTTCTGCCTTTTCCTCCAACTCTCTGAGTCACTGGAAGTCTCGCCCTCAAGTATAGTGGTCCAAACTAGGGGAATTCACTTTAGAAATCCCGGGTTCCTTTTTTTCCATCTCTGTTCTTGGAGTTCTAGTCCAAGCCACTTCTCCCCTCAGACCCAATAGCACCACCTTCTGTAGCCAAGAGCTCATTACCGAGTCTATCCCCGTTGTTCGCGCACGAGCTCTTTGCCACGCTCGTTTAAAAGTTGGGCCTGCTGTTTAGAATAAGGACTAAAAGCTTAACTGTCTTAGGGATCTCCCACTCAAACAACCGGACACCTTCTAGCTGAAGAAAAGGCGACACAATTATATGAACAATATGACCTGTATTTTTCTGAGACTTCACATTTAAATGTATTATTAAAAGATTTTTTCAAGTTTTGTATTACTTTGAATGAATACCTAAATATGATTTACTTTATTTTGTCTGTGGAGGCACTTTATGAAAATTAAATTGAATATTGAGAAAACATCTTTGGCTGATAGTGTGTCTGGGATTTGAGGTTCAAAGAATATTGCCCCTGAGCCTGTAATCTGCACTAGGGATCCTAAGACCGGAACAGATGGTGTTTTCCAGACCTATCTGGAAATAAAAACGGTTACAGTGGTGAGAGAATCAAGAAGGGGGAGGGATGCTGTGGAGAGAAAAATGCAGAAGCTTGTAGTCACCAGTTGGGACAGAAAGAAAGAGGGAGCAAAACTGGGGGTATTGAGTTATTATGGAGATAAAGACACGCTTCAGGATTCTGTGTGGGTGGGGAAAATAATAAGCATAAAATGTTACTAATACTAAAAAGGGTAGATGCTAGAGGTAGAAGTTTGAGAATAACTGTTTTAGACCTCAGTGAGTCTACCTTTAAAAAAGCTTTTTAAAAAAACTCTGGGAATGCTAAAAGAATGACAAGTAGAAGGGAAAGGAAGTTCAGCAGGTGACTGACAAGAGGTACATTTTTTCTGGTCTTTGCTTCCAGTTACTAACAATTACTTTTGATAAACAGGACGCAGCCAAGTTCAGCACACAGGAAACAAGTATTTGCAAAATGAAGGTTTTTTTTTTTCCATTTGAGAATAATCTTTATCTAAATACCTATCTAGAAAATAATAAGCATGTCGTTCTGAAAACATACTCACAATCCAAGCTCTTTTGTTCCCCAACATCACTGAATAAGTTGGGGGGGGAATTTACCATTTTTCTGTGATATTTGATGAATATTTTCCCAGTTACTTCAAGTGAGAGTCACAACAGAGTATCACAATTGGAAATTCTTGTTATTTAAATTAATGATTTTACAGTGTTTAAGATTGTTAACAAATTAAAGCAATTTTACCTTTCTGACAGTAATACTCATATCGGTAGTCTGATTTTTACCAATAGATACATCATTTTATTTTATTCAAGTTAAACATGGAACCATGTAGAAATGTGCTCCCTGAAGCTCAGGGGCCATCACGGGGATGAGGATTGAGGCCAAGGAGACCGAACTCTAACATTCTGACCCCTATGTCATTCACAGCAGCTCTGCTTTATCTGTTCTATCTGTGAACTTTCATTCCTCTAAAATATTTCACAGCTAGACAGAGTTAAAACCATTGTTAGAACAGAAACTTAGAGTTGGAAAAGATCTGGGAGATAATTTAGTCCAATCTTTTCATTTCACAGATAAGGCCATTGAGATCCGAGGAATTTATCACACCATCAGCGAAATCTCATCCTGTGACCACATGCCGTCCTTCCAGCCATTCACACCAGGGCTGACCACAGTTCTCCCTCCTGAGCCATCACTTGCTGGATCTTCTTTCTACAATACTATGAACATGTTTTTGTCTTGTCTTCTTATTTTAATCTATCTTGAGGGGATTACATAAAAGCGATCTGTGGAGCTTTTCTGTTTTCCAGTCTGTCTTCCCTAAGTCCTTGAATTCCAAACTTAATTTATTTAAAATATCCAATCTACTCATTAATTGTAGCTGCTCTATTTAACCCCACTGTCTGTGGACAGCTATTAATTATCTATTCAATAACCATTCTCCTGTCTTCCTGTTTAACAGAGTTCTATTTTGGGGGTGGGAGTAGTAATGTGCCCAGCTGAAAACATACTTAAACAATAGGGCACCAGTGAGACTTCAGGGAAAGCTCATTAAAGGAAACTGATTCACTGGCTCATGCCCATTTACTCTTTTTCTTTCCTCTTTCTTTCTGCCTAGAATATAGCTTGATGATTGGAGCCACAGCAACAATGTTGTGAGCATGAGGGTCAAAATTCCACCCTAGGAATGGTGGAATGGCAAGCTAAGAGAAACTTAAGTCCTTGATTTGAAGTTGCTATTCCAACCCTGGATTTTCTAATTCTTGACTTCTCATATGGTGAGAGAAAAATACCTTGTTCAAGGCAATATTATTTTGGTTATTTATTTACTTTCATGCAATGGAATGTAATTTCCACTGCCTCCCATTTAGGACAAGAACAAAGTGGATTAGGACTTCAGCTTTATTGAATGATCTATTTTTGAACACGAGTATTTTTGAATACTAGTTGCTCATATACTACTTACATATACCATCACAAGGCTGTAATAATAAACACATACTTTATTCACTTAGTCATGCAATGAAACAATCTCCTCCCCCACCCCTTCCCCCTGGCTATGTGTAAACATGTGTGTACGTCTCTTGTCCTGATGCTGGGGACATGTGTTGCAAGATCTAAAATTGCAAGTGCTGCCTTGACATTTTGAGTATCACAGGGCCCAAAGGCCTAACTCTCAGCAACAGGAAAGTCTCTTTGCCTGGCTAGTTCCTTTATTAGAGGGGTCAGTTGTACTCCATGCATTGCTCAAACTAATGGATTTCACCTCTCTGTCAGCTCTCAAAATTATTCAAACGAGCTAATTACACAGCCTTGCAGGAACCAAGGATCAGCTCATCCTCTTGTCACTGCAAAGCTCATCTCTCACAGGCCCTGCTGGTTCACTCTACGCCAGGATACAACCCCCAGGAGGCCCTGTACGGTGTGCAGTGTCCTCCCTGGCCTGTGAGTATATGTCACTAATAACCTGCTGTCAACTTCACCTGTCCAGTGTTGGGTGCCGTGTGCTTGGCCATTTCATACTATTTAAAGCAGTGTTTCTTCCTTTATCAATGGGGTGATAAGGAAGTGATCAGAACAGTCCATTCACTTAACAAACATTCGTTGAGGCCTCTTGGATGCTAGGTACTATGCAAGGCAATGGCCTGCGCTCAAGATGTACATACTCTAGTAGGGAAGACTGACGAAGAAAAAAGACAACAGAGAAATAAATACAGTAATTACAAGCTGTGACATATTATTAAGCAGAGAGAATAGCCTAAAATGGCAGAGGAAGAGAAAGATGGAGGGGGTGAATTTAGATAAGGTGGTAATGCAAGACTGACTCCCTGGGAAGGTGACATAAGTAAGACTTAAAGGAAGAAAAGGAGCTAGCTATGTTAAAAGCACAGAAGAGCCTTTCAAGCAGAGGGAACAACATATTCTAGGGCCTAGAAGTAGAGGGGAGGAGCTGAGTAGCCTGAGATTCCACAAGCGAGATGGGAGGGAATAGATAAAAGAGGTGTGCCTTAGTCCATTTGGGCTGCTATAACAAAAATACTATAGATTGTGGGGGGGCTTAAACAACACATATTTATTTCTCACAATTCTGGAGGCGGGGAGGTCCAAGATCAAGGTCCCGGGGGATTCAGTGTCTGGTGAGGACCTGCTTTCTGGTTCAAAGACAGCTGTCTCGTTGTGTCCTCATGTGGTGGAAGAGGCAAGGTTGCTCCTTGGGGTCTCTTTTATAAGGGGTGCACTCATGAGGGCTAATCCCATTGATAAGAGCTCACTCTCAGGACCCCATCATCTTCCAAGGGCCCCACCTCCAAATAGCATTCCACTTGACATTGGAACTTAATGTATGCATTTTGAGGGAACAAGCAGTCTTTCGAAAGGCCGCATTTGGATTTAATACCGTGGGGAGGTATTGAAAAACTCTAACCTGCAGATAAGTGTTTTCAGTTTTAAAACCTCATTTTTGCTGCCCTATAAGAAAATGGATCAAAGCAGGTGAGAGGGGAGCTGGGAGAATCTGTAAACTGATTTGGGTAGTATGGACATTTTAACAGTATTAATTCTTCCAATCCATGCCATGAAATATCTTTCCATTTTTTGGTGTCTTCTTCAATTTCTTTCCTTAATGTCTTGCAGTTTTCAGTGTACAGGTCTTTTACCTCCTTGGCTAAATTTATTCCTAGATATTTTATTCTTTTTATGTAATTATAAATGGGATTGTTTTTTGTAATTTCTTTTTCTGACAGTTTGTTATCAGTGTTTAGAAATGCAACAGATTTTTGGGTATTGATTTTGCATCCTACAATATTACTGAATTCATTTATTAGCTCTAAGGCTTTTTCCTGGAGTCTTTAGGGTTTTCAAAATGTAATACCACATCATCTGCCAAGAGTGATAGTTTTACTTCTTCCTTTCCAATTTGAATGCCTTTTATTTATTTTACATGGCTAATTGCTCTGGCTAGGAATTCCAATGATATGTTGAATAAAAGTGGCGAGAACGGGCATCCTTGTCTTCTTCCTGATCTTAGATAAAAAAGCTTTCAGCTTTTAGCTATCTAGAGTGATGCTACCTGTGGACTTGCCATATATGGCCTTTCCTAGGTTGAGGGGTATTCCCTCTATACCTGCTTTGTTGAGAGGTTTTTATTATTATAAATGGCTGTTAAATTTTCTCAAATGCTTTTTCCTTGACGTAGGTCTTGGCAATAATTTTTTCCATGTGACACCAAAAGTAAAAGCAACAAAAGCAAAAATAAACAAATGGGACCACACAGCAAAGGAAACCATCAACGAAATTAAAAGGCAACCTACTGAATGGAAGGAAAATTTGTAAATCATGTACCTAATAAAGGGTTAATACCTCAAATATATATATTCATACAACTCAATAGTAAAAAAAAACCCTTAAACACTTTGACTAAAAATGGACAAAATATCTAAATAGACATTTTCCCAAAAATATACAGATGGAAACACGTACATGAAAATGTACTCAGCATCATTAATCACCAGGGATATGCAAATCAAAACCACAATGAGCTATTAATACCTTATACCTGTTTGCATGGCTATTTTCAAAAAGACAGAAAATAAAAAGTGTTAGTGACAGCACAGAGAAAAGGGAAACCTTGTGCACTATTGGTAGGAATGTAAACTGGTGAAGCCAGTTTGAAAAACAGTATGGAGTTTACTCAAAAATTTTAAAATAGAGCTACCATATGATCCAGCAATTTTGCTTTTGGGTATTTAACAGAAGAAAGTGAAAACACTAACTCAAAAAGTTGCATGCACCCAATGTTATTGCAACACTCTATTTTTTAAAAGACGTTATTTGTTTATTTTTGGAAAGGGGAAGGGAGGCAGAAAGGGAGAGAAAGAAGCATCAATGTGTGGTTGGCTCTCACACACCCCCTACAGGGGACCTGGCCTGCAACCCAGGGATGTGCCTGGACCAGGAATGAACCAGCAGCCCTTTGGGTCACAAACCGGCACTCAATCCACTGAGCCAGTCACACCAGCCAGGGCTATTGCAACACTCTTTACAATAGCCAAGATATGGAAACAACCTAAGCGTCCCTCAAGGGATGAAGGGTTAAATTGTGGAGTGTACATATACAATAGAATATCATTCATCTATAAAAATAATAAAATCATGCTGTTTGTGACAACATTGATGGACCTTGAGGGTATTATGCTAATGAAATAAGTCAGAAACAAGTCCTGTATGATCTCTCTTATATGTGGAATCCAAAAGAAAAAAAAAAACAAGCTCACAGATACAGAGAGTAGATTGGTGGTTGTCAGTGTGGGGAGTAGGGGTGGAGAAACGGGTGAAGAGGGTCCAAATAAGTAAACAAATAAATCCCAAGATTATAAACACACTTTTTTCTTTAAACATGTACCCCAGTTTCAAAATGATTGCTCACAATTTATCTTTCTTCATATGCTTGTTTACAATGAAGTCTTCAAAGGGAAATAATCACAGGCATAAAATGTTTATTGTCATTGTTTGCATAGTATAGGTGTTCAACAAATATTTTTTGCCTAAATATAATAATAATATCTTCTCAAAAGAAAAAGGGAGACAATCATAAAGGTTCACGCATCCCATTTACATGAACTGTCCAAAACAGGCAAATCTACAGTGACAGAAAGTAGTGGTTGCCTGGGGCTGGGAGGTTGGGAGGAAATGGAAAGTGACAGCTAACGGGTAGAGAGTTTCTTTTTGGGGTGACGAAAATGTACTAAAATTAGATTGTGGCAATGGCTGCACACCTCTGTGAGTATACCAAAACCATTTTTAAAAGAGTGAATGTCATGGCATATATGTTATAGCTTAGTAAAACTGATTTTAAAAAGAATAAAATTAAAATGAGAGCTCACTTTTGCTGCTGTATAGAAAATGGACTGACTCCGGTGAGAGTGGAACTGGGAGGGTTTACAGTCTTTAAGCAAGAGGTGATGGTGGCCTGGACTAGGGCGGTGACAGTGGAGTCGGAGAGGATGGTTTCCTGATCTACTTCAGAGACAGAATCAACAGGGTTTGCTTCTGATTGGACGAAGGGATGAGCGTCATGGAGGACTCAAGGATGATTTTTGAGTATTGGTCTGAGTTGTGGAACTTACTAAGACGGGGAGAGCAAGGCGGAGTAGGTTTGGAGGAAGGAACAGATTTGGAAAAGAAGCTCGAGTTCCTTTCTGCTCTGTTGAGGTGTCTGTGAGGCACCTAAATGGAGATACCGAGTGGGCAGTTGGATACGTTGGTCTGGACGTCCGTGAAGAGGTTGAGTCATCGTCGCTGGAAGAGAACTTACGCTCATGATGTCATCTCGGCCGAGTGGAGATACACAATGAAGGCGTGTCTAGTAAGAAGACACAAATAGCGCCATGGCCCTGAGGTGTGAGCGGGGCCTCACAGTTGGGTGTTCCTGGGGTTCATTGTCTAGGGCAGGGGCTTGGAGTGACGATTACTTTCCTCAGGAGACTGGAATCAGTAGGCCGACCTGCGGATGCCAGGAGAGGGACGCTGCTCTCTTCTTGTCAGGCAGGGTTTGCATTTCAGGAACTTGAGATGGTTTTGCTGGAGCTTCTGAGTAAGAGGAGCTACAGAGAGCCTCCGCCACCTGGAAGCGGGTGTGCATCCCAAGATACCCTGATTACATCGCATCTTGTGAGCTACATTATTACTTACATGTTACTCTTTCTGTTCATTTCCCTTTTATTATCTCCAAGTCTTTTGTATGTGTCCACCCTGGTTCTTGCTCTGTTATGGAAAATTAAAGAAAAACTAATGTATCTACCATGGTGTTGAAGAGTTATAGGGATACTGAGCCTCCTAGGTCCAGCATGGTGGAGAGGACAGCCAGTAGTGGGAGGTCCCACAGGGGAAGATGGGTCTCTTTTGAGAGGAGGGGTGTCAAGTTCAGGCTGTCCCTTTCAGAATGGCAGGTTTCTTCCATGGCTAGCCTTAAAGGAGCTGGTTTTGATCATTTAAAGGGAACTGGTCTTTCTTTATATCTTTTTACCACATTTCACTATAAGCTCCTTAAAGACATGCTTTAACTGTTTTTGGCCCCTCAGCCAGTGCTCACGGGGTGGTAGGCCCTCCATAAATGTTTGTTTATGGTTTCCAAAGAGTTTACAATCCAGCTGTGGCGATCAGGCTGCATACATGAATGCGTGGCAGGTGTCAAAGGCACCGTGGATTACATGAAGGAGCTGTGAAAGGCTATGTAATCACACAGGAGGGAGAAATTGCTTCCAGTGTGGGGATATCAAGTTCGGGACAGACTTTGTGGGGGAGAAAACATATGGCTAGGCCTTGAGGGCTGAAGAGAATTCCACAAATAGGATGAGTAAGAGACGAATGCATGCCAAGCAGAGGAGTCAGCGAGCACACAGACGCAAAGGGGAGGCATTCCTTTTCTTCAGTGTGTAGCAATAGGGAGGTAGCACGCATGGACAGAGCACGACGTGTGGAAGCCAGAGAGGAGACCGGGGCCCTGCTGCAGAGCCCTGTGAAATGTCTCTCTCAGTGAGCAAGGGCTCTCTTGTTTCGGACCTGCCCCCCGCCCCGCCAAATTAATTAAATAATCATTCCCAGGGAACTCTGATAGCTGCGACTGGTTCTTCCTGGGAGAAAAAAAGTGCTCAGCAATGGGAGCTGTTAAACATTAGGATGGTTTACTAGTGGCAGCTTTAGAAAATCTTTTCCTAGAGAGTTTTATGCATAACAGAGAGATACTGTTTGTCGATGATTTCCGGTGGCCTCTCTTAAAACCATGAGAATGTACTAGATAAGCTCCCCAATTATGTTGTTGAATTCAACTTAACAAATATTTGAGTGTCAACTTGTATGTGACCCTGGGTATTTCTATGACAAAATTCATGCCATCTCTCCCTGCTGTCACTGTACCTCTCTTCCAGTGATTCCGATCTCAATGAATGACACTTCCAACCACACAGTTGCCAAGTCAGAAACCTATGAACAATCTGATTCCTCATTCTCCCTCACCACTCACTTTCAGTGACTCCCCAATCTCTATCATTCTACCTCCCAAAACACCTCTGAAATTTGTCTACTTCTTTCCAATCCCCCATCCTAGATGTAGTCACTAGCATCTCTCATGTGGATTACTGCAATAGTCCAAATGACCTCCCTGCCACCAATCTTGGCCTTCTCCAATCTATCTCACACACATGGTCTTTCTGAAATGTAAATCTGAAAGCATTTTACTCTCCCACTTAACAAGTCTTCAGTGGGCTCCTGGGCTTGCGAGAGTGGCAGGAGGTGTGCACTGTGAGCCAGATTACGTCAGGCTTCTTGTGTGCTTGAATTCCAGCTCAGCTGCTCACCTGCTTACTTGACCTTTAGCTAGTTACTTATGCACCCACGGCAATTTTCTCACCTATAAAAAGGGATCATAAGTAATTCATTTTAGGATAGTTGGGTGGATTAAATGAATCTGGATCTTCTTCTCTTCTATGAACTCTTTTTAAAAAGATTTTATTCATTTATTTTTAGAGAGAAGGGGAAGGAGAGGGAGAAATATTGAAGTAAGAGAGAAACATCCATCTGTTCACCCCAACTGGGGGCCAAACAAACCCTCAGCCCAGGCATATGCCCTGACCGGAAATCAAACTAGTGACTCTTCGCTGTGAGGGATGACTTCCAACTAACTGAGCTGCATGGGTCAGGGCTCTTCTATGGACTCTTAAATTTGGAGTGCCCTAGGCTCTGTTTCTCGTCATTCTCCATGCTCACTCCCTTAGTTATTTCAACTGGTCTTGTGGCTTTAAATATCCACATGCTGATAACTCCCAAATCTACATCTCCAGCTCAGACCTCTCTTCTGATCCCTAGACTCACATATATCCAGGTGCCTTCTCAACATTTCCACTTGGATGGTTAATAGAGCTATAAATATATGAAACTTAACACATCCAAAACTGAACTCCTGATTTTTTCCTTTGAACCTTCTCCATCCATAGCCCTTTTCACCTTAGTTGATGGAACCAGATGATCAGGTGTGCCCACAGAGCCCCCCACCCCCAGCCACCATGGGTGAGAATAAGTCTACCAAGACTGTTGGTAGATCTGCCTGGGGAGAAAAGGTGGCTGATCTCTCAAAGGAGAAGCGCCAGGAGGTTTTCCTCAATGGGCTTTTATTGAGTTCAATTTGCACAGGAATAGGGCAAAGCTTGTCAATCATTGTCAGGCAGTAAGGATCGAATAATAGATAACAAAGAACTATGAGGGCTTATTCTGAGTCAGGGTCAGTTAGCTAAAGGGCTATAAAACTTTGGGAAACAAACTCATTCTATGCTTGGACTTTTATCAGAAAATTGAGAGCATTCTGAGCAAAGCAGGTTTCACAGGATTTTATGTATTCTTCCTTAGGCCTGATTGCCCTGGGGAAGCCGCCCTTTCCAGCACAGGGCTGCACCGCCCTCTGTCATTGTTTCAGGCTAAAGTCAGGCAGGGGAAGTAAGGCAGCCAAGAGATTAGGAGACTTCTTGCAGACAGAATGAGGACTCAGGCTATGTCAAAGCCAAGGGGTAAGGGTTCATCACCCCTTTTTTCTGTAGCCTCCCAAGTCCTTGCCTGAGAGCCCCCTGGTGACCATGCCTGTCTTAGGTCATCCCTCCCTTGAGGAATCTTACCAGCCATTGGCTAACTGGTCATCCACCCGGGGCCAAACAAGGTGAAGTAAAAGGGGCCAAAGGTGTTGCCCCTACCACGAAGATAGGCTTTGTCTCCTTAGTGGCTTACAGTCCCAAGGTCTCTTTACTCAGCCTTAGCCATGTGGAGTTACAGCTTCTGAAACCAGGCAGGACAGTTCCCAACAGTCAGGCTCAGTGGTCCCTCACTTTTGTTCTAGCTCCCCACATTCCATCCTATCAGGAAATCCAGCTGGCTCCTGTTCAGGTTATATTTAGAATCTGACTTCTCCTCACCACCTCCCTGGCCACACCCTGATCCAAGCCCCATGTCCCTCACCTAGATTAATACAGTATATTTCTAACTGGTCACTTTCTACCCTGGCTTATCTACAGTCTCTTCTCAACCCAGAAGATTGATAAGTCAGATTGTGTCATTCCTTTGTTCGAAACCATTGGATCCCCATTTCAAAAGCCCTACAAGCCAAAATCTTTAAAATAGATTTTGAGACCCTGTGTAATCCAGTCCCCATCCTGACCCTTGTAACCTCATCTTCTACTTTACCCCCCCCGTTCATTCTACTCCAGCTACAATATCAACCTTACTGCTCCTGGGACTCCCCAAGCGCACTATAGTCTTAAGGCTTTTGCTCTGCCTATTCCCTTTACTGGAATGCCCTTCTCTCAGATATTCCTGTAGCTAACTCCATGTCCTCTAAGTCTTTGTTCAAACATTTCTTCTCAATGAGACTCACCCTCATTTCACTTTAAAAAACTATAACTCGCCTTCCAGTCATCATAATGATGCTCTAGACATCCCTTCTGTTTTTTTCCATATTGCACTTACCACCTTCTAACACAGTCTATAGTTTATTTATTAGGTTAATTGATTATTTTCTGTCTTCCCTCCCTAGAATATAAGCTCACTAGCACAAGGATTTCTGTCTTATGTTCACTGACATTAGATATCCAAACTCCAGAACAGTGCCTGATACGTAGTAGGACTTGCTAAATATTTAAGGATTGAATGGACAGTGCATGGCATAGAGTGTTTTACAACTATTAACAATTATTACAAAGCTCAAAACCACCTGGCTCCTACTTGCCTTCCTAATCTCATTTTTGGAAAAGAAAAGAAAGTCTGTACTTTTTCTCCCATTCTAATTCAGCTATAGTTCACTCTCTCATCTCCTGAACTTTCCACATGTACTCTTCTCTCTGTCCTTGCATGCTAATGGAATCTGTAGTCATCTTTTTCGTTTCAGTTTAGAAGGACTTCCTTGACTCTAGATCAGCCCCCACCACCAGCATCCCCAACACATACTCCTTGCTCATCACACTGTTTTGTAATTACTTGCTTATCATTTGTCTTCCCAGCTAGGCTCTGTGACAACAGAGACTATGTCTGTGGTATTAGTCATTGCAGCATCCCCGGCACAGGGCGTGATACATGGGAGGATCTCAGTAAATGTTAACTCAGTGAATGAGCAACATCCACAGCAGTGACTGCATTTCTGCACCTTACATACATTGCTTAGTAACCATGTTTAATTGTATCTTGTGTTGCTTCTTAGGCAGTAACAATCACTAACACTTTTCTTTCTTTTTTAAAAATAATTAAAACAATTTTCACATACAGATGATATACATTACTAAATTAGTTTCAAGTGTACACCCCAGTTATTAGACACTATATAACTTAATAAGTGATCATCTTGATAAATCTTGTACCCATTTGACACCATACATAGTTATTAGAATATTATTGACTATATTCCCTATGCTGTGCTTCACATCCCATGATTAGTCTGTAACAACTGATTTGTACTTTTTAGTCTCTTCACCTTTTTCACCCGTCTCCCCAACACCCCTCCCACCTGGCAACTGTCAAAATGTTCTCTGTATCTGTGAGTCTGTTTCTGTTCTGTTTGTTCATTTTGTTTTTTAGATTCAATTGTTGATAGATATGTATTTATTGCCATTTTGTTGTTCATATTTTTTATCCTTTTCTTCTTCTCCTTGAAGAAAACCTTTAACATTTCATGTAATACTGGTTTGGTGAAGGAAGTAGACATACAAGTCCAGGAAGCACAGAGAGTCCCAAACAAGATGAATCCAAAGAGGCTCATACCAGGACACGTCATGATTAAGATGCAAAAGGTTAAAGACAAAGAGAGAATCTTAAAAGCAGAAAGAGAAAAGCAATTACCCACAAGGGAGCTCCCATAAGACTGTCGGTTGATTTCTCAATAGAAACTTTGCAGGCAAAAAAGGATTAGCAAGAAATATTCAAAGTGATGAAAAGCAAGGACCTACAACCAAGATTACCCAGCAAAGCTATTGTTTAGAATAGAAGGATGACTAACTAAAGAGCTTTCCAGACAACAGAAAGCTGAAGTTGTTAATTGCTAATATTGTTCTAACTCAACAAGTCTCCACAGTTAGTACTATTAATGTCCTTATTTGAGAAGTCAGGAGCTTGAAGTTTAGAGAAGTTGAGGTACTTTCAGGAAGTAAGTGTTGGTGCACATAAAACTCAGGCAGCCTGGCACCAGAGCCCCTAAGCTTGCTTACAAGATGCACATCATTCGGCCATTTTGATCTGGGCTTTTCTGTTTTACTTAGTTCAAAATTAGCCAACTATCTGCCCTTAGATAGTATGGCAGAGAACAATCCACTCCATCTTTGACAGACATTTACCACGGTCTTGGATAATGAGCAGCCGCCACTCATGCACCATTCATACCTCCAACATGGAAGGTAAAGCACAGTCAGGGTGATACCCTCATGGCCTAGGTAGACATCATTACCACCATCACCACAGTTCACCATTTTATTGAACACCTACAATGCTCCAGGAACCAAGGCAAACACTTTCTACCCCCCATCTCATTTATTAACTAATTTTTCGTTTAACTGAAGTTGAAACTTGTGTATTGACTTCTCCTCCGCGTTTTTCTGGATCACAATGACTCGAATCACTTAAAATAGTAGTATCAAAGTCATTAGCACACCAATGCAATTTGGAGAGATACCTGCCTAACACCCTACCCCACCCCCAATTTCAGGTCTGGGAACTGAGATTCTGAAAAGTTAAGTACCTTGCCCAAGTCAAGCAGGTGGCGGTTTAGTTGGGGCTGGGAGAAGCCTCCCGAATCGAGGTCCAGAGTTCTGGATATGAGGCGATACTGCTTATCACCTTTTCTTTACCCGATGCACATAAATGAAAGGGCATCATGCCTCTTTTTTAAATGGAGAGTAGTTATTACTGTTCATGATTTATTGCCCATGATACGGTATTCGATAAATCATGCTCTGGAAATTACACTCTTTAGCATTCCTTCCAGGCACATTCCGCGGTTACACAGGTGACAGCGACAAACAGCCAGGCCTTTTCGTGACTGGCGGCCAGCGACTGTTCGCGACAGCCAATCAGGGCTTGGAGCCACAGACCTGCACCAATTGAAGATTTACAAAACCTTAACAAGGGCCAGCTGGAGGACTGAGTCGGAGAACGTGCTGAGCGGAGAACTGCGATCAATCAGAGGGGAGGAGCGGATCACTGATGCCCAATCCGCAGCTTTCAGACCTTGGTCTCTGGCGCAAGGCCCGCAGGCCGGCCAATCAGCGGGCGTGCGGCGACAGGCGCGGGATCGGGGGTGGGGTGGAGTGGGCAGGCGGGGCCTGTTCGCGCAGCGGAAAGGTGGGCACTGCGAAGAGCAAGGCCGGGTGAGGAGGTCTAGCGACCTGGATTCGGGAAGAGGGTGGCGCGCTCTCGCTGTCGACCAGGGTGGGGCGTGGGGCGCACGGGTTGAACGGCGGCGCGCGCGGGTAAGGTTACGAGACGTAGGCAGACTTAACCTCCACGCTGCGGGAGATGGTGGGGAGAGGTTAGGGATCTAGCACAGGGCTGCGGAGGTGGCCCCCTTCGGGAGGAGGGCCGAGGGAGGAGGGGATACTGTTGCTATGGCAACGCACGTGTGCAAACTGGTGACTCTTCACCTCCCAAATGTGCACGCACCTTAAATCCACCCCCTTGTCCACCTTGCCCTCAAACGATGTGGATCACCTATGGCTCCCAAGCGGCTGGACTGGGACCAGCGCAAAAATAACCCACTTCGCAGCGGTCTCTCCCTCATCCACATCCTAGCTAGTCTCAGTTTCCCCTCCCTCTAGCTGTCTTGTCCATCCGCAGAGGGATTAAGCTCGCGCTGTGGCACTTGGTACGACAGGCCTTTGCGGTATGTATAAAACCTCCTGGGCCAGTTCGCAGAATGGACACAGTTGGGGTACAGTGCGGCTGCCTCATCCTGGAAACTGGTACCATAGAGATGCTGTCGCCTGAGGGACCAGGGTTATTCCCCAGAGGAATTTTCTTTCTTTTTATTGATTCTAGAGAGAGGGGAATGGAGGAAGAAAGAGAGGGAGAGAAACATTGATCCATTGCCTCTTGCATGCTAACCGACTGGGGACCAAACCCGCAACCCAGGTGTGTGCCCTCACTGGGGATTGAACCTCTGGCCAGGGCCAGAGGGGTTTTTTTTTTAAGGCATCTAACGCAGAACCTTGTGCATAACATATTTAGAGAATGGGAATTGACTCAGTGAGTAAAGATCACAATGACAGCTTTCCATTCCATGGACCAGCACTGTCCAATAGAAATATAATGCAAGCCACATCCTATTTACTAATTTTACATTTTCAACTAACCAAATTAAAAAAGGTTAAATAAATTTTAATGTATTTTATTTAACCCAGTGTATCTAAAATATCAGTATTATCAAAATTAATTTAATGTATCAATATTAAATTATTGGTAAGAGATCTTAAAATCTCATTTTCATACAAATCCTTCACAATCTGGCATGTATCTCACACTTACAGAACATCTCAGTTTAGACCAGCCACATTTTAAGTGCTCACTGGCCATGTTTGGCTAATGGCTACCATATGAGACTGCACAACTATAAATATATATGTGTATGAGTTGTGACCAAATACATGAGTCTCATTAATATTCTTTGAAGCCCTCTTTATGTAAGAGAGCACTGTGCAGTGAGGTAACAAAAAACATGAAGTATGTTATTTTTCTCAAGGAGCTTAAAGTCCAGTTGAGAAAAATGGACATCCACAAATTAAGCTGAATTTTAAATAGACATGATTCAGGCACTAGTACGGATAACTGGGCAGTATATGATTGACTGGGAAATAAGATAGCTGATAACTATCCTTAGGAATTCAAAGGAGGGATAATTCAATCTCACATGATAGAGGAAGGGTTGAGTCTATTCTTGAAGGATGGATAACACTTGGACCACTGGAAAAAGATGGGGAAGGTGTTTTGGTTCAATGGAACTGATCATAACTTCTTTTTTTTTTTCTTTAAGGTTCAAAATTTGTCAAGTCCTGAGGTGTTCAGAGTGAAAAAGACTTTCCTCTCCTATTGGAAATCTTCACCATGATTCATAGCCTTTTCTTGATCAACTCCTCAGGAGATATTTTCCTGGAGAAACATTGGAAAAGCGTGGTCAGCCGTTCTGTTTGTGATTACTTTTTTGAGGCACAAGAGAGAGCTACTGAGGCAGAAAATGTACCACCAGTTATCCCTACCCCTCACCACTATCTCTTAAGTGTATACCGACACAAGATCTTCTTCGTGGCTGTGATCCAGACGGAAGTCCCGCCTCTATTTGTCATTGAGTTCCTTCACCGAGTAGTGGACACATTTCAGGTGCGTGAATGTGACAAGGTTCATACATGTAAATGATAAAGTGTCTTTCTTATTCTGTCTCCACTGTATTCAGTCCAATTAAGGAACTTTTTTAAAAAATTGAAACTCTGACCTTGCTCACTTCCTCCCCATCTTTAAGATTCTTGATTCTACTTATTGAATTGGCTGCATCTAGAATGACAGATTGAGTACTTTTGAACCTGTTGCATGAGAAAGCTACCCTACTCTGTATGATTGTGTACGGTCATTTTAGTTCTGGAGATTGCAATTGTCTTACACTTTGTTCACAAATCAGAGGACTTTAGTTTTTGGAGGTTTTTTTAAATAGTGGACTTGATGCTAACCATTGTTAATTACATGCTTTAAGTTGCATCAAAAAGTGATGAGTGTATAAAGATATATATATTTTTTTTAAGTAAAAAAGCTAAGTAAGGCTTGTTTTCACTCTCCCTGGCAAGGGTAATTTGTGAACATGTATTTCATCATGGGTTTAGGGTGCTGATGCACAGCATAGAAGCTCCTTGTTGCAAACTTGATATTGAAAAATCTTCTGTACCCAAAAGAATTTAAGCAACACATTTTACAAGACAGTTTTCATTGTGAGTTTTCCCTTCAGGAATAGATTTGAAGATCTCGGGGAGTGGGATGTCAGCACCATTTATAGCACAGATTTTGAGCTTTGCCCAGACTCTGGTTTTAGACAGTGGAATCCTCTCCTAAAAGACTTGCTCAGCTTCTAACTGTTGTGGTATTTGTATAACTCAGATAATAAATGAGAAGCAGGGGCTCTGTGGTTCAACTTCGATGTCATGTGAAGTCTGGAATTAGTCACATGAACATAGATAGAAATTGTGGAACTGGACGAGAACAGAAGGAGGACCCAAATGTTATGATAAATAATGAAAAATAAGTTAAAGAGTCCTTTCATTGGCACTTATATCTAGATCACATGTCTGGAACAGCTTTCATTCCAAAGGAATTATATTGTATAATTTTCCCACAGATACTTTCTGGTAGTGTTATTCTGGGATTCCAGTTTTCACGTGGCATGTGGTTCCTACACAGTGAAAACCTGAGAGTTGTGCACAAGCCCAGTGTGTGGAGGAACTGTAAGTGAAAGAACCGAGTAGTTAGGAACTTAAACCGCTCTGGCTGGGCCCTGTTATGTTTTCCACACGTGATTCTTCACCCCGTCCTAAAAGTAACAGTCCCATTGATGAAACTTGACGTCAGCCTCATATTGCCATGCTGATATTATGTAACTAATTATAAGACAGGAAGTGAGAAAAGTTGTTCAATCTAGTTGAAACCACAGAATAATTTGAGAAAATAGTGAAGTTGCTGGTTTAGAAGTTTGGAACTTTAGAACTTGTCATTTTTGATGCATTTGTTAAAAGTCAATGGATATATCCTGGTTTGGGTGTCTTTCTGATATGTGTTCTTTCTGGCTGTATTATATTTCTAGGACTAGAATATAACAGAAGAATTTCAGCTATAGAATTGCAGGCACTTTTGCTCTAGCAATTTGTCATACTTACAAGTCTCCTTTCCAACTGCCGAGTTCACATTCTGCCTGATTTATAAAATCTAGTGATATGTTTTATTTAGCTTTCAAAATAAAATCACTCTTGGGAAGAAAATGTGTAACTTTTTTGCCCTTCTTGATTTTAAAGAAGAAATCATTTTGTTTTAGAAACATATTTCTAAGTGCTCTTGGATATTGGAATGACTTCAGTAATTGACATTATCTGATGTAATTAAATCACATCTGGAGTCTGTCATCAATTTTGAATATCACAATTTGAGGAGAATATGGGAAAACTGGAGCGTATTCAAAGAAATGGCAAGAGGGTAAAATGATCTAGAAACCAGACCATGACACCAACAGTGGAAAGATCAAACAGGGAGTTTGGCCCTAAGTAAAAATACTGAAGCCCTGGCTGCTGTGGCTCAGCGGCTAGAGCATCATCTCATAAACTGAAAGGTTGTGGGTTTGATCCTAGTCAGGGCACATGCTTAGATTGTGGGTTCGGTCCTCGGTCCGGGCACATACCAGGGGCAACCGATTGATATTTTTTCTCACATTGATGCTTCTCTCTTTCTCCCGCTGTCCCTTCCTCTCTCTTTAAAAGCAATGAGAAAATGACCTCAGGCAAGGATAAAAAAAATTTAAGAAAAAAAATATCGAAATGAAATCCTGTAGTTGTCTTCAAATAGCTGTGGGACTAGTCTATAAACTTGTTCTGTAAGGAAGATCTAGGAAACAAATTTTAGTTTAGCAAAAGAACTTTCTAATAATCAGAGCTGTCCATGAATAGAATGGGCGTTTTCAAAAAGGAGTCAGTTTCCCTTCAGTGGATGAATTCAAGAAGTCATGTAACCATCTCAGAGGTCTAGGACAAGACTGATTGGCATTGCTAGAAGGGTGCACCAAATGACCACATACATTTTTTTCTAAATCATTTTAGCAGCATGCATTGCATTCTACGTAGTGCTTTATAGTTTACAAGCACTCTCACATGTGTTATCATTTAATCAATCATGCTGAGTTCTTACAGCATCCACGTGTGTCCAATGGTATTATCCTGATTATACTGTTAGAGAAATCAAGACCCAAATTAGTTAGCATGACTTAATCTAGTAATCTAGTAAGTGACAGTTGTAACCCAGGTCTTGATTTGGAGTCCAGTGCTTTTTCCACAACCCAGATAATTTAGTATCTAAGTTTAGCCTTTGTTAATAAAAGGACAAAGCATTCTTAGAATCATAGCATCTTAGAGTAGGGATGACACAAAGTGATTTTCTAGTGTGCTTGCTCATACCCCTCATTTTATTTTATTTCCCTCTAAATTCTTATTTGCTGCATGAAAGTTAAGCAGTAGCACACAATAATGGATTAAGATTTTCACTTCCGAACTATGTCATATCAAGTATTATAGTTCTTTCAAATTCTTGTTCATAAGCACATGTAATAGTTTAGACTCAGTTTTGTATTCCATATATTTTATCTAGCTGAAGAAGCCAACCCAAAGAGGCTAAATGACTTACTCTAGTTTATAAAAGAAGTTAGTAATGACACTGGTACTACAAGTGTTCTTTTTAAGAGAACTGTGGTTATGCTTCATTCCCTTGTTGTAGAATAATATCCCAAACATTGAGTAAATACATACAGGCAGAACTAGATCCTTATTCTCTGGGAACATTCTCTCACTTAATGACAGTTTCTGAGTGATAAATGTATACACTGTCTTTTTATCAGGATTATTTTGGAGTCTGTTCAGAGCCGGTGATCAAAGACAACGTGGTTGTGGTTTATGAGGTTTTGGAAGAGATGCTTGATAATGGGTTTCCATTAGCTACTGAGTCAAACATCCTCAAAGAACTGATAAAGCCTCCCACCATTCTTCGAACGGTTGTCAACACCATAACAGGTATGGACCAAGGGTAAACCCACAGCAAGCTGCTGCCGTCGAGGGTGTGGCTTAATCTGGTCCCTGCATTGTTTAGAATGCTTATCTCTGGGGATCTCAAGTGTCCAGGTGCTTTAATTTTGCTCTTTATGGTCTTAAAGTATGACCTGAAAGAGATTTTAATTATGTAGAAAATACCCTGATTTCAAAGACAGAATGAAATAAAACAATTGAAAAACAATTTTTTTCTGATTTCAGAAGAAACACGATTATTGTAGAAATGTTGGAAATACAGAAGAGCACAAGGAACAGGAAATTAATTCTTAATCACATCACACTTTTAACATACTTGTGTATATGTTTTTTATCTTTTCTGGACAGATTATAGATGGATGGATAGAATTTTTTAACTACTCTTATACATAGATTAAAACTTTTATCAATATTTTGTGAATACTATTTCATTATGATAACCATCCTTCTACAGAATTTTTAGTGACTTTACAATTTCCTGCCATATGGAATAGACTCTAAATTATTTACTCAGTCTCTGTTTATGTTTCTGATTTTTTGTTCTTTTAAATAACAAGAAATCAGCATTATTATACTTAAACCTTTGTGCACATGTAGGGTGGTTTCGTTTCAGTACTAGAAATAGAAGGCCTGGGCCAAAGCGTGTGCACATGTTACGGACTTGAATGCATGATGCCAACTTGCCTTCCAGAAAAGTTACACCAATTTATAGTTTCAGTAGCAATTTCTATGTACCCTAGCCAACCCTATTATGACTGTTATTATTATTAATTTTAAAAACTTTGGACTTCCGGCCAAGATGGAGGCATAGGTAGACGCACTGTGCCTCCTCGTACAACCAAGATAGGGACAACAAAGATATAGAAACAAAATAACAACCAGAACTGACAGAAAATTGAAGTTTATGGAAGTCGGACAACCAAG
>CM052548.1:62078766-62134201 GCA_028533065.1 Trachops cirrhosus | reverse complement strand
AAAAAAAAATAAAAAAAAATAAAAACTTTGGATATTTGATAGTTTAGTGATGTCTTGTAATTTACACTCATTTTTATATTACCAAGGATGTAAAAGCTGTTCAAGTGTTTATTGACTGTTTTTCCTCTATAGTGAATTACTTTTTTGTGTCCTTTGCCCATTTTTTTATGTTGAAATGTTTTTCTTTTTTACTCTAATTTAAAATAATTCTCTCATTTAAGGATATTAAACTACCATATACAGGGTCCGGCACAAATAATACTCCTCTTTTATTACAAAAACATAACATAACAATATCACACTCAAGCACACCATATGACATTTTAGGTGAAATGTTCAAATTGCTTTCCATCTCGTGTGAGACAGTCATGTGCCCTACTAACCACACTCAAGCAGGCCTTACTTCTGCGGAACCCGGTATATTGGAAATGTATATGTTGGTTTGTGGGAGTTCTTTATATATTTTGAATGCTCTGTTACAGGTATTTTCTCACAATCTGTCTTGTCATTTGACATTTTACATGGCATTGTTTGTGTAGCCACCTTAAAAATTTTTTGATTTAATGAAGTTAATCATTCTTCATTAAGGTTTTACATTTTGGATCTTGCTAAGTATATAAATAGGGTCTACAAGGAATTTGACAAACCAATTGAAAAATACATTTTAAAAGGAGTAAATATGCATAGTAGCCAGGATGATTTTGAAAAAGAATTAAAAAAGGGTTGGAAGGATTTCCCTGTCAAATAGTATCAAGATATACTAAGTTCATATGGTACATGAGACAAGAATTCATACAATAGATTTGAGTAATAAAAACCAAGACAGTTTTGAAAATAAACATTAAAATAAGAACAAGAGAGTGTATCCTATCAGGTACAAGGTATAGCATGAAATTTTGATAATTTTAAAAATATAGTATTGGCCCAGGAATAGGCAAATATGATTGGGATAAAATAGAAAGTCCAGAAACAGACCCTTGTATTTATAGAAATTTGATATAAATAGATGTGGTCTATATCAAATCAGTGGGCCAGGGGCCAGTTGTTAATTATATTGTACTAGGGGAATCAGCTTTGATATAGAAAAGAAATGAAGTCTCCCTACTTATTCTATACATGAAATAAGTTCCAGCTAGATATAAACACAAACAAATTCTGTAACTGTTAGAAGAAAACATAAGAATGTCTTTTTTTTTTTTTTGTCTCCCCTCACCCATACCAAGAGAATGTCTTGAACAAGGGAAAGTCTTTTTAAAAAAGTCTGTTTTTTTCTAATTCTTTTACAGTTTTATTTTTGGATTGAATTACTTAATCTATTTGGAAATTATCTTGGTAATCAATATAAAGTAAGGCTCTACGTTTATTTCTCCAAATTGTCAGTCACTTTTCCTATCACTATTCCTTGAGTGATTTATCTTTTCTCTGCTTTCAAATGATATTTTTATCTTGTACTTAAATCATTGTGGATTCTTGGTCTTTTTTTTCTTAGGCTTCCCTGCCATATTATCATATTTAATTATTATAGCATGATGACATGCTTTAATATATAGCTCACTTTTTAAGAAAACATTTGTTGGGTTTTTCAGTATTTTGGGCTCATTTTAAACCTTAAAAAGCTTTATTAGCACCTGATCATTTATGAATATTATTGTCATTTTCCAGAATCTAACTTAAATCTAGAAAAAGGTATCTGAGAACCATTTTGAAAAGCTGAAATGTTTTGTAAACATGATGAATATGTGTGTTTAATGTTTTTTCCTTTAGATTAAAAAAATCCAGGTTACAAGAGAAGGCAATTTGAATTAGTTATAATATTTCATAATTTGAGTATAGAACCTTTGAATTAAAAATATTTTTGATGCTTGTGAGGGAAAAACAAGTTAAGGAATTTATTTATAACTCCTTGAGATAGGGGAAGATATAATTTGTATTTTTTTTCTAAGTTTCAGTATTGGTATAAGAGAGATTGTGTTGATGTATACATTTTAATACATCAACATATGCTATATGTATTATGCTATAATGTATTATGCTATAATACATTATAGCATAAATGTACTTAAGAATCTACCTCAAACTAGAATACTGTTTTTACCCATGAAAATTTTATATCAATATGTAGATTACCATCTCTACTGAAAGCCAATACATTATTTAAGCTGCAAGCTATTGTGGAATTTGAGAGACCAAGTTCAAGTTACTTTCAAAACCAAAATATGATATCTGTTTCTCAGGTAACTATTTTAACCTTTGTACTGCTTGAGAAGGCAGACCAGATGGTGACAAGTTTTTAAAGTAGACTAGGATGCTCATATAGAACTTGGGAAAACTCCTGTCTGTTTTTTTGAAAAGTTCTTTAATTGACTAAATGAATAGTGGGAGCATAGAAACATCTAGGGAAGTATTCTATGATTATGAGATAATTGATTATATCCAGTTATCAAATTGGAAATAAATTACAGTAATATTCATTATCTCAGGAAGCACCAATGTGGGTGACCAGCTTCCCACTGGGCAGCTGTCAGTGGTGCCGTGGCGACGGACTGGGGTGAAATACACCAATAATGAGGCCTATTTTGATGTGATTGAAGAGATTGATGCCATCATTGATAAATCAGGTAGGTGCTTTTAACCTGTTCTCTGAACTATGAAAATAGAAAGAAGCCCCTTTCATGCAATGCTTGCTATTAGCAGAATTACCCTCCAATTCAAAATCATTCATTTAACTTAGTGCCTACTTTGTGTCAAACACTGTGCTAGGTACTAGAAGTGGACTTAAATATAATGATGCAGGTGACATGATCATATATGTAGAAATCCCTAAAGATTCAACAAAAAACTCTTAGAACTAATACATTCAATAAAGTTGTAGTATAAACAATCAACATACAAGAATCAGTGGCATTTCTATATGCAAACAACAAACTATCCTAAAAGGGAACTAAGAAAAACAGTTCCATTTATGGTAGCAACAAAAACAGTAAAATATTTAGGAACAAGAAATAAACTTAACCAAAGAGGTGAAAGATTTGTGCATTGAAAATTACAAAACATTGATGAAGAAAATTAAAGAAGACACAGATAGATGGAGAGACACCTATATTCAGGGATTGGAAGAGTTAATATTGTTATAATGTCAATATAATGTCAATACCCAAAGTGTTCTATAGATTCAATGCTATCCCCATCAAAATCCCAATGGCATTCTTGGTAGAAATACGGAAAAAAATTCATATGGAACCAAAAAAGACCCCAAGTAGCCAAAGCAACCTTGAACAGGAAGAATCAAGCTGGGAACATCACACTTCCTGATTTCAAAATATATTATAAAACTACATTAATTAAGACAGTATGGATTTGAAATAAAGACATATAGCGACACATGAAGCAAAATATAGAGCTCAAAAATAAAACCACACATTTATAATCAACTGATCTTCAACAAGAGTGTCACACATATACAATGGGGAAAGGATAGTCTCTTCATTAAATATGTTGGGGAAACTGAATATCCACATACATACCAAACAAATTGAACTCTTACCTCACCAGATACAAAATTCCATGCAAAATAGATTAAAGATATAAGCATAGGACATGAAATCATAAAACAACTAGAAGAAAAGATAGGGAGAAAGCTTTTTGATATGTCTGGGCAATGATTTTTTTAGATATGACAGCGAAAGCAAAGGCAACAAATGCAAAAATAGACAAATGGGATTGCATCAAACTAAAAAGCTTCTGCACAACAAAGAAACAATCCACAGAGTGAAAAGGCAACTTATAAATGGGAGAAAATACTTGTAAACCATGCATCTAGAGAGGGATTAATATCTAAAACATAAGGAATTCATGCATGCAACTCTAGCAAAACAACACCGAAAACAACCTGATTAAAAAGTCAGCACAGGACATGACTAGACATTTTTCAGAGGAAGACATAAAAAGGCCAGAGGGTATATGAAAATGTTCTCAACAATTACTAATCATCAGGGAAATGCAAATAAAAGCTATGAGGTATTGCATCGTACCAGTTAGAATGGCCATTATAATAAGACAAAAGATAAGTGTTGAAAGGAAGTGGAGGAAAAGGAACACTTGTACACTGTTGGTGGAAATGTAAATTGGCACAACCATCATGGAAAACAGTGTGGAGGTTACTCAAAATCTTAAAAATAGAACTACCATATGATCCAGCAATCCCACTCCTGGTTATATCGAAAGGAAATGAAATAAGTATCTCAAAGAGGTATCTGCACTTCCGTGTTCATTGCAACATTATTCACAGTAGCCAAGATATGGAAACAACCTAAATGTCTGTTGACAGATGAATGGGTAAAGAAAATGTGAGCTAGATCTACACACACAATGGAAGATTATTCAATCATAAAAAAGGAAGGAAATCTTGCCATTTTCAACAACATGGGTGAACCTGGAGGGCATTACAGTTAACTGAGATAAACCAGATACAGAAAGACAAGTACTCCATGGCCTCACTTACAGGAGCAGAGAGAGCAGAAGGGTGGTTAGCAGGGGTTAGGAGGAGGGGCAAGTGAGGAGGCGTCGGTGAAAGCGTACAGAGTTCCAGTTATGCGAGGTGAGTGAGTTCTGGGGATTTAATGTACAGCAGTGACTATAGTTGCATTGTTAAAGGATTCCCCTCACCCCGTCTAGTTAAATGAACACATCCTCACTTCACATATGTTTTATATACTTGAAATCTGCAGAGAGGGGAGATCATTAGTGCTCTCACCACACACACACACGCACACAAATAACTGTGGTGATGGATATGTTAATTGGCTTGACTTTGGTGATCATTTTACAATGTATATGTATACCAAAGCATCAAGTTGTACAGCTTAAATATATGGAATTTTTATTAGTTAATTATACCTCAGTAGAGCTGAAAAAGGCAATAAAAACATAACAATGCAGACCAGTGCTTGTCTCACACTTATTTATTTTATTTTATTTTTTCATTTACTTTTTTCCTAAGTAATTTATTTTTCAAATTACATTTTATTGATTATGCTATTAAAGTTGTCCTGATTTTCTCCCCTTTGCCCCACTTCCACCCAGCACCTCTCACTCTCTTAGGCAATCCCCCCACCTTTGTTCATGTCCATGGGTCATGCACACAAGTTCTTAGGCTACTCCATTTCCTACACTGTACCTTACATTCTCATGGCTACTCTGTAACTACCTATTTGTACTTCTTAATCCCTTTATTTCTTCACACAGTCCCCCACAACCCCCTCCCATCTGACAATCATCAAAATGCTCTCTGTATCCATGATTCTGTCTTTGTTCTTGTTTGCTTAGCTTGTTTTTTAAAGTCAATTGTTCATAGATTTGTATTTTTGCCATTTTATTCATAGTTTTGATCTTTTTATTAAGTCCCTTTAACATTTCATGTAATAATTCCTTGGTGGTGATGAACTCCTTTAGTTTTTGCTTATCTGGGAAGCACTTTATCTGCCCTTTGATTATAAGTGATAGCTTTGCTGAGTAGAGCAATCTTGGCTGTAGGTCCCTGCTTTTCATGACTTTGAATATTTCTTGCCAGTTCCTTGTTGCCTGCACAGTTAACCAATGCCACCTCAGTAAATTTAATAAAATTTTTTAAAAAAAGATGAGACAGACAAACTCTCAAAGAGAAAAGTAAGCCCAGTAACTAAGTCACTGAATACCTATTAATATTCCCATTCTGAATAATATAGGAAAACAACAATTATTTGCAAATAATGAAGACAAGCATGTCATTCAGAGGGACAATGGGTCATTACGTGGCTGTCACTCAGCATGGTTGTAGGGATCTCATCTTCCTCATGACGAGCCTTCAGAGAGTCTTGTCAGTAAATGTGGGTGAGTGGCAGCTGGCTTTTGGTTCAGTGATGTTATTTTCAGCATTTTTTTGACTAATAATTTCTGAGTTCTGCCACTGAATCTTTTTGAAACCCTAATTGTGTTCTGAATTGTGTTCCATATATAAACTTATGGAACTCTTTATGAAATACCTTAGTTGTAGCTGCTGCTGTTGTTGATGATGATTATAATGTTATTTTGTTGTTGACAGTGAGCTTATAAAAATAAAGGAGAAAAGAGGGGTTATAAAGAGAGAGAAAGAAACACAGTTTATGACTACAGAACCTTGCTTAAAGTCTAGTGGGGGAGAGAAAGGTAAAAAGGTAGAGTATAAGAGAGGTATCCCACTCATACAGAACAAAATCTAAAGAGGTGAATTGTTGGGAACTGCCCTACCTGGTTTCAGAAACTGTAACCCCCCATGGCTAAGGCTGAGTGAGACACCTTGAGACCCTAAGCCACTAAGGAGACAAAGCTTATCCCCGTGGCAGGAGTACCACCTCTGCCCACTTTACTTCACCCTGCCTGACCCCCAGTGCATGACCAGTTAGCCAATGATGGGTAAGATTCCTGAAGGGAGGGATGACCTAAGACAGGCATGGTCATGAGGGAGCCCTAAGGGAAGGACTTGGGGGGCTATGGAGAAAGAGGGTGATGGACCCTCACCTTTTGACTTTGACATAGCCTGAGTCTTCATTCTGTCTGCAAGAAGTCTCCTAATCTCTTGGCTGCCTTACTTCCCCTGCCTGACTTCAGTCTGAAACAATGCTGGAGTTGGGTGCAGCCCTGTGCTAGAAAGGGTGGGTGCCCCTGGGCAATCAGGCCTAAGAAAGAATACATAAAATCCTGTGAAACCTGCTTTGCTAATACCCTCAATTTAAATGATAAGGATCCAAGCATGCTGTGAGTTTGTTTCCCCAAAGTTTTATGACCCTTTAGCTATCTGACCCTGACTCAAAATAAACCCTCAGAGTTCTTTGAATGTTATCTGTTTGATCATTACTGCCTGACAATGATTGATGAGCTTTCCATATACACCTTGTATTCCTATGCAAATTAAAGCCAATAAAAGCCTGTCAAGGCAAGGGTCTGGGTGCTCTCACCTTGAGAGAGTGGCTGCACCATCCTTTTTCCTCCACAGAACTCAGTAGTTCTAGTGAATTTGTCTTGTCTCAGCCACAACGCCATGGACTCTGCTTACCAGTGTCTCCGTGAGTGAATGTTTATGCTTTATCAATGGAGTGAGTAGGAGTTATTTAAACATTCATGTATTTTGGAGCTAAGTATGTGCAAACACTTAAAGATAAGTAAAATATTGTTGGGAAATAAAGTAGTTTAGTATGACTGGATTGAGAAGCATAAAAAAAGAAAAGTAAGTGTTGAGGCTTTAAAACTAGGCATAGCAGCTTTTCATATTAGTTCAAAACTGAAAATATCCCAATATCCATTAGTGATAGAAAGGATAATAGATTTTGATATAGTCCAACAATGGAGTACTATACAATGATGAAAAAGAATACAGCCAACAACATGAATGAATCTTACAGTGTTGAGCAAGAAACTTGGGTGGGTAAGGTTATGTACATTTATGTGAAGTTTGAAGACAGAGGCAACTTAATCTAAGGTAATAGAAGTCAGAATTTTAAGGACTTGGACTAATTAGGTTGGGCAAGAGGAACATAGTAGAATTCTAAAAAGGTTTCACATCTTGATGTGGGTGATATTTGCATAGGCATATACATATTTAAAAATTCATTGAGCTGTACATTTAAGATTTTGGCACTTTACTGTAAGTTTTGCCTCAATTAACTAAATAAAAACCAAAACAACAACTAGATGGCTAGATCATGAAGAGGCTTGTATGCCTTTTTAAGGAGGGTTATTTGGAGCAATTAAAAAATTTTAAGTTGGGGTGTAACTCGAACAGATTTGTAGTTTAAAACTATCAATCCAGCCGCAGCATGAAGAAGGGCTTGAAATGGAGTAAGACTGAAGGTAGGGAAAGCAGGAAGATGTTACTGAAGTCACAAAATATAGATGTCCTCAACGGTAGTGAGGGTGGAGGGGAACAAACAGATGAGTTAAAAGATAGGAGTCATATAAAAGAGAGGAAATGATCATTGATTGGCTATGGGCAATGAACAATTAGAAATGGTAGAGGATATTCTGGCTTAGCAACAGGATAGATGGTATCATCATGAAGATATGGAAAATAGAACGAGCAGGTCCAGGAATGAAGACAATGAATTCACTGTCACATGTAGAGTTTGAAGTGCCTCCAAGACATCTAAGTGGAGCTGTCCAGTTGGCTGAACTGGAAAAAAAAGATTAGGAAATAATTAGCCATCAGTGAAAATTGAAGCCTGGAGCAGTAGGTGAAATAACCCAAGGGTAGAGTGGTGAGTGAAAGAGGAGAAGTTCGGAACTGAAAAGTCATAGACATTTAAAGGATGTGAAAAGAAATCAGTCTGCAGAAGGCACTGAGGGAGACAGGCAGAAAACTAAGAGAGAGGAGGATTTGGAAAGGGAAGAAGGGGGTCAACAATGGCGAATGCTGCCGAGGGATCCCGTGAGATAAAGGCCAAAAGTGTCCATTCAGTATAGCAGCAAAGCTCATCGGTGGCCTTGGGGAAAGCGGTTTCTGATATGGAATTTTCTGAACCATTGGTTAAGATTATGATATTCTGTGTGATTCTGGTACTAGATTGAAAACTCCTTTAGGCTTATTATCTCATTAATTTTTTATTCCCAGTACTTCATCTAAGTATCTCATTTGATACATAGTTGATAAATGTTTGGAAGGATGAACAATGTTATGTAGATAAATTGGATGGATGGATGGAAAGAAGGAAAGAAGGAAGAGAATGAGGGAGGGATAGAGGAAGAGATGGAAGGAGGGCAGGAAGAAGGGAATGAGTTGGGAAGAACAGAGGAGAGTTCAGTAACCTCCTACCTTCCTTTTGTCTTGCTCCGGTCTCAGGTTCCACCATTACCGCTGAGATCCAGGGGGTGATTGATGCCTGTGTCAAGCTGACTGGAATGCCAGACCTTACGCTGTCCTTCATGGTAAAAGCCTGGACCACAGTTTTAGTTCTTGGGAGGGGAAATTAAATGCTTTTGGAAAGACAGAGTTGTGAGGATGAAATGGAACAAAAAGGTATAATTAAGGCCCTGGCTGGTGCGGCTCAGTGGATTGAGCACCGGCCTGTGAAGTCTCTAGTTCGATTCCCATGCCTGGGTTGTGGGTCAGGTCCCCAGTGGGGGGGTGTGCTAGAGGCAATTGGTCCATGTTTCTCACCTAGATGTTTCTCTCCCTCTCTTTCTCCCTCCCTTTCTTTCTCTCTAAAAATCAATAAATAAAATCATGCCCTGGCTGGTACAGCTTAGCGGGTTGAGTTCTATCTAACCTGTGAACCAAAAGATCTGTTTGATTCCCAGTCAGGGCACATGCTTGGGTCATGGGTCAGGTCCCCAGTTGGGGATGTGTGAGAGGCAACCAATTGATGTTTCTCTCCCTCTCTCCTTCCCTTCTCTCTCTGAAAACAAGTGAGTAATCTTTAAAAACAATAAATAAAATAAATAAATAAAATCTTTTTAAAAAAGATGATTAAGGACATCCACATAGCTGTGTCAGGCTGACCTTTCTATAAGTAACTACAGAATTTGGGTGCGTGTATGTGTTTTAGTAAAAACAACATCTAAATTACTCCGGAAAGAAAGATGGGTATTTAATTACTACTTTTTGCTTTTCCTTGACTGGTAACTATAGAACCCCAGGTTGCTGGATGATGTCAGCTTCCATCCTTGTGTTCGTTTCAAGCGCTGGGAATCTGAGCGTATCCTCTCCTTCATCCCTCCTGATGGAAACTTTCGCCTGCTGTCTTACCATGTCAGTGCCCAGAAGTAAGCAGCCTTTATAATTTAGAATGGAGTGTGTGTGTTTGTGTACACGCGCCTGTGTGTGTGTGTATGTGAGCCATAGCCATAGTGATAGAACTCTGGCTCTGGAGTTACCTGGGTTCAAATTCCAGCTTCTACACTTACTAATCAGGTAACCTCAGCTGAGTTGCTTACCCTTTCTGGGTCTGTTTTCTTATCTGTAAGCTGAAAATAATAGAAGTGCCTTGTTATGAATGTTAAATAAGAGAATCTAAATAGTTCTTATCACAAAGTTGGTGCTCATTAAGTTTGCTGTTATTTTTGTTGTCATTACTATATGTCTAAGTAAGAACATTGTTTTTTCCTCAAATTGGAATCTGAGTACACCTGTATTCAACCCCCCAACCCAAAAGAAGCATTAAATTATGCAATGAAAACCATAAAATGCAGCAGTTTTTGGTCTTGGACATTCTCTGCAATATGAGTCTAAGGGTTTTTATCAGCAGGAGGTGTATGGTAAAAGTTGTGTGGACTGAAGAGAGCTAGGAGACCTCAGAGCCACCAATACCTTTCTGTGTGATGTGGAATAAATAGTTTATAAAACTATCTGAGTACTTGAGAGCAAAGGCTCTGGAATCAGACTGCCTAGACTTAATCCACACCTTCAGTATTTATGATATGTGACCTTGGACAAGTTACTTAATGAGGTTAAGCATACCAGTATTCATCTGTGAAATCAGGACAATAGCAGTACCTACTTCATACTTACTGGAAGATGAAATGAGGTAGCAGAGATAAAACATTTAGCATGGTGGCACTTAGGAAGTGCTTAATATATATTAGGAACTGTTACTATTCTCCAACTTCTCTGTTTCCTCTTCTGTCAAGTAATGACAACTTACCCTACTTCACAGGGTTTTTATAACGATCAGACAAGGTCAGGTAAAATGCCTCTCTCCAGAAATTATTAAATGTGCATGACGTATGAATATTACTCTCCCAAGTACAAATAATTATTAGTTATGTGTCACAAAATAAAACAAAAATATGATGACTCCTACTTCTTGTTTATAATGCCTTTCTCATAGTAGGCTTAGTATACTCTTTAATTTTGTGGATATTATTCAGAGAGTCATTAGGAGAATTAGTTTACTTACTAGACAGCATCTTAGCTTTATAAAAAGAAACAAATAAAAGATTACTAGGGACTTTTACCTATGCTTCACTTTTAAGAAGAGTAAGGAGGTAGACAAGGGAGGAAAAGTTGCCAGCAGGGCAGACAAGGAGGAAAGGGTGCCATTTTGGCAGCACATTAATGAAATGGGTTTTCGTCTATCTCTTTTCCAGCCTGGTGGCAATTCCAGTGTATGTCAAACACAACATCAGTTTCCGGGACAGTAGTTCACTTGGACGCTTTGAAATAACAGTGGGACCTAAGCAGACTATGGGGAAGACCATCGAGGGAGTGATCGTCACCAGCCAGATGCCCAAAGGGGTCCTGAATATGAGCCTCACCCCATCTCAGGGGACACACACGTTTGACCCAGTTACCAAGGTAGGAGAATAAGCAGGAGGTTTTGAATTGCTCATCTCAAATAGAAGTAACCCTGTTGGAGCTCTCCACATAGACTTTATACCTTGTTGAAAGGGGTGATTAGTCAAAGGGACATTGTTTTCCCCTTGAGACAATGTAGGGTAACAAACAGGGTTCTCTGTTGAGAAACACCCTAGAGGCAGGTTATAATATGTGAACCGATGGCCTGAGGTTAGAGCTCAACAGCTGCACGTGAAAGATTCTGCTGTAACTCTTTCTTTCTTTGAAGATGCTGTCTTGGGATGTAGGAAAAATAAATCCCCAAAAGCTACCAAGTTTGAAGGGGACCATGAGTCTTCAGGCTGGAGCTTCCAAGCCAGATGAGAACCCCACAATTAACCTGCAGTTTAAGATCCAGCAGCTGGCCATTTCTGGTAAGTGCCCACAGTGGAGGTGGCTTTGAAGAGAACAGAAATGACTCCCTGCTTATCAAGTTTGGGTTCATGGCCTGCCATGTAATCTTCAGTGAAATCCTTTCTAGCACATTTCTGGGGAAAGTTTACAATCCTTGCTTTAAAGTTGGCTTCAGGGACCTGAATAAAAGTTGTCTAAGACATAGACGAGAAGGCAGAAATGTTCCCCGGCAGTTTTTGAGTTTCCTAGGCTTGTCACTTTGAGGTTTCCTAGGTCTTCAGTGTGGAAATGCTTCTGCTCTCTCAGCTGGTGACTAAAAAGAATAATTTCCCCTCTTTTCTCCCAATTTCAGGACACTTTCACATTTGCTTTTATTATCATTTAGAACTACCCAAGTTGGTTCGCTTTAGTCTACACCTACCTCAGGATGATAGTAATAATAATAGTTACCATTTACTGTGTACTGGGCACTGTTTTAAGCTCCTTTCATCTCTTATTGAATCCTTTGAGCAATTCTCTAAGATAGAAAGGAGATTATGTGAAGTTCCTATTTTTCTTTACCAACAGGCCTTGTCTAAATTACGTGATTAGAATTCACTTAAATTATAAACTCTTTCATCTTAAAATATTTAATAAGCTTAAAATTTTATATGGTATAAAATTTTTTAGTTTAGTATAGTGAGAATAGTTAGAAAGCATTCATTTATTAATTTATTATTTTCCATTCATTTATTTAACTATAACTTATTTCATTATTAATTTCTTATTTGGTATCATTATTAATTCATGTACTCAGTACAATAACTTGAGAAAAACATACAGTGGTATTTTTCTTTACCCTCATTTCAGTCTGTGTATAACTTTCTGATGCAGACACCAGCCCCCAGTGTCCGCACCGTTATGGATGAGACGAGACAAATTCATACAGTCTTGTAGAGGAAAAGAGATGGCATGGCCACTCTCTCAGGGGAGAGCGCCCAGACCCTTGCCTTGACAGGCTTTTATTGGCTTAATTTGCATAGGAATACAGGGTGTATATGAAAAGCTCATCAATCATTGTTGGGCAGTCATGATCAAATAGATAACATTCAAAGAACTCTGAGGGCCTATTTTGAGTCAGGAACCCGCCCTTTCTAGCACAGGGCTGCACCCACCTCCAGCATTGTTTCAGGCTGAAGTCAGGCAGGGGAAGTAAGGCAGCCAAGAGATTAGGAGATTTCTTGCAGACAGAATGAGGACTCAGGCTATGTCAAAGCTGAAGGGTGAGGGTCCATTACCCACTTTCTCCATAGCCCCCCAGGTCCTTCTCTGAGGAGCCCCTTGTGACCGTGCCTGTTGTCCGTGCTTAGGTTGTCCTTCCCTTGAAGAATCTTACCCATCATTGGCTAACTGGTCATGTACTGGGGGCCAGGCAGGGTGAAGTAAAGTGGGCAGAGGTGGTGCTCCTGCCACAGGGATAAGCTTTGTCTCCTTAGTGGCTTAGGGTCTCAAGGTGTCTCACTCAGCCTTAGCCATGGGGGGTTACAGCTTCAGAAACCAGGTAGGGCAGTTCCCAACAACTTTTTGCCCTTTCCACTTAGAAATAGGTCTTCTAATAAGATAGCTTTTGGTTGCAGAAATGTTTTATTAGCAGTGTATATATTAAGAATGAAGAATCTATCAGTTTCATGTAATTGATGTAGTAAATGAAACTTTTTCTGGTTCATTGCTACTACTATCTTTACCCCACTGATCTCTTTGAATGGAAATGAATTTGAACAGTTATGCTACCTCCTTCCATGAATTTTGCTTATGTCATATTCTTTCTTCCTTCCTTCCAGGACTCAAAGTGAACCGTCTGGACATGTATGGAGAGAAGTACAAACCCTTTAAGGGCATAAAATACATGACCAAAGCTGGAAAGTTCCAAGTTCGAACCTGAAGGGAGAGTTTTGCGAAGGAAACAGTCATGAACACTTTTTCCTTTCTTACTTGTCTAAAAGTAAAAAAAAATCAGCTTGTCTCCTAGGTCAGTCCCCGTCTGGACCCACCCACTCCCTTTTTTCCTTAGCCTTCAGTGCCTGGAACTAATTAAGGGAGAAAAGGGTCGCCAGGGAGAATGGGACAGAACTGAAACGCAGTCAGCACCAACTCAGTTCTCAAAGAGGAGCTGTGTGATGGAGGCCAGAGATACCTGATACCATATTTAACTATTTTTAACATGGTCACCCTAGGAAAACACTAGCATTTGTTACTTGTTTGGCTTTATTATCTAAAGCCAATGAAAGACTTCTTTGTTATTATTTTTTTAAGGTGGGTAGGTAGGTAGGAAGGAAGAAAGAAGGAAGCAAGGAAGGAAGCAAGGAAGGAAGGAAGGAAAGAAGAAAGAAGAAAAGAAAGTTAGTTAGTTTGGAAGAAAATGAATGTGAGTCAAGCAAAGGCCAGTTACAGATCTGATCTATGAGGGGAAGGAAGTGGAAACAGTTTTAAAGAAGTATGAGGACCCAAAGTGAAAGTGGCAAGAAAAGCAAATCCCACATGGAGGAGTGTTGGAAAGAATACAACTGAGTTTATTTCTGATCCCTCCACTTTCATATATTAAAAAAAATTTTGTACTTCTAGAAATGAAATGGAAACTTCTAACTTCAAGCCCACTATTGATATGGAGAACCCCAGTAGAATCCGATTCTCCTTGAAGACCATGACTATCTGACCAGTTTCAGATACTATCTGCTGCTTGCCTTTAGGACTTGGTCTGTCATCTTCAGTGAGAAGGTGACTTGCCCTTTTCCCAGGGGGGCTGCCAGGAACGCCTCTTTCCCTAACCCAGAACAATTCTACTCACTTCACAGAATTCACCAGCCTTTTCCTGTTACCTGAGGAGTTTCAGGAAAGCCAGTCCAGGGCAGCTGTATTTTGTATGTCATAGTATCGGAGTGTAGACGGCCAGCTCATTCCTCATGAAGGTGTAGCCCAGCTGTAACCCAGTGATTCCTTATTTTCCTTGGTCAGTGCTGGGCTGCTTTGGGGGTCCAAGCCATCCTGTCTGAGACTTATCCATCCGTAACCGGAAGTAAACAATGCTTACCATTGAGGGTGTGGTTCATCCTTGAAGCTGCTCAGTAAAGTTATTTCCTCAGTCTTTTATTCTCTATAATGTATTTATTAACAATAGATATCTAACAGTCCATTTTTCTTTTCAGGCCAACCCCTGCAAGTCCCCCAAATCTTTGAATAAATCTTTGAATAATGTTGTAGGAAGATGAGCCATGTCAATAATGCGTAACCCAATTTCAGAAAACATGGCAACTGGAGGATTACCTCAGGCTTTCCCAATGCGTGGTTTTTATTCTAGTTTAGTGGGTCTGCTACCCATTTACACATTTATATAAAAGACAGGTTTTTAAAAATTGTAGCTTAAGTAGTGATAGTGTGCTCTGCTTTGTGCATGGAGAAAAATGAAGACCTATAGTCTCCAAACCCTGTGATTTTTCTCCAAAGCTTTATTTCCAAAATACTTAAGTGATTTGTTTTTCTAGTTCTAACTTCCTACTTGCTGGGCTTGTTTTTGCTGCGGAGTCATGTTGCTTCGTGGTTTTCCTCTGGGATACACTGTGTTTCAGATTCCATCACTCCAGAAATGGTCGTGATTGCTACACCCCATATACACACCTACTGTGATAGGGAAACATCTCTGCCTGCAGGTTGTAGAATACTTAACATTACTTCTCCCGAGGGCTCTGGAGGATTTTAAAGTTTCGCAGAAAACAACCAAGTTGGTCCCTGAGTATTTTTAGTGTTTTGAGTCCAGCTGTTTTAGTTCCTCCAGGGCAACTCATCCTAATCTCAAGGGAAGAAGTTAAGGAGAAAAAAACATATCTACGGCTATGGGACCTGCAGGCCTTAGCACAGAAGTAACCATCACAGCGCCTGCGTAGCAGACCTGTGGAGCGCAGCGAGCCTCATCACTACCACCCGCCACGTGTAGTGTAATAGTGCAGGGCGTCTCTATCCAGCTGTGGAGCGCATGTGGTTAACATGTGCAGAAGCATCTTCTCTGTTTAAGTCTTAATAAAGTTGAGTTTTACTAGTCTTCCGTGTGCTAAGTGTTTTGTTATTAGGACTAAAGATGATGCTGTGCCACGTGTGCCTCTGTGGAAGCAGTAGGAAATCATTCAGGAGCACCTTACTGTTGTGCTTTTCAGCCAACAGGTCTAAAGCCATACAATAGTTTGCTTCCCGTATATGCCCTGACCGGGGATTGAACCTGCAAACTTGGTGCATGGAACGATGCTTCAACCAACCGAGCCACCCAGAGGGCCGTATATACAACATTTTTAAACTTGTGAGAACAAAGGTCCAGATCAAATTATTTTTCCCCAGTGTGTGAAAGACAAAACCATTAAAGCTGCTTGTGTCTATTCTAATGCTTTCTCCATTCTCTTGATCTTTGTTGATTAATTCTGACATGAAGCAGGGCTTCAAGCCCTAAACGTCTCAATAGTAGTAGAGATTCCTTGGAAGGTACGAAAGACATTGGGAGTCTGATCAAGTGTAGACACTGGTGGTTATCCCATAGCTGTACTCATTTCCTTCTGTAAGTCCCTCATGGCCCATACAGGGATTTTAATACTTCTTTCTGTGCACTTACCACAGTGTTTAATTTCCATTCTAGCTATCTTAATCATTAAGATCTCTTCCCTTGGCCTGGCTCTTTTCCTAGCTGTGGGGTGTGACCAGGTATATTTTACACTTGTACTCTGCTTTCTGACCAGCAGGTGGTGACTCGGTGTCAGCAATGAGATTAATTTCTTGTTAGAATCTTGAAAGGGTAATTGAATATAAAACTAAACATTTCCCAAGGATTTTTTTTATAGGATCCCAAGTACTGGAGATTGTGTGAGTCTTTGGCTTTCTAGGTAAACATGGAACCAAGCGTTTCTGACACTTTTTGATAACCAGACTTAAGGGTGGGGCCCTAGGAGGACAGCAGTTTCAATCCTCTGAGTTCCTCGAGTCTTTATTCATTTAGACTAATTATGCGATTACCTGAGAGCCTGTCTTGTTCTTCCAGTCTATTAGCATCTATTTCTTTTGTTAACTGGCTGGGGATAGTGAGGGGAATATTACATGATAATCCTATTTGATTTTGCCTTGTGTCCATTTCTGTCCCCTGATAAGTTCCAGACATTTTATCCTGAATTTCCTAACCCACCCTGGTTAACGATGTGCTGCTCTCTGAGTGTATTAGCAGAATTTAAACGAGTCTGTCTTGCAAGGCGGGAAGTCTTCCCTGTAGCTCGGTCAGTGGCCTCTTCTGAGCAATTGTCTTTATCCAGCCTGCGGTTTGTTTCCAGGGCCCGCTCAGAGGAATGTTAACTTTGCATTTCTGTCCCAGGAGGCCTGACTGCCTCGGTTCATTGCATTAACCCGACTCTGAAGAAAAGCTCCTCACATGAGGGGGAGGGGATGAAACCAGCTGAATTCCTGCCGGGAGATTCGGGAGCTGGAGTCTTGTTTAACTGGTGTCCCCTAGCCCTGTTTTTCTGAAATGGCTGAATGAAAGACACATCTATCTAAAATAAAATCTGCCACTTGCACAGGGAAATGTGTAAGCAGTCAGACGTCCAGAAACCTGTGACTTAGTTTCTGTGAACTGCATTTATTTAACTGCTCCTGGGACTTCAGCATTCAAGGGAAGTGGGTCCGTCCTCGCCCCCGCCCCCGCCCACCGAATCCGATTGTTGGGCGTTAGAATGTCTTTCTTTCAAGTGTTGAAACTCCTTTTCTTCTAAAAACCTCTTTAACGGAGCAGCCTTACAACATCTGAGAGACCTACAACCACATTTTTCATCTCCAAGAAACTGTCAGCATGTGCAACAGCAAGCATTGCATCAGCAGATTTATTCTTGGATCTGGGCTGCCGGGGACGACTGCTGGGCAGCAGCCAGGTGTATGGGTTGCATCTCCACAGCGGCTGGGAAAGCCGTCTACGAGGAGCAGAAAGCAGTATTCCTTAGGTAACACAACTTGTGAGGACCGGTCTGGGAGTTTATTCTTTCTGATGAACAGGAAAGCAAAATAGGGGGAAGTGGCCCAGATACTTGTTTCTAGTCTGAACCAACAGTTGGCAGGTTGCTGTGTTAGCAGGTCATGCGTAGGTTCTTCTTATCCCTTCATTTCTCCTGTATAGTACTGTGGTTGCTGTTCAGGGAGCCTCTCCAGCTCCCTGGGCTGCTCTCTCCCCAGCCACCACTTGCTTAATATTCCTAAGGCTCAATTCATCACTCACCTGGAGCAAAAACCTCAGTGCCTCCCCATTGCCCACAAAGTTAAGTCCAGACTCACTTTGGCATTTAAAGTCCCCGTAATCTAAATTTCAACCTACAGCCCTGGCTGGGTGGCTCAGTGGGTTGGAGAGTTGTCTTGCACACCAAAAGGTGGTGGGTTTGATTCCCAGTCAGGGCACATACATAGGTTGAGGGCTCAGTCCCCAGTTGAGTAGCAACCAATTGATGTTTCTTTCACTCCCTGTCAATCTAAAATCAATAAACATATTTTAAATAATAAATCAATTCCCACCTATATTCTTCATAAACTTCACTTCAAACTGCATTACTCAATTCCTCCCCATCCCCCACTGTCGTTTTGCTAGATCTTTATAGTTTCATGCGGTGGTATTCCTTGCCTCAGGAATGCCTTGCCCACACCTCTCCACCAGTGCAAATCCTGCCCAATTTTTGAAAGCCCTACCTAACTCTATTTTTTCCATGAGTCCCTAATCCCTCCTGCAACTGAATTTCAGTACAAGTTTCTCTGCCGTTTTGTGGTCCATCTCTGTTCTATCTCGTTATTTCTCTCAATACTTTATTGTTCCCTTTTTACTGCTGAAAGCACCTAGCACGTTGCCTTGTATGCATCACGTGTTCTGTATTTGTTGAAAGGAAATACTGCAAATGATGTTAAAATGTGAACATGAATAAATCAGCTGTGGGATACTGTATGTGAAACAACTACTCCACTCTGAGAAAACATGTGAAAAATATACCTGAATTTATTTTTCCCGTATCGTATAATACAGAATAGTGGTGACACAAAGTAAACACTACAATGGATTGATATCAAAATGCTAAAGCCTAGTTTATCAATTGTCAAAATGATATAATTCTTCTATTATGAAGCTTATAAAGAAAAAAAGATTTACACTGTACATAAAAGGAATTCCTTCCAAGAGCTATAGCCCAGAGAAAAGGGATAGTCAAATACTTAACTTAAAGGATGGTCTGAGGAATGTGACCTGGCCAGCCCGCCCATCCCGTGTTAGGAGGTCCCGGTCTCCGTTGGGCTTCCTTGTGATTATACGTGGACATTCTATTTCTAATGCAATGCTTCTTTCCTGAAGGATCTAGCTATTTTTTACTAGAAACAAACTTTCATCTTTGTGGTCCCATTTCCAAAGCTGCTCACGTTGACAGATGAGGTTAGGCTTTTGTTCGTTCCACCTCTCGTCTGCCCTCGATGGCGGTGTTCTGGGAGGGGCTGGCATCTATCTGTCTTTTTGTCTGACAGAAATACATTCTGAATCAGACTGTAACCCCTGAAAACTTCCGAAGTGGGAAGTACCTGTGAAAATACACCCTTTCCCCTCTCCTATCGGTTCTCCCCCCACTAGTACTACGTGCAGGCTCGTGGAGAAATCTGTGTCAAGAAGCATTCTGCCTTGGTGTGTCTTCTGATGTGGAGGGAGGCAAAGTCTGCCATGATTTCAGGGAGTTGCGTGTTCTTGGTCATGGGCGCATATTGTCATGAATCCAGTCTAGGTAATTGGTGACCTTGGTGTATACACCTGGAACGTCTTTCTGCCCACAGCCAACACCCCAACTGATGATGCCAACCAGAGTCATGTGGTTGCCCTTCATACACACCAAGGGGCCTCCTGAGTCGCCCTGCAAAAGAGGGAACAGGTTAGTTGTTTGTAAAAATTGCAGACTCTCTGGGTAGAAATTAGGGTTAATGTTTGTAATGTTACTATTGTACTGTTGTAGTTCTTGGTTCGCAGAGGGAAATTTTATCTCAATGATCTTAATCCTCTAAGAGATTTAAGCAGTCTCTACTTGTAAAGTAGAACTAAGGTAATTGCTCAGGCATTTCAGGCTGGGTGACCCCGGGGCTAACTGTGCTTATCTGTGCTTAACTGTGCTTATCTGAGAGATACTACCTACTTGATGGGGTTCTTATGGGAATTGGGAAAAAGCTTAAAAAACTTTGAGATTAATGTATGCAAGACATTTAGTAAACTCTTGGTGCTTGTTAGCTGTTGTTGTCTTGCTGAATCGAACTGATTTTTGTCTTTAACTTGAAGCTTGCAAATAATCATGGTTTTACTTTGCATTCAACCTTTATGTGACTGTTGACAATGGAAGTTGCTGAAGAAATTCTTCAAAAAGAGACCACAGGCTGTCAAGGAACCAAGGGCTGGGGGTTGCTAGGATCACTTTATAAGAACGAAGTCCAAAGTCTTCAGTGCAGGAGCCTGGCTGGCCTCCTTCTTTTGGTGCCACCCCGACCCCAGCCCCTCAGGGAACAGCCTGCACACTGCAGGCACGAACATTCTCATCAATAAGGCATCCTGGACTAAGTTCAGGCCCTACCTCACGGTTGTTCTGTGTCCCACAGACCAGTGTGTTGTTATCATGAAACGGAAGTGTAATACTGACTCCAGCATGGATGCTAATACAGAGAACCTGAGATGATTTGCTTTCCCAGGTTATTAGGGCTGAGGGTAAGTTTTTAAACCTCATTTCTCACAAATCATCTCTATCCTACTTCCCAGCACGTTTCCATCCCTCTTTCCCCTGCTACAAAGCAGACTGCCATCCTCCAGCACCCACAGAAGTCAAGAATTTCTTAATTTTGTTGCCTTATCCACCACTTCAATAGTCAGTTAATTGCCTGGGCTTACAGGAAATCCTGTACCAGGTGGGGTTTCCTGTGCAGACACTGGGGAAATTTCCTGCAGTTCAGATTTCTTAAGTTTGGGTACCTTTGATCATTCTCCAGCTGCTTCACTCTCTCAGGCCCACATGTAAAATCCCCAGTGCCTCAGCGAGATGAAGTCACTCCGTTCTGGCTAGAGGTTTTTCCCTTGGTTAAGAACCTGTTGGCCACAGGATATTTGTACCCTTGGAGAGACCTCACATTTACCTGGCAGGCGTCGTGCAGGTTCGCCTGGTTGCCTCCGCTCCGCGTGTCCCCAGCACACAGCATGTTGTTCGTGATGGTTTTGTTGAACACATACTGGGATGTGCAGCGGCTGGAGGGGTACAGCCTGACATGCGCTTCCTTCAGCCGCTCAGAATAGAAAGGAGAAGCTGAAAGAGGGGAGAGAAAGCGTCTTGTGGTTTCAGGGAAAGTTGTCAACCTTTTGGAAGGAGAAGGCCAAGTTTTCTAATAAAAGCTAACCAGTATCAAGCTTTTACACATATTAGTTGAATCCTATGAAATTGCCAATATTTTATTACTTTGCCCTATAAAGACAACAATTTTATAGACCTTGAACCAGGCTTTCTCCATAGCAGCACTAGTGACATTTTACACTGTTTTTTGTTGTTGTTGTTTTGGGTTTTTTTACCAGATAATTTGTGTAAGGGGCTGCCCTGTGCATGCTAGATATGAGGCAGCATCCCTGGCTTCTCCTCACTAAATGCCAGGATAAACCTCCATCCTGAGTTGTAACAATCAAAAATGCCACCAGACTTTGCCAAATGTCTCCTGTGGCACAAAATCACCCTCAGGTGAGAACCACTGGTTTAACTTAGTATCTTATTTAATCTTCATAACCTAAGGAGGTAGCTAGTTCTGTCCCCATCTCACCAATGGGGAAACTGAGGCTTGGAGCTGTGTAAAATAGAAATCCAAGCCAAGGTCGCACTGCTAGCAAGGAGCAGAGCAAAAAGATTTGAAGATTTGAACTCAGGCCCACAGGATGGTAGCCCAAGAATCCCACCCTTAATTACCATCTTCACTCTGATCAGAACCTTCTTGAAACCTTAAACTCTTCAGAGCACTGGTGCTCTTCAGACCTTTCGGCACCTGCACAGGGAGCCCGTGAGGTGGGGAAGCGAACGGCGGGTTCTCACTAAGCAGGGAACGTGCTGTCAATGACACAGCGTCAGTGCCTGACCTGGGGCTGGAACCACTCTCACGGCCACTTTTCCTGTCTGGTCAGCAACGGCACCCCTGCCGTCCTGCAGACAGACAGGATGGGCCGTGGCTTCCTTCCACTTACCCGCCTCATGCTTGCCGTAGCCAGACAGCTCACACTCTGTCCAGTCGGGCAGCTGCAGGTTGGCTTCCGGGAGACAGACGGTGCGGACGCTGTCACTCTCTTGGGCACACTGTAGTGAGCCCGATTTCAGCTGCAGCAGCGCTGGGAGGGAGAGCGAGACAGAGGAAAAGCCCTGTGTGAAGAGCTGCTTCTGACTTTAGGGGAGGAAGATGAAGGAGAGGGCGAGGATTTGGAAAGTGGGGTGTAGTGCACGTGTGGGTGTGTGTTGAGTGATCCAGAGGTTGAACTGGAGTAGGGAGAATGATGACGTCTCACCAATGTCATTGTCGTAAGTGTCGTCATCAAATTCCTTATGGACGATGTATTTTTCTACTTCAAATTTCTGCTCTTCCTTTCCAGGTTCCAGCCGGTATGTTCTGCCCAAAACCACCCTAAGGTGGTGGGGAGGGTACCTAATGGAGAAACAGGAGGACGTTTGTGCGGGAGGTGTCCTCTAACCAGCCTGCTTTCAAGGCCTTACAGAGTAGGAAGACCTGCTGGGTTTTCCAAGTCCCTACCTCTCCTGGAAGCAGTGGGCAGCAGACAGGACCCAGCAGGAACCGATCAATATTCCTCCACAAAAGAACCTTTCTCCTGGCGACCTCCTGTTCTGGACAAAGATGGCAGCCTGCCATGGATGAGAGGTGATGTCTGCGAAGAGTCCTCCTTTAATGCGAAACTGAGGCCGCTTGTACTGTCTCAGGCCACAGGTGGCTGGTGAGGAAAGGGCAGAGAAGGGAGATCAGATCTGTGGCCTTGAGGTGAAGTCCCTGGGCACCCATGTTAATTCCTTCTTCTGGAACCTCAAGTGTCTACAGGTTTACTGCATCTCTGCAGATTGGCACAGAGGGTGTCACAGTCTCCACAGTGACAAAAAACACAACTTTCATTTGTTGAGTACATAGTACAGGCCAATCACTATATACACGCTACCTTTAACCCTCACAACCCTGAACTTCAGAAAGGCTGAGACATTTTTGCCCAAGGTCCCAATGGAATCAGCGTTAGAACCCAGATCTGACAAAATGCAAAACGAGGCATCTTTCTGCTACACTTCATGACCTCTAGTTTTTCTCTGCCTCTACTTCCCGGTTTAAGAAATAATGCAGCATTCCAATTTTCTCCTGGGGAATGTCTACCCCATTTCTCCTCCATCTGCTCACTACACAGACCTTGGTGCTGGGTTCACTGATAGTTTGTGTCTTGGACCTGCCCAGGTAGACTCTATGTTTCTTAAGGAACATTCTGGCCAATCTGTGTGTTCACAGGAACTGCGTAATAATGATCTCTTCTCGGTCATTTCCCGGGCGTGGGAAGAGAATGTCTGCCCAAGAGTGTTGCCGCCCGACCCTTGCTTCAGTCATGGACGCGCCCCCCCAACAAGGCCTGACCTTCCTGAAAATCTGACAGTTACACAGTCGGAACCAGACAGCTGTGAAGACCCAGGAAATGGCATGGCAGAGGAAGTGGTCAAGAGGAATAGGGCAGTGAGGCTGGGCAAGGGAGGTGGCCAAGGGCCGGTCCTTACAGCACTGGGGAATGTCACAGTATTCCCACTTCAACTCGTGGTCCTTCTGCACGTGGCACCAAGGCTTGGTATCCCCATCTGGGTTCCTAGACGATAAAGAGAGTTTAAGGCTTTAAATCACATTTTCAATCACATCTCAAGCCATGGAAGAGAGGAAGGGGGCTCGGAGAACCAAGGGCAAAAACGCTGAGCTGGGAGTGAGGATTCCCAGTTCTGGCTCGGCTCTGTCACAGACCCCACAGAAGGAAAACAGCTTTAACTTCAGCAATGTAGCATTCTCATCTCACGGGGTGGTTGGGAGGAGCTGTGAGCTGTGCTGTGAGGAAACTCTTACAATTTGTTGGAATAACAGTTCCATGTGAGAGCAGAACAGATGAGGAAAAATGGCTGTGGGACGGGACCTCTAACTTGGGATTTGGGTTGGAAAACTGTGGACTTTGCTTTTCATAATAGGTGTTATTATAGCAAATGAGCAGGTTGGACTATGTAATCGCCATGGTTTCTTTCCACTTTCTGGGTCTTCTGTATAACTTTGGGCATTAACTCTTCTCCCATCCCACACCCCAATCTTGCCCTTTACTCAGACCTGAGCCCCCCGAACCCTGTGCTGCATACCGGCAGTAGTTGTGTTTGCCCAGGCCCAGTGTCTGGGCATTGGTCTTCTGTGCCGTGTAAATCTTGCCTTTCAAGGCCATGGAATTCCACGGGAGGCAGGAGGCACCAGACGTGGTGAGGCTGTGGGTACCACGGTATGTCAACCCTTTTCCAAAGTAGCAGTCCCCATTTTTTTCTGGAACAGAAGAAATCTCACACTGAAACAAAACCAATAAAATGCCAAAGCAGGCAGGCTGGAGTATGCGACAGGACATGCAATGGAGCTGCTGGCCTGGGGTGCTGAAGGCCGGCAGCCTCCCAGTGAGAAGAGTGTGACACCATCCCATCTCCCCTTTTCCTTCTTCTTCAAGCCCTTTCACCTGGGCACGACAAATGTTTTTCTTTTGGCATGTCAACTCCCATCAACTAGCTATGGCCTCCTAGGTTACTGTGTCGAAAGAGATTCTGAGGGTGTATTCAGGTTCAGCAGGGAAAGATGCTGTAGTCAGTTAGTGATGATTATTCCTGGAGCTGCTCTGAAAGTAGTTATGGGTTTCCTTGTTTATAGTGGACAATGAACCAAGGTACTTCAATGCAGGGACATGTGTACAGATCCTTACTTCTTAGATTTTGCCTGCTCTGAAGGACTTGTTGGGCTTGGAAAAGAGAGTGTTGCCTCTTCTGTCATATTTGTCCCTTTTTTCTCCCCATTTGAAACTGACAAAAATATACCAGTGCAATAAATAGTATATTAGAAGGGATCTTTAAGATCATGTTGACCAGTATGTCCTAATTTAGATCAGATCCTGGGAGATGGGGAGGATGCTTTAGCATTACTGCAAAGAGTCCTCAAATTCACAGGCATATCAGCATTACTTATAGACTGAATGCATGTTATTTTATATATGTATATTTAGAATTTTAAGCATGTTTTTCATACCACTGTAATAAGTAACATAATTATTTGTGAAAGTACCGCTGAATTCAGAGTACCTTTCATAAGATAGTATTTTTCAATCAGAGAAATTTTCTTACATTGTAAGTAGAGAGAGAGAGAAAGAAAGAAATAGGCCCAACAATCAATAAAGGGAGATTCCCCATTCATTCTCAAAAGGGATGGAAACCACAGATGCAGCCCCACCTTCCCCTCCATAGTTGAGGACACTGAGGGTCAGAGGCATGAAGAGATCAGCTCAAGGTCAAACAAACAGCTAGAGGCCAAGCCTGGGTGGGGATCTAAGTCTCATGACTTTCTTCCTTCCACAGCCCAAATGATTAATTCTCATCCCAATCCTTTGTCCCCCCATTTGTAGAAGGATCGTCTCTTGTTCTTCCAACTTTTCTCCCTGTGACACCACAGTGGAAGGTGGGGAGGCCGAACTTACCCTTGGAGCAGACAGGCGTGCTACAGAACTCTGAGCTGTACTTCCCTGCCTTGAAGACATAGCACCAAGGTTTTGAGTCTCCATCTGGGTTTCTGAAAAATCAGCCAGGGAGAGCCAGGGGTCATTAAAAGTGGAACTTCTGTCTCTAGCCCAAGGACTGCACGCGCTTCTGGGGAAAGGGTCAGTGTGCTTTGGTTGTGCACAGGATAGTTGTATCATGTTAGGCAGAAGGCTGTCTTGGACGTTGCCTTCACTGGAGATTAAGTGTGGCTTAAGGAGATGTGTATGTGTGCCAAGTTGACAAAGGGTGGACTGTGATGATTAGTTTTGTGTGTTTACTTGGCTAGGCTATTATGCATAGTTCTTTAATCAGATACCAACCTAGGTGTTGTTGTGAAGGGAGTTTGTAGATGTGGTGAACACCTACAATCAGTTGACCTAAAGTAAAGAAGATTATCTTTGATAGTGTGCATGGGCCTCATCCAATCAGTTGTAGGCCTTAAGAGCAAAAGCTGAAAAATTCTGTCTCCAGACTACATTATCAACTCAGGTCTGAGTTTTCAGCTCACTGGCCAGCCTACAGATTTCAGACTTGCCAGCCCCACAATTGCATGAGCCCATTCCTTAAAACAAATCACTTTGTATATACATAAAGCTTCTCGCCAGAGGAAAAACTACTCACTAGAGAAGGCAGCCCTCTCACCTGCAGTAGTTGTGATTCCCGAGGCCCAGCTTGATGGCATCTCGCCTCTGCCCATTGTAGGGCTTCCAGACCAGAATGCTGCTGTTCCAGTTGACACACTCAGCCCCACTTTCTGTTGTGCTCCACGTGCCCCTGTAGGTGACACCCTGGTCCTTGTAGCAGGTGGCACTGGCATCTGATTGAAAGCAGGAAACACAACATCTCACATGTGAATCCCCCCTTCCATTTAGTTTCTCAGAGGGGTCTCCCATCTGCTGCTGCTATCACCCCAAACCAATGAGGCAGGCTGGCTGCTGGAGCTACTGGCACACAGGAGGTAAGTGGGTGGCTAGGGTCACCCAGCTGACTGGTGGCAGAGCGACTCCAGATTTGCACACACTGGGCCCAGCACTCTGGTGTTCTAACCAACCCTTGGATGACCCTTCCTGTCCCCAATCCCCACCCATGCCCCTGTCACCAGAGTAGATTTCCTTTCTGGGTAGATTTGGCAATTGGGATTTCAGTTCCTCTCTCCTACCCACCCCCTACCACTCACCTACTTCACAGAGTTTCCCAGTATATCCTTCAGGGCACTGACAGACAAAATCTGAGAAATACAGAGCCTGCCAGCACGTCCCCCCATTGAAGCACCTTGGTTCATTGCAACCTGTTAAATAGAAATAAGGAAGCCATTCATTACTTTCACAGTAGCTCCAAGAATAACATGAGTTAAAATATTAACAGTGCTCTCTCTACATGTCAGGCACTATTCTAAGCCGTTTACAAAATCAAGTCATTTAATTCTCACAGCAAACCACGAAGTATGTACTATTGTTCTCCCCATTTTACAGAAAAAGAAACTGCGGCTCGGCAAGTGAAGGCATTTGCTGAAGGTTACACAACTTTGCTCCTCTTTTGCTCAGCACCTTCACATTTGCCTAAGGCAGGTCATGCCCAGAATCCCTGTTTGAAGATCTGAACACGATGGGCACCAGGAGACTGGACCCTGAAGCTCGAAGCCTCGGTCTGAAATCCATACGTACTTCTGATGGGCACGGAGTGGCACCGGGCCCGGCCGCTGTCGCACCAGCAGTGTTCTACCCGGTTGCTCCTGAGCACGGGGCGCAGCCACGACTCATGTTGCCGGTATATCATCTGGGTTTTTTCATCTCTGCAGGTCACTATAGCGAAAGACAGGCCGGTCTCTTAGGACACAACTCACCAAAAACTGATGCCCCACCTCCAGTCTTGCTGAGAAAATGCCTGTCTTACTTTCTATATACTCCCTCCTTTATCCCTTTCTTGCTGTTTACTGGAAGACGACAAAATACCTAGTATGTTGCCTCCAAAGACCCCTTTTGTTGTTTTTTCTGTGATGGGCCCTCATTTCAAAAGAATTTATCTATCAAAGTACATTTACTAAGTAGTACTCCATTTTTTCATTTAATTCATCAAAACTATACACACATATGTGATTACCTACCAGAGTTTTTGAGCCACATGTGTAATAGCACACTGACATGACGCATTTCTGGCCCTAAACAAAGAAAATTGGCATTTTGGTCTGTGCAGAAAATGTGCTGCTTCTGTTAGTAGTTTTGAAAATATAATGAAAGTATAATGAAAATAGTTGAAGTACTCCCAGTAATATCCTTTCCCTCTTTCTGTTTGCAAACCAGAATGCCAACTTAAAAAATCTTTAACTTTTAATTAATTAGAAAATAACGTATGCTCATGGTAAATAGTGCTATGCTGTTGGGTCTTTTTGAGGGTCCATCGGGGCCAGGATACCCTCGTCAGAAACGCTGTGCTCTCCAACAGTGATGGCACTGGGACTTACGGAGTGACTCACTCTGGGGAAACTTCCACTTTAGAAGGGGCGTTGCAAAGTCTTCCAGAGTCGAAGGAACTAGCTCATGAAGGAGAAGAGGTGAGGGCCCCAGGTTGGCAGTTTTAGACTTGAACCTGGGCCTAGAGTTCTTCAAATCAGAGTCAAGAAAATCAGTCTGGCTGTTAGCACTTTTTATGCTTAGAATCCTACCAGGAACGTTCCTCAGGTTTCTAGAATTGGATCTAGACTTGGTCTTAAGGACAGAAGTCTTTCCACGCCGCTTCTGTGAGGTGACACAGGCTAGTTATCCCCATTTTACTACCGAAAGAACTGCAGGCACCGAAGGCACAGAGATGTTAGTTCACAAAGGTACCGAATGGACTCTGGTGGGATGGGGCTCACAGCCCAGATAAGATCCTGGAGGACCAGGACAGCACACCTGGCAGCAGCGTGGGCTCGGGCCATCACTGCATCTCCAGGGCATTTTCTCATCTGTCTAACAGGACTTAGGGCCACTGAGCTTGCAGGTCCCCACCAGCTTTGTGACTCCCTGACAGCCTGACTCCTTGAGGGCACACCTGTCCCTGTCTTCTCAGATCCTGGCTCATTGGCTTCGGCTACCTGGGTGCACGGTGCGGGACACAGGCATCTTTGCAGAATTGCTCTGTACAATTTCACCTTCACATAGCTTAAGTTTTCAGGTGGTGGGCAGAAGATAAATCCCCTGACAGAGCCTAAAGCACCCTGAGCCCCTAAGCCCTAACCTGCCTCCTACCTCCATCAGCCCTCCTCCACCTCAGCTTCATCTTACCTCTGTATGGTCTGGCTCCCCTTGCCAATCGCCTGTAGGTTTCCTGCAAAGAAACCAGAGGTGGAGAAAGGATCAGCACATGTTGGGCGTCTTAAGAAGAAAGGTACCAACCCAGAAGACCACCCATCAAGCTGCCAATCAGATGCCACCTGCCAGAGTCCCCTCATGTTAATTGGCCCCATGTGGAATGTCCATTTCCTGCCCTCTTGTCTAATTCTTCCTCCACTTTCTGATTGGTGCCGTCCAAAAGAACTTTCTGAAAGATGGACACATTTAATAGCTGTGCTGTACAATACGTAGCTACTCGTCCATGTGGCAACTGAGCACTGAAGATATGGCTCATGTGAGTGAACTGAATCTTATATTTTATTTGATTTTAATTAATTTTAAATTTAAATAGCCATAAGTGGTTAATGGCTACTATATTGCGTGGTGGAGCTGTGGTCCCCATCTCCTCCACGTAGCCATCTCCACCTCCCCTCTACAGTCCTGCTGCTCAGATATTGCTCATTTGGCCTCCCATGATGCCCTCTGCTGCTGAGCATTTTCAGAGAGCATGTGTACTGTATAGCTTTGGTCCTAATTAGATAGTAAGCAGTACAGTACGAGGATAGCTTGCCTGCTTCGATGGCTCTCAGTGCTTGCAGTCTTTTATAAATATTTTATGGATTAATTCTAATGTGTTCTTTAAAAAAAATAGCTCCAAAGAAGGTGTTCAGGGGCAGCAGAGTGGAATTAAGAACTGTCCCCTCAAGTCACAATATGGGCCTAGGTCTGCTCCTGGAAGCCTGAATCCCAAGCGTCCCGTACAGAGGGGATTGTGTACATGTGTTTGGCAGCTCTGCTGACCCTCTGTCCCTTTGTTTCTCCACTCTGACACCATCCCTGCCTTGGGGCTCCTGGGTACACTGACAAGCACCTGGAAGGACCGCGGCCTGGAGGGGCAAAGCACACAGACGCGAGCTGCACACCCACCTGCCTGGGCAACGTGAAGACTGCTCCGCAAAGCAGCAGTACACACAACAGCTCTGTCTTCATTGTGTTCATCATTTCCACGGAGTCCCTTATATTCTGGAAGAGTAGGGAAGAAAGCTCAATCATGCGATATGAAAGGTACAACAAAGTTCAAGAACCTGCACCGTTACCATGGCCGATCCCTGCAGGATCAGTTCTGGCAGCAGGGAATGCAACAGCAAGCGTCTGGGAGATGGTGTGTGTGTGTGTGTGTGTGTGTGTGTGTGTGTGTGTAAATAATAGTACATGTATTTTTTTATTGTGCTAAAATACACATACCATAAAATTTAGCACTTTAACCATTTTTAAGTGAACAGTTCAATGGCGTTACGCACATTCACGTTGTTGTGCAGCCAGCACTGTGCTTCCAAACCGTCCCCTTCCTGCACTGAAACTCCGGGCCCAGTAAACAATAACGCCTGCTCTCCTGGCAGCCAGAATTCCACTTTGTTTCTATGACTTCCAGGCATCTTATATAGCTGGAATCATACAATATTTGTCCTCTTATATCCGACTTACTTCACTTAGCATAACATTCTCAAGGTTCATCCATGTGGCAGCCTGTCAGCCAAGCCTTCGTTTTTACGCTGAATGATATTTGTCTGGATAGAGCACATTCTGTGTATCCATTCACCCACGGGCAGCCACAGGTTGCTGGAAGATGGTTTTGTCCCGAGATTCCTATGGGCTGAAGGGTAAGGCCATCTCTGGCACTTCTTGGCAACCCACAGACCGTGGTGAGCTGGCTTGGTTTCCCTTGAAGGGAATTCCTGGGGTTGACTAGACAGAGCCACAGAAAGGTCCCCTCACTGACTTTTTAGAGGAAACTGTAGGGATTTTATTGCTGGCATATCACAGAGCCAGCCCACCCCAGATTGCCTCATGACCTCCTCGGCTCTTTGTGCAACAGCAACAAAGTTCCTGCAGGCCACCCTTCCCTCTCCCCTCTCCCCACGGCTCCATCGGCATATCTGTCTCTGTCTAAACAGGCCTGATAAAATGCAGATGTGCAGAAAGAAGCAGAGGGGTCTGGTAATATTAGTCATTAAACTCAGATATTCTTGGACCCCAAATTCCCAGCTTTCCTGTGCCTTTTTCCAGCAATCTTGCTCTCAGCAGCTTAAAGTAGGTTAGTTGGTCGGGGTGTTTGTTATTCTGTGGTCTGGCAGCACCCCCATTCCTTCGTCCATAAGAATTAAATTAGAGCATTTCTTCCCTTGACTCATTTCCCTGCAGTCACAACAACTTTTGGTCCCATCCCCCCCGACTTATCCCAAGGACCCAAAGCATCCGGTCCCTTTAGAGGCTTCTAGGACTTTCATTCTGGTCCAGCTCTGGCTCCTGGTTTCTTCTTTATTTGCAAAAAACTGCCTGTGCTGTTGGAAGTGCCATTCCCCTCCCTCACATGGCCCCAGGCTCCCTTGAGAACAGAGATAAAAACTAAAGGGTGGGAGGGGTGATGGGAGACTGTTTAAGCTCCAGTGATTCCTTCTGGGGTGCTGGTGACAGGCAGAGGAGGGAAACCAGAGCTGGGGAAACAGGGAGAGTGCAGCAGGGCCTGGTCAGTGATAAATCCATCTCAAGGAAGCCAAGGCTGCAGGCTTACAGGGAGTCTTGCCAACAGGCTCACCCTTCCCACGCACCTCCCCTTGCCCATTGTGAGGGAAACAGAAAGAAGCTGGGGTCTGGGCCTCTGCTCAGATTTGGCATGCCCAAAGCCCCCTTCCCCCAGCAGGGTGGGGCGTGCTCTTAGGGGACCTTTGCTTAGAGGAGGAAGCTAGCTACTATTCACTGGTTTCAGCCAGTTTCAGAAGAAAGAAGTAGACCATCTGAACTAGGAGCCCACAAAAAAGTCTTCTGAACACAGGGAATTAATTGCTCTGGATTTTCTTTCTCAGCTGTCCTTAAACTTCCCCTTTCTCAGAATTTCCCAAAATTCCTCTTAAATCCCCTTTCTTAATTTTATCTCATTACTTACAACTTTTAAAAACAGATCTTCTTAAATGCATTCCCCCCCTTTCTTCCTGATTTTAATCATTTTCACATATTTATAGATGCGAAACCTGGAGGATAGGGAGACCTCTGAACTCCAGAACTTTATGAAGAAATTCCAAATGAAGAAATGAATCAGTGAGTAAATGAACCACCAGCCGAACAAGGAAGTTAACCTGCATGCCAAAACAACCTGTCTTTTTAATATTCTCATTCACCCAAGTCCAAGGGATTGGTATAATCTTTTCTCCGGATGCCTGCCAAGTTACTGTTTTGTTTCAAGAGCTCACCATCCTCTTAAGTGGAACACAGTTCTAGATGTTGGAAATTGCAAAGTGAAGTATTACATATTTGCATTCCCTGGACAAACGGAGGGAGGGGGACCAAATTCGAAGCAGGGGCCTGACTTAGGGCTGCATGCACAGACTCCAACCGCTGCGTCAGGTTAAACCCCTTTTGCAGCTAAAGAATCTGCACAACAGGGAAGGGAGTACATTTTTGTCTTCTGCTCCTAGGAGAGTTAGAGACTGTCTCTCTCCCATCGGTCCTTATCTTCATCTGCCTGTCTGGCTTTGCTCGGTTTTGAGCTGGTCCAGTACAAATGTGTCACGCACAGAAAAACAATGTGATAGCTCCATCCTCACTGCACAGAGGCAATGAGAGCAGCTGGACAGGCTGAAGGGGTAAGAGGATGACAAAGGAATTAGTCACTCTGCCAGCAGATGAGTGTGAAGAAGACATGGGAGAAAGAGAAAAGGGAGGATGTGTCCCTGTTTTGCCTTTGTTACAGAGGTGGGTGTAGAGGTGTGGGCAGTGCCGGGACAACGAAAGTAAATACCAGAAACGTGGGCTCAGACTCAGGGCAGACTCCCACACAGAGCGCACAGGCTCCCACCGAAGGGAGAAGTGCCAGGAGCTGGCGGTGAGGCCAAGTGGGAGGTGAGATTTGAGGAAGAAGTGTAAGCAGTCCTTCTGAGGCTCACTTGATAAATAAAACGACTTATAATTTAAAAAATATGAGTTCTCTTCCTTTTGCTATATTCCATGGTTTCCCAGAAACAAAGAACTAAAAAGGCAAGGGAGCAGGGGAAGGAAGGAAAGAAGGAAGGAAGGAGAAAGGAAGGGAAGAGAGACAAGAGAAGAGAGAAAAGAAAAGAGAAGAAAAAGAAAACCCTTGAGGAGTCTCACTCTTGTGAGACTGGACTCTGAATCACGGGAAGAATCGCTGTGTGACGCGAGCTATGGGACAGCCATAATGCCTGCCACCCCCAAGGCCCCAAGGCTCCCGCCCTGGCAGGCTCACCCTGGCACACTAAGTTGACTTTTGCAGATCTGCAAGAGGCACCCTCTCTGGTGGATGGAGTTCAGCAGACACAGGGCTTGGCAAGTTGGCAAAACCTCCATGCAAATTAGAAAAAGTAGGGCACATGACTTGGCAAATTAAGCAAGGCCTGAATTCCAACAACACAAGGGCAGGCATCCTTGCACAGGCCACAACCTGCACGGCTCCACCCAGCGAACTCACTTCGTCTGCTTCCACAGCATCTCCGACCTTCCTGCCTGGAAGCCATGTTGGGTCCTTCTGGCTGCGGCAACAGAGCGACTCTGTTCACTGGTCCCTCTAAGCAAGTGTGAACGGTGACTGCTCTAGGGAACAATGGGGACAGTGGTCTGGTAACAAGGGGGTTACTGTCCTCAAGCCCAGGATGTGTGCCATTCTGGCTGAGAAAACAATGATCACGCCAGCCAGAAACTCAGTGTTCACTCCTGCAGGGGTAACAACGGGGGCACGCTGATTGGCGGGCTGGGTGAAGTCACTGAGGTGGAAGCAGGGCAGCTGGAGGAAGGAGCTGGGGGGCAGCAGATGAAGTACTGTCCTCAGTGCCTTTACATTCCCTTTGCTTTTCCTTTTCCCTTCATTGTCCTCCTACCTTCTCCATTTGCCCCCAGGGAAATCTGCTCTCAGAAAAGGAACTGATACACCCCTTCCCATAAGGTTAAAGGGACTGAATAAAAGTTAACACGCTGCCCTTCCAAAAGCATCTGTATTTTGACACATAAAAATCTATTCCCAGGGATGCAAAACCACGTGGGCTGGACTCCCAGGTTTTCCTCTAGGGCTAACATTCTGTGGCTTCCGCTGTGAGGAGAAATGATATAATGAGTGTACACAAGGCTGTGTACACTGTAAAACACTCATAAATGGGTATAAGTACTTTTACTTAAACACTCAGCCACCTGCTATAAAGTGATTTGCAATAAAGGAACTGTACAAATGCAGTCACTCAATCAGTCAAGTAATATGATTCTATGTAAAAACAATGCAATTGCCCCAGATGTTATAGAACCGGAGGATTTTAGTTTCCATTTTTGCTTTTAAGAAAGAGGCAGACACATGGGCAAGGTAGAGGAGGGAAATTGCAAGGGAAGGACAAAAGTAATTGATACTATGATCAAATTTAACACCATGTGCAAGGTTTGCAAACTGAATCTTTGGTGAAGGAGATTCTTGGGTTATTATTGTGTTTCTCTCTGGAAATCTGAGTATGAGAAAGTCAGTCTATAAGACTTACCAAAAACCCTAAAATGACTCATGCCTTTAAAACCGACAACAGCCTCCCTCCACCCTGCAACCGCCATGGCCCAGAATGGATGCCAACAAATTAGAAAAGAAATGGTCAGAACTCCTTGGAACAGCAAAGGCATGCCTCTAGAGTAAGGACAAGAGACGAGGTGAGATGGGAGGAGAATCCAGGCCTCGGAGAAGGCAGTGAGCTCGCACGAAACCTCACTTTTGTCTGAACCAGAGTCATAGGCTGGGACAGGAACCACTAGCCTGGTAGCTCTGGCCCCATTTACACAGACCCTGCTTTTTACGGAGTCCATGATCTCAGAATAAAAGTTAACTTTAAAAACGGCCATCATATAAGCAATTCTTAACCTTTAAAACAGGTAATTTTTCTTTGTATCACAGCTTATTTTCTCTCTTCTTGGACAGAACTCTTTATAAGTAGGGGACAGAAGAGGAAGAGTCTGCTTATTAGTTCATTTCGGTCAATTCCAATGAGGTGAGTAGAATAGAATCCTCTCCTGCTCCCTGCCCATCTCCACTCCATCATTTGGGGCAGAATTCCCTCTAAAGCATTTTCAAAATATAGACATGAGACCTGTGTCTAGATTAGATGACACTTCCCTGACCACTCAGAAAAATCTGTACTGGGCACTGAGCATTGTTACCTCCTCAACATTCCACTCTCTGCCAGGTAATCCGAGTTATCTGGGGGGGACCAAGGGAGTGTCATTTGTGGGTCTAGGAAAATAGAAGTCCATTCTGCCTCTTCACAGATAAAAAGAAAAAGAAACTCTTTTCTAATAAACTTAGGTCCTTGTAAAGAAAAAACAAGATGCAGCTGGCAAAAGCTAACTCAATTAGTCAGTGCAATAAAATGCTGACCCCAAAGTCTGCATCTAAATGAACTCTGCAATCTAATGTTAATCTAAAAAAGCCTCTTATTAAGCAATGAGGGGAGTTCTGCTGGTTCCTTGCAAGTCTTACAGCAAACATCACTGCATGGTAATTAAATACAAATAATGTGATAATTCTTCAGGTAACCTCCACATTTCAACACATCGAATCAAGCAAACTGATGAGAAGCTTTTTCACTGCATCATTACAGAAATTTGTCGGCATTTTACTGGACTCACATGAAAGTGACATTAGAGAATATTTTTGAGAAATGAGTGAATTAATGCTACTCGCTCATCACATCTTTGAATAAATACTACTGGCGAGACAAAGAGTTTACAAAACCCTTTTATATCCACTGAATCATTTAAGGCCATATTGTCTTGTTTCTATGGAGGAGAGAATTGAAATTCAACAGTAGGCGGGACCTGGCCCTAAGGTGATCCACCTTGTTAGAGATGGCATAGAGACTCAAATACCGGATACCCGGTTCTAATATCCAAAACCTGACATCCTTTCCACTACTCCGTACTGTGTCCTGATGCTGGATTGTAATGTTTTCAGTGTGGCCAGAGTTCATATCTGAGAGGAGCAGCATGTCCCAATGTGAGGAGCACAGCCTCTGGAGTCCTCACTTCACACTCTGCTTACCACTTAGAGGCTGTGTGTGGTTGCCTGGTTTTTCTAAAGGGCTGGTCATTTCCACCTTGCTGAGCTGTTACAGCGATGGAGAAGAAGCAGGCAAAGCCCCTACTCAATGGCTGGTGCACAGTAGGGTTAACTATACTTACTGTCACAGACGACCTTCAGAAATGGGAGCACCACAGTTTATAGCTTCACCCCAGAACAGAAACTAGAAGCTGCCAAGGCAGAAGGGACACCAAGCTCTATGGGGTCCTTATCTTGTTTAAGTGTTAATACCAACTACCTTTTCCTAGATCATTTGGACACCTGTAACCAGATTCTTCACAATTGAAAGGCTCATGCCTTTCATCTCTGTGATCTGTATCAGAATTAGCAGGAGCCATTACTTCCTGAATATGGGGTGGAGTCTTTTATCCTGTCTTTAATCTATGTTTTTATTTGTCTTTCCCAGGCCTGTTTATGCCACACTTGTCTGGGCTGCCACGGACTCAAGCAAGCCAGAATCAGTGGCTAAGACAGCTGCAAGATTAGGCTCACGCTACTGATAAGACCCATCTGATACAGAACACATGGATGTTTGACAACCAGAGACAATATGTGAAGAAAATAAGGAAACCGGAGCTTCCCAGAAAAATAAAACTATACAAAAAAACCTTCCCTTTCTCTCCGTAGCCCAGGTGGCAGACACCGGCTCTTGCTACCAGGAGGCAACATAAAACAAGTTTCTCTTTTCTTGTGAACATGACAGAATGTGAATAGCCAGCAAGAAGGCTTTTCTCTTTTGGATTATTCATAGTAGGTTACTGGTTAGCTTCCCTAACCAGCACCCTGTCCACTCCCTTCAAGGAACCCGGCTGACAGGCAAAGATCTCTAACAAAGGGGTTTGCAAACATTTTGGAGGCCATCCTCCCAGTGTCTGTCAGGTCCCTCTCCCATCCACCTTGACCCAACTGAGTCTAATTGCCTCCTTTTTTGAATTCATAGGTGATAACTTACTCACTCTTTATATTCACCATCAAATATTGATTGAGCATCAACCAAGCACTAGGCACAGCCTTTGGTATAAAGACATACATGCCCTGTCCTAAAAAACTCATAGTTTAGAAAGGGACAGACAAGTAACTAGGCAATCATAGTAGATTGAGGTCAGTGCTATGATATGCAGGGCAGGGGTAAGGCTGGAAGGTGGGAATGAAGAAGAGATCCTACTGGAATGTGGAGGGGGGGGATCTATCTCACTTTTGTTGAGGCAGAGGGCGGGGCTGGTCAAGGTAGGTTTTCTGGAAGGGATGCTGTATAAGCTGTTTATTGAACAGAAGTGGGAGTGAGCCAGGCAATAGTGTAAGGTGTTCCTGACAGCGCATATCCCCAAGATGGGCCCATAGCTCAGGGCCCAGGTTAATAGCACCCAGAGCCTCTTACTCTTCAGTACAAACACCTTTCTTTGGGCAAAGGAATATAATTCACAAACCCAGGGCCTGCCTCCCTTCCAGGGTGTCCCTAGAAAGAAGGGTGGTTTGGAAAGCCCAAGAGATCTAAGGATGTTGGGGGTTTTGGGGTAAAAGCTCAATTTGTATTCCCTAATGCCTAGTCAGTCATAAGTTGATGGAATATCTGTGACTATATAATAAACATAAGAGGCTCTTAATGCAAAGGTCTCCCAGTATCTGGGTTCAACATGACCTTGAGTGATCCCAAACAGACCTCTCTGAGCCACTGGTGTATAGGTCAACAGCATCACATAGCCATCCTGTGCACCTCAGCGGGGCCTGTTAGCCAACAGTTACTTTCTGGATCAAGGCCATTGGCATGGATGGTCCTGGTCAGCTGCTAGGAGACCTGATTGTATTCGTTCTATAGGAAGGATAGCTGGTTAGCACTTCCTGGGGAATCATGATCAGTACCAAAACTTGCCTGAGTTATCCCTTCAAAAAATATTTATGAAATGCCATCTGTGTGCCCAGCACCTGGTTCATTTTGCCTTCTGTCATAGGTCGTAATTTTCAGGTAGGCGATCAAGAGGTTTATCGGTTTTGCTACCCTCTCCTACAGAAGTCTATTTCTCAGGCAGGAGAGTAGAACATAAAATGTATAAAATATCACTAAGAAAACATGCTGTTTATATATGTAAGTAGATGACTAAGCCAAAGTCAGGAGACCGTGTGGCAGGACTTGGGGGTGGACCAGGGTGGATGATCTCTAAGATTCTTTCAAGCTCTAACTTTCTCTGAGTCTGAGTCATCCTCACTTTTTTGTTTTTTTTTTTTACTCTGATTTGATTTAACATGGTTTCATGAGCTGGTTGACTAGGCTGAGACTTACAACCTGAAACGATAAACAGAATTTTTCTCCATGCATAGCAAATGGTCCAAAGAAGAAACAGAGTATTCCTTGCTCGCTCATTATTCATACTAGCCATCTTATCAGATGGACCTGAAAAATCACAGAAAATAGAAATTTTATTCTGAGATTGCAGATGCATGATGCCAAATAATCAAGTGAAACATTTCAGCTCAATACCCAAATTTTTCCTCCCAACCATGTACTCGGTATCTCAGAGCAGTATATGGATTTAGAATTCTGACTGAAGCTCAGTCCACCATCATTGCCACCGCAGCCGTCTGGTTGAAAATAATCTGCACACACCCTGGAAGCTTTGGAAGTCCCGAAGCTAGCACCGCTCCTTCCAAATGATGTTCCTAACCAAAGGGCCCCTTAAATTGCTATAAAATCCCATGACCAGAAAAACTCCTGTTGCAGAGTAGTAACAGGCCTCACCTGGACGGTAAGTTCCTCCAATTGCTCTGTGGTCCCTACCACTCATTTACAAAAAGCCTTACACTTACAGTCAATTCAAGTCACACCACCAAAGCTGCCATTGGTGGCAGAGCTGCCACCAACCACTGTTACAATGGTTTGAAATGCACTGAACGTCAGCTCTGCTCATCAGTGTGTTAGGCCCCGAGGAAACAAATCTCCTAGAGGTCTGCCTCAATGAGCACAAACAAATAACTGCAGCATTGCTGTTCTTCAGCTGCTCCCTGGCTGCATGAGCTGTCCCAGCCTGTGATGAAGCAATTGAGACTAGAAGACACTGGGAGAATCTGATACAAGGCTTTACAGAATCAATGAAATGGTCTTAAGAGAGTCTGGACGGAGACAAGGCATTTGGACAGAGGGTAGCTATCATTTATGCTTGACAAGATCTAGAGATTTGAGGCTGATGTCTCAGAACATTTAAGGTAGAAGAAATTGATGGATAGGATAGAACTCTTTCTAGTTCAGTATTCACTGCACCCCTGCTGGTGCCCCAAGTCTGACCCTGCTCTAACAGGAAGCTCGCACCCAGCAGCTCACCCGGATCGTCATATATTGATTCTGGACAAGCCAGTGTCCAGATCCCAGCATCGGTCTTCCTGCTTACAGGCAAAAACTGCTAGGAAGTCCTCTTGAGGGACTCCACTTAACAGCTATATTTGTAGAATTTCTTCATGGGATTGCAAATGTACACACACACGTAATTTTTTTCTGTCATCGAGCAGCTGTAGGAGACCACCGTTGTTATTCTAACTTGGTCACCAAATAAATCATCCTTACCACACTTTATTGCACTTGAGATGGTCACTAGTTACCTGGGAGCTCAGCACGTTTTCTTCTCTCCTTCCCCTCCTCCTTCCCTCCCTGTAAGCTTAAGAAAATAAAGATAATAAATAACAGTGAAAATCTAGAGGGACTTGACATGCTTCCTGCGGAGTGCTTTAAGAATAAAAGACATTGATGTTATTTTTTTCTCCGTAACTGAAAACTCCTTAAAGAGGATCTCACATTTGCACACTGGGCAAAAAGCCAGAAGACAAAGCCATCCAGTGGAGATGGTGGGAGGAAGGGGGGGATCAGAGGCTTTTCTCTGAAAGTCCCCTCCTTCACTTTCCCAGCACTTCCTACCTAATCATGCTCTGGAAAAAAGTGACTCTCCCCACAAACCCTACCCCATCCCCAGCCTCAGTTTCTCCATGGGCTCACTGAGGAAGGCTGCCTAGTCAGACACCACCCCCTCCCAAGTGTCCTGCTGGCAACTGATTTTACATTTCTTGCCCGTTAGTCATGAAGTGTTCATATTGTCTATTCAGAGCATTTCTGTATAATTTTTTCACTTTCCCTTTTACTCTGCAAGCAGAGATTTCTTGTCCAAGAAATAACCCTTCTATTCTCTCTCTACCCCTGTCCAACTCGCCTGTCCAAAACACTGCAGCCTATTCCAATTAAATGCAGATTCAAAAAGAAATCTCCCTTTGGGTACGACTCTAGCTAATCCTCTTTTTACCTGGAGTACAAAGTCTGTCCCTCATTTAGCCATTCCTTTACTAGCCAGAAAGACCTTTAAGACAGAGAAGAGGAGCCGGCTGGACAGAGAGGCACAGAATTCAACCTACCGCCACTCCTTGCCTTCCTTCCCTCCTGGAGAGGATTTTCCGTCAGCTCAGCTCTTGCTGGACTTCAGCGCCAATCTCTCTGCACAGCTCCGGCCTCCTTTATATTTCAAAGCAGGGGGTGGGGTCGGTGGCCCCAAGTGGGCGGGTTTCTCTGCAGCAAAAGGATGCCCAGTGGATGGAGCTCCGAGGGAGCCAAACCCGGGGCGGGGCTGTTTTTATAGAGAGGGGGAGGAAGTTCACTATGGAAGCTGCACAGCCCATCTTGGCTTTGGGCCATCCTGATTATTCCCAGTCCTGATGTCATCGAATCACAAGAATTCGGGACATTAATAGTCATCTGTCTTTAGAATCCTAATCTCAATGACGTACAAGGGACCGTCAGGATCAGATGGCTGTAAACCTCTACCAGGAAAAGAGGTCTTTCCAATCCTAAACAAACACACACTGAGGAGACAGAGGGGTTCTTCTGGAATCTCCAGCAGTAACTATGTACTTCTGGACAGAGATTGGAAGGACTGGACAGATGGACCAGCTGCCCTCCAGGCAGAGGAAATGCCAGGGCTAGAGCATTTGGGGGAAGGGTGTGGCATTCAGGGGCAGGCAGGGCTCACCTGCGCACCTGCAGTGGGAAGTGCCCCCTCCAGGAATCCGCTTCATCGGGCAAGCACCTTGCCACTCCCCAGCTCTGCAACCACAGAGAAGATCATTTCACCTCTCTGTAAAGTGAACCAGGGCTCACTGAGGTCTGTTCAGCTCCAGCATTCCCTGAGTGGCACTGAGGAATAAAGGGAGTGAGCTTGAAATTCTGTCACTACCATCTCTCCCTTAAGTCAATGGAAGGTTTTCAGTGTGCCAGAGTTTGCTCTTACAGGTAAATGCTCCTGGAAATAGACAACCTGTTTGACTTGTTAACACCTTACAGATGACTGATGAAAACGGCACCATGTAGGGGAAAGGCTTAGGCTTGAATCAGCACTACCAGTAAGGAGAGAGGTGACCTCAGTCAAGTTTTTCAGTTATGCTGAGCCTTAGCATCTGCAAGTTACGTGCAGATTAGAAAGAATGTGGATAAGATCCCTGGCTCATCACAGGGCTCAGTCAGTGGTGTGTGTTACTATTGGTTGAGGTCTAGCTGAAACAAAGCATTTTGAAAATGATAGAGAAGTAAGAGAAAGAATGCCAGGAGAGGGCACAGGTGGATGGCAGAGGAAACTGGGATGACCCGCTGGTCTAGGGAGGCCAGATTTCATACATTCTGATCCTAAACATGCTTGTGTTTGTCAAACAGCAAGAGCTTATTTTGAAGTTGGAATGTAAGGCAGCTGTAGCCAAAGTCAAACTGTTTTTCCATATTTTTCCGAAGATGTAATTCTGCCAATGGCCGTTATTAGAAAAAAGGAAGTAAAGGACCAGTTAGCTACAGAGCATTGGAGATAGGACATCAGATAAGGCACAGCAGAGGGTGGCCCTGTCTCATGGAGACATGTCTATTTGCCTGTGACATGGTCTGCTGTGATGAAAGGCAGGGAATTTTTCTAGCATTTTGGTTCAGCAGGACTGAAGGGGTGGTGGTAATGAGATTTTAACTCCTGGAGAGGATGATTTGCTCCTGAATGATCACATTTAAATCCTCAGATCACACAGAGAGTGCAGTCCAGGTATTGGCTCTAAAGCCTGGAGGCGGTGAGGTGGGGCTGGGGGGTGTTTCCAGACACGATTAACGGGAGGTATGAGGAGAATCTTTCCCGCTCCCTACCTATCTGGTTGCCTACAATTTCACCTTTAGCAACTCATCCCCTTAGATTTCAAGTCCCCTGTTAAAATGCAAATTTGATCAGTTAACCTTCAAAGTAGTCTCCAGTGGAGAGGGGCTGGCTGTTGCCCCCTCCCCCATGGTTTGTGTTCGGTGGGGAAGGCCTGGGGTCTTGAAAAAAAGAGGGATGGACCTAGAGCAGGAGATCGAGAAGAGTTTGCAGGTCACCAACAGGTGTCCCTGAGCTCTGCTGAAATACTCCCAAATGACTCACGCCAGATAATATCCGGGTTCTACGTACTGGAGCCTCTGTGTTCCTACTAAATATGAAATTGTTTTCTTTTCATGGACTCTGGGGAAGCCTGAGAAGGAGGAGGTAGGTGTAGGGAAGTTAATAGGAACACAATGGGAGTCTTGATTTTAGTCAAGGGATTGCTGTGGGGGGTTGGGGAGGGGAATGAAAATAAATCTTGGTGAAATCACATCCTGGGAAAATTGCATCAAAGCCCTTAGCCTTCAAGGAAGAGAAATAAAACCCAGGCCCAGATAACAGAGACAAAGTGGGCACAGGGACACTGGAAGAAAGCATTCTTGCAGTGCTTTCCCAGCCTGCCACTGCTCCTGAGGGGAGGGGCTCTCCCCCACAGGGTGGGCAGAATTTGTGAGTCACCAGCGGGGGCACCTTATCACCAGAGTGGGCACGGGGATGGGGCAGGAGAACAAGGACCACACTGAGACCCCATCAGCTGAGTAAGAAATGATGTGATGTCTGTGGAAACGCAAGCGAAGAGAGACAGATGAAAGGCTATGACAAAGTAATTTGGGAGCAGAAGACAGACATTCTGTGTGAGATACCGGAAGGTTTAATTTTGGTAGCCATCTGGTTTTTCAGAGGCTGGGGTGAAGAGCACAGTGGATTTGGAAGGGTGTTATTGTGACATGCACTCGCTAGGCCTTCATCTAGACTGGAGAGTACCAGGTGGGTCAGCTGCACCAGTGACCTGAATCTGCACAAACACCAAGGAACTTCATTTCTTGGGGTTTTTAGGTCAAGTAGCTGGGAAGTGCCCTTAAATGCAGTTGTTCTTGTTAAGAGTCATTCACCAGGTTATACGGGAACTCTTTGTACTATTCTTGCAACTCTTCTGTAAATTTGAAATGACTTCAAAATAAAAGGTAAAAACTGGGTTATTCTCACAGAGTAGTATTCCCACTTCTGAATATTTAGCCCAGTGAAATAAAAAATTTAAATTCTCATACAAGGCCCTGGCTGGTGTATCTCAGTGGATTGAGTGTCAGCCTGCAAACCAAAAGTTCACCAGTTCGATTCCCAGTCAGGGCATATGCCTGGGCTGTAGGCCAGGTCCCCAGTAGGGGGCACATGAGAGGCAACCACACGTTGATGTTTCTTTCCCTCTCTTTATTCCTCCCTTCCCTTCTGTCTAAAAATAAGTAAATAAATAACTTTTAAAATAAATAAATAAATTCTCATACAAGGAAAGGATATATCTAAAACGTTATTTTGACTACCTAAAAACTGAAAATGACATATATACCAAAATAGGGGTATAGTAGTATATAATGCAATATTGTGTGGCTCTGATGATTGATAATAAATTATACAGAGTATCACAATCGATCATACATTCCCTTACCCAAAGAAAAAAATTTGTATATACACTGTGATATAAACTATATGTAGTTTATATATAAATAATTGAAAGAGAAAATCAAGTGTTGGGGTGCTGTGATTTTGGGTGCATTTTTTCAATTCTTTTCTTGATACCTTTTTTGGATTTTATTTATTTATTTTTAGAGAGGGGAAGGGGGGAGAAAGTGAGGGAGAAAAACATCAATGTGTGGATGCCTCTCACACGTCTCCTACCCCAGGACCTGGTGTGCAACCCAGGCATGTGCCCTAAGGGAATCGAACCAGTGACTCTGGTTTGCAGGCTGACACGCAATCAACTGAGCCACACCAGCCAGGACCCTTTCTTAATACTTTTAAATTGCTTTAATAAAAAGAGACTTACGTACTCCAGGCTGGATCCGGGCTAGTCTAAGTGTCTCCAGCAGTTTCCCTTTGACACAGGCTCTGAAAAGACAGGCTTGTCCATGACAGCATGTCAGAAGGTTGGGGATTTTCCTTCAGCTTTCACAGATTTTCCTGAATTTATTCAAGCTCTTCTTAAATACATCTCATTTTCAGTCAGTTCCTTCATGGAGGAATTGTTTATCAGGGTGGCCTCCCAGTTCTCTTAAGAAGAACTTCCTGCCTTTGGTCCTAAGGCTACCCCTTGGAGTCTCGAGTCAGGGCGCCTGGTTTCAATCTTCTAGCAGTGAATCAGCTCGGTCCACCTGTGCTCACTCCCTGGCGAACTGTGCGGCTGGTGGAGAGAGCCTGCGGCTGTAAATCAGGAAGTCTGCACTTTTTTCTCCGAAATTAGTTGCAGGACTATGGTATGGGCCAGGTTGCCTTGTGCTTTGGCTTCCTTGTGTTTCAGAGGATTATTATTTGGCTCAAAAGGGAAAAAAAGCACTTCGAGACAAATGACATGTTATTGGTCATTTAATAAGCTGTTTCATAAGGTTTGTTTTTGGGGTTTTTTTTTTAGCTTTCTCCCTTTCCTATATCTATTCTCAAATGGAAAGCCCTTGGCAGTGGAAAAGCTCTCTTTTTTTAGAGCTGCCAAAAGGGACCTTGAAGAGCATCTACCCCAGATTTTTCCCAAACTGTCTTCCAAGCAGTATTAGTGTCACACACGTTGGAAAAAATATCAATGCTAATAATATTTTTTCTCTTAAAAACATTACCACACTAAATGCAAAATAGTTATGGGGGGAACTGTGGCAGGGGAGGGCAGGGTGAGTATATGGGGAACTGTATTTGCTGCTCAATTTTCTGTAAACCTAAAACTTCTTTAAAAAGTAATGTCTATCAATTACACAGTATTTACTTGAAAATGCAATATACAGCCATTTCTGATATAAAATCATACTATAACATATTTGTGCATATGTATTACACATTGAAATCTAATTTTTATGGAGTTTTTTGCAGAGATTAGTTGGTCTGTGCAACCATCCCCTGTCATCTGCTGATTGATATTCAGGTGCATCCGTTCTAATCAGTATCTACAGGTATTCTCTCAGCATCTTGTGATTTCAAGGGTGTCAGTGGTCAAGTCAGTTTAGGAAAACTGAGCTCTTCCTTTAACTTTAAACCTGAGGACACTGAGAAGTGACTGCTCCAAGTCACAGTGTAGGTCCTGCTAGGACACCACTCTGGTGTCCTCTGCTTCTATCAGCCCTTGTCCTGCTGTACCTAGGGCCTCCACACCTGGTAGCCTCAGGTGAAATGCTTGATTGATTTCTTTTCAGCCTTTCTGGTCTTTTCTTTTTTCTTTCAAAATAATGACAGCAGCAATAACCAAAACCAAGTGGACGCAAACCACCCAATGAGTTCTGTCCTCACGCTGACCCCAAAGCTTTAGGTCCTCGAGGTGTCCAGGACAGAGCCACCAAAGCGCTCGTCATCCTCCTCATCTCAGCAGTGAGATCATCCTGATAAGGGAGGCGGACTCCAAATGCGTGGTGGCTTAGCAGAGATCATCCTGATATGGGAGGCAGACTCCGAGTGCACGGTGGCTTACGAAAACGAGGCCTTGCATCAGTTCTGGTTGACAGCCAGGGACCTGCATGCGCTCAGGGGGGGCAGGAACATACTGTTTACATTGGACCCACCTTCCCACTTCAGGATCACAGGACTCCCGGCGCCGGAGGCCTTCTTCCTGAGTCCAGCATTCTTGCCCAGTGAACACAGGTTTGAGGTAGCTTTCCACAGACCCCTCTCCTCCACCTCAGGGAAGTGATGCATATTTTAGGAGATACTCTTTTACCTCATCCTCACTGAATTGTACATGTTTTCCCCTGCGTGGGGTTTGCACCAGTCCAAATGAACCTGAGATCATTTTTTTCCCCTCAGCCTTCCTTTATCTGTGGGGCACAGGGTTTCCTGTTTGATTTTAGATTGATGACTTGAATCACATTCTAAATGTCACTTGTCCTGTGTCACTGTGTTGGTTCAGGAGTGGCTCAGTCCACAGCTTTTTTAGAAACTGACGAAGCTGCCAGAATGCAGAGCACCAAATGAGCTCTTGTTGACCTGAGTGATCTGACCTGTCCTCCGATTAAAAAGAAAGACCTTGGTGAGCACCGACTTACCTACCTGTCATTGACCATCGCATCAAGGGAGCAGACGCACTCGTTCTCAAATTACTATTCTATGTGTTTGGGCCAATATGGAAATTACTTTGGAATGTGAAGAAATGTATCAGGTTACAAAACACTATGGAGCCAACTTTTAAAAAACACCCCCCCCAAATGTTAACAGCAGAGCATAGGTTATAGCTGAAGATTTGAAAAATAATTGCTCTGAAATAGTATTTGAAACCAAGGGAGTAGGTGAACCCCTCAGCAGCGAGTGTTGAGAGGGCCAGGGTTTGAACCTTGGCTTTAGAATAAGGGAGGCGGAGTTTGTAGCCTGTTAGTAGGCACTGTGGTAACGAGTTGTTGAGTCTAGGCTGGTGGAGGGCAAAGGGGTCAGGGAAAGGGAGGGACGGTGCTGAAGAGCAGAGGAGATTCGAGGGTCAGGAGGAGGGCAGTTGGGAAGGCTAAGGGGGCAGCGTGAAGCTGGGAAGGAAGGCGGCTTACTGGGGAAGTGAAAGGGAGTCTGAGTCACCTAGGAAGGTGGAAAGTATTCCGGAGGATGGTGCTGGTGGTGTGGCCCTCCGTGTCACCTTACCACAGCCTGTACCTAGAGGACAGTGACTATTTGGACAGAAGACAGAGGAAGGAGACTTCAAACCAGGGGCGGCCGAAGGCTGCCAGTGTGAGCCTGCCTTGCAGACACCATGTGGTTGTGGCTAATAACTAATTTTATGGAGTGCTTGGCCTTCTACAAAGCTTTTTCTCATACACGATCACATTTGTTCTCCACAATGTGACATCCTGTGAGAGGGATGGAGAAGGCATTATACCCACTTTACAGAGCAGGAAACTGAGGACTCGCCTGTGGCCACAGAACTGCTGACTAGTATCAATACCTGAGGACAAGAAGGTCAACAGAAATAAAATCTGGGCTCTAGGACACTACCCACTAGAGATGCTCTCCTCCTTTTGACCACCTGACAGAGGGCAATTAGACAACCTAACATCAGCTCTCCTTGGGGCAACTCAAGTGAGGATTAAGTTTGTTGATGTTTTTGTCTAACCTGCTGCCAGCAGAACCCACAGCACACCCGAAACAGACTCTCATGGCGCGGTGGCCAGAAGGATTCTGTTGTGGTAGGTTCGCATGCCAAGTGGCTTCCTGTAGCACACACCACCCTTGTGTTCTTCATGTCCTCAAGGCAGAGCTGTCAAGCTGGGCTCTTGTCTCCACAGAATGTTCCTGAGACCGTGTATCTTATTTCTTCTCGCTTGTCTTCCTCACTGATGGAACTAGAAGACCCCTCCCTGAGCCTTATGACTGCCCCCACATGTCCTCCTGGGCTTCTCAGCTCCCACACCCCAGTGGGGAACCCCCAGAAACTGTCCGTCTGAAATGGCCACAGCTTTCTGGTCAGGGAGGTCATCACTGCCAGGACGCTGCAGCTGCAGCGGAGGTTGGCCGCCCCCACCTCCCTCCACCCCGTCGGGCTTGAGACAGATCACTCTTTTTCCATCCCAGAGATGCCAAAGGCGTGCCCTTGCCAGAGTCATTAAAGTTGTCCCCGTAGATGTGACCTCCCACTGTGCCACAAGCCCCGTGGTGGTGGCAGGTCCTTCTGGCCTGTGCTCAGCGAGCAGCTAGGATGTGGGGGCCAGAGGATGCCGGGCTCCACCCCAAGCCAGGCTGGCGAAGCAGATTTCCAGCTGGGAGAGGTGCCAGGAGGCAGGGGGATCAACAGGCCCACATCTGGAACACATCCGCCCAAGGACTGACAGCACAGATGTGGGCCAGAGGGCATGCCCCCTAACTCCTCGGAGCCAGTTTCCTCGTCTGTAAAATGTAAACGAAATCTGACACTACTTACTTTCAGAGGGGATGGGAGGATCAGTGATAGCTGGTGAGACATTGCTGTGCAAACATAGTTAAATTATTCTCTGTCAGGTACCTTCATAAAAGTACAGACCAGAAAGGAAGGTGGGGGCAGGGAAGGTGGGGAAGGAAGTACAGCTGCCTCTGCACGCTCCCCCTGGTACGCAGCTTCACGGGATGCGTTCAGGCCGCTTTGGGATCATCCAGGACTGGCTGACCGTCCTGGGGGTCCGCAGGGAAGGCAGCGGGGGCTAGAAAGGCTAACTTGCACCACTTCCCTTAAGCACGTCTGCCTGGTCGGAACAGGAAATGGTGCCTGTGTGCTAAATTCCTATAAATGACTCAAGGTAAAGCAATAAACAAAAATATATGTGAAGTGGTTCTATCCGGCTGGGAGCTGGGACAAAAAAGTTAAACATAATTGTTTACTATGAATGCATTCCCGCCCTCCCGTCACAAAAGGAGACCATGTTTCAGCCAGTGGCCTAAACTTCCTCGACTGGGGCAGAGGGGTCAAAGGCCACGACACACCCCTCAGCACACATCAGCTCACCCCACCGCAGAGAATATTTCAGGAACCTAGGAACATACGTTTTTACTTCCAGGCAGTCCTAGGCCCCGGAGTGGCTCCGCCACCTGCAAACTCACAGTTCTGTGATTCTGTCCAGATCGTTTGTGACCCCACGTGATGATATGGTTCAGAATGGCTATCTCTGGGTACAACCAACCGAGTGACTGACTGACATTCCCATTGTCCAGGTTCCAAACATTTCACCGCCTCTGGCTCTCACAACTACAAAACTATAAAAATAGTTTTTTTTAATAACTACAACTTACATAGCTCATTTCACGGACCAGCACTTCACGTATGTTCAATCCTGTGAGGTAGGTGCTGTGGTTGTCCCCATTTTGCAGATGAGAAAACAGAGGCACTGAGAGCTGGAGTCACTTGCTCAGTGTTAGATAACTAGTAGGTGACAGAAACAGGATTTACTCCCACCTAATCCAGGGCTGGCCTGGGTGACCATAATGCAACACAGCCTAGTAAAGACATGAGCTCCCAGACAAGACTCTCCTAGAGAGAACAAACAGGGTGGCTTTGGGAAGGGTGCCATTTTGGACCCAAGCAGTGGACAACTGCTTGAAGGGCTGTGGAAAGGTCCGTCTCTTCCGGGTGCTGCTGAGGTCGCAGCAGCGCCCTGGGTGCTGTCTTGAGCAGAGAGGGGGGTTATTGGCTGAGGCAACCACTGAGCTGGCCTGAGGGCAGCAGACCCTGGGCCTTTGCCTGCCATCTCTCGCCTACTGTCTGCATGACAGCTCCTCTCAGACTGGCACTCCGTGCCCTTGGGGCACACGGCCATTGCAGCTGCAGGCTCAAGTTCTTACAGCTGTAACCACAGAGAGATCCTGCAGCCTGGGTCACACATCTCTCCGTATGGCTTGGGGATCGGGGTCTGTTACTGGAAGCAGAAAGGGGTGCAAGGAAGACACTAAGAGCAGACACAGCATACCAGTCTCTGCACTGGGATCCTGGAACCTTCATTCCATACATGAGAAGGAAATCTTCTACTTGCAAAGACAAAAGTAGAATAAATCAGATTTGCAGAAATCTGAATGAGCAGAAGGCTTAGATTTCACTTAGTTTAGCCTGCATTTCCACTTCTCTGGACCCACTGGTACTCATCAGTTGGTGGTAGAAGTGGGAACGCAGGGTCCTCGGCCCAGCCCAGGGCTCTCTCTAGAGCGCCATGAAACAAACCTTACTGCTCCAGAGAAGTGAAGTCCGACGAACTCAGGTGGCTAGAGGGTAAGAGATGCTCTCTACTGGAAGAAAGGCTCAGTGATGGCCCTCCACAAAAATAGATATTAAAAAGCCCCAGCCAGTTTAATGAATGAAGCCTTTCTCACTTCATTAGAGACTAATTAGAGCACTCGCTTTCCCTCTTTACAAAACCGGACTGCAGAGCTCTTCCTCAGACAGAAGCAGATGCGCACAACTTCTGCTTGGTTGCCTAGTTCTCCTGCCCGTAGCGTCGGAATCGTAGTTCTGGGGTGTTCTAGGAGCCGCCCTCAGAAGCACCGTGTAGAGATAGGGAATCTTTTGTATGCAACTGAGCGTCTCACGATTCAGATGAGCTAGTTTATTTCACCATTTCATTCTGATACACTTATTGGGATCCAGGAAACCTCATCTTAATTAAACAAACCCTGTGCCTCCAAATTCAGGCCTCACAGAGGGTCCTCACTCCACCTAGGGATAAGGAAGACAGAAGAGACATGCCTTCATTTATTTACATGTAAGGTCCTTCACTCCTCAAACATTTACTGGATTCCTGCTTTGTTCCAGGTGGTGTGCTACCTGCTAGGAATATAGAGGCAGGTAGCCATCTATTGAGGAGAGACAAGTATGTACTAGAGAAGGCAGTTGGCAAATTTTTTTTGGTAAAGGGCCAGATGGTAAATATTTTGGGGCTTTATGAACCACACGATCTCTGTCATAACTATACAACTCTGTCATTGTAGCGTGAAAACAGCCAAGACAATATAATAGCAAATGAGTCTGGCTGTGATCTGAGAAAACTTTATTTACAAAATCGGGTGGCCAGTGGATGTGGCCGGGGCTGTAGGGGGCTGCAGTTGGCTGACTCCTGCCTGAGAATGTGGGTGTACAGGACAGGCGTGAGAAGCTGGTACAGCCTGATGGGATGGAGAGAGGTGCCGCTTTTCTAATGACACGTTAGGATGGAACAGGCTTTGTGAAGAAGGCATTGCTGTGCAACCAAACAAGAGACGTATGAATTTGCCACGTAGGCTGGGGCCAGGGGCAGCTTTGCTGGACGGGGAGGCACATCGTGGAGCAGAAGCCCGGTGATGCGAGCCCTGCACAGGGTTTAGGAAACCACAGACAGTGCGATGAGATGAGGGGCAAGTGGGGCGCCACGGATGCAGGCAGGCAGCTCAGAGAGGCCATTTGGGCTGTGATGAAGACTGTGGTTTTTATCAGGGCAGCAGGGAAGAAGAGCAAACAGGCCCGATTCCAGAGAGTTTTCATAAACAATCTCATTTTTATTCTCACAAAATATAGCAGGGTGGTGGGTGTTATTAGTCTCGTTTTGTAATGGGAGCACTTGTCAGGGTCCAAACCCACGTGTGTTCGGTGTCCCACCCTTGGCTCTGTCCACACTGCTGCCCCTTGTAGGACCTAAACTTAGAGGAATCTTTCCTCTTTCGTCCCACCACCATTGGCCTCCCCCTGCCAGCGGGGAAAGTTTTGAGACTGCCATGATTTCTCAGAGTTGGATGGAGGCTTCAGTGGTTATGGGGAAGAAGGTTAAACCCTGGGTGGTGTGGGGAGGGGATCTCAAGGTCAAGGGCTATTGGCTAATCACCCCGTTAGTCAGGCAGGAAAAGTAGCAGGCCCCTCCTGGCACTGGAGTGTGCCCATGTGGCTGGCTGGGAGCCAGGGAGGGGCTGGTTCACTGAGGGGACAAGGGAGTGCCTCTGTGGCAGAGGGTTTGCCTGCTCCATTCCTGTCATCCTGGCTGAGGTCCACCTGGATCCCTGGCAGGGGCAGCAGCTCCACTATTCTTTACACCTGAGGTCATGAAGTGAAAGGAATTCCAGAGATTCCAGAGGAGGACTCACTCCTGGCTCTCCTCCTCCCTGTGCCTAGTTTACTTTGTTGCTTAGCAGCTGAACATTTGGGTTCTTTGATTTCATCCTCTGAAATTTAGGCTAATTCTCAAGACCAAGTCTCTTTTTCCTCTATCATGTATGTCAGGTGTTTGGTAGGTGTTCAATAAGTTAATTAATTTAATTAATATCGAAGTTAATACCTGATTGGTGTGGCTCAGTGGATTGAGTGCTGGCCTGCAAACCAAAGGGTCGCTAGTTCAATTTTCAATCAGGGCACATGCTTGGGTTGCAGGCCAGGCCCCCAGTAGGGGGTGCTCAAGAGGCAGCCACACTATTTTTCTCCCCTTCTTCCTTTCTCTCTTCCCCCTCTAAAAATAAATACATAAAATATTTTAAAAATATATTGAAGTATATCATTTATCCAAATGCCTTTTATTTGGTTCTTCGCATATGCTCCACACCAACACTTCCTGAAGCCATTTACAGAGGTTTGTCTTTTACAGAAGTCTGACTTATTGCTACTCCAAGTATGGACGTGGCCCAGCAGCATCGGCCCAGCTGGGAGTATCTCAGGCCCTTCCTCAGACCTACAAAATCAGAATCTTTTAAAAATAAGATGTCCAGGTGATTCGTATGCACAAGTTGAGTTTGAGAAATGCCAGAGACATGATTTTGCAACTGAACCCAAAGATGGTCCCTAACCCTAATTCCATTCCTGAAATAACCTCTAAAATGACATTCTTTATATATTCTGAACCCAGAAGACATTATTAATGTCTTCCTCCCACCAATCTGTGCCCCTTCCCTATTCTTGCCCCATCCCTGCTTCTAGTGACCATGGTAGTTGGCTAATAGGCTTCCAATGGTGATGATGGTAATTGGCTAGGTAAGAAGGAAATGAGAATAGAAAAAGTTTTAAATGACGCATTTGAGGATCAGAGCCAAATATCTCACCCTGAAAGTCCCATCTTACATAGGCTACTCATATCCTGTGTCCTATTTCATTATTCTTTTGCCAAGACTTTTAGAGGTTTAGAGTGAAGGTAAGGTGACTTTTCTGAGATCACACAGCTAGTACAGTGGTAAGGGATGGGGCAAGGGGTGGACGATCCCCTAGTTGCACCACTGTCCCTGGAAAGTCAGGAGCCCTGTGGTCCCCGGTCCTGAGCTCCGCCAGCACTCTCCTCTGCACAGAAGGCAGGGCTTCTACGGTTGCTTGCTATGGCAGGTGCTTTCTTCATGGCCACTGCCTGGAGTGGAGACAGGACCACCAGCCTCAGAGTCAACACTTTTGTTTTGAATCTTCGTTCCATAACGTGCCAGCAGCGTGGTCTTGGGTGAAAGACACGCTCTCAGAGCCTGTCCCTCATTTGTAAAACAGGGACAATGTCCACTTTGCAGGGTGGCTCTGAGGCTTAGAGAAAGACTATCCCCTGAGCCTGCACCAAGCCTGGCACATATTGAATGTCACCAAATTAGCCATCATTGTTTCTCAGAGACTTGTCCCCAGTCATCTTCCAACAACACCTTCTTCTTCACATTGTCACTATGCTCAAAAACACCCATTGGCTCCCCACTACATTTGGGAGAAATGTGCCTCTCCCCTGCCCCTGTCTGGTCCCCACCCTCCCACCCTGCTATCTTACTTCTCCTTTAAGTTAAGGTGTGCTAAGAAATCGGATTTTCTTATTTCTAACTTATATAAGCATTATTCTTCTACAAATACATCCAATAGTTTGTTAAGCATACTGGTTGATTATTAGAATTAAGCTACTTATTTGATGCCTTTCCTATTAGTTTTGGTATTTTTATTTTTTAACAAAGAGCATTTTCCATTTCAAAAGACCTGTATCTTTTTTTCTGTTAAAATGACCTTGTGGTTATTGTTGCTAAAATGTATGTTTAATGTTTAACCTTAATTTCACTTTAGACAACCATCTCCAGGCAGAGGTGGCCTCTCCCCCATTCTAATAAATTCTCTCACTATTTTGCAACATAGATGACTTCACTCTGTTCATTGCTCATGAGTTGTTCATGTAGTTACGGTATTTGAAACTGATAAGTTTTGGGGGTGTATAGTTCTGGTTAATTTTCTATGCCAAAGATGTAACTTTTATAATTTACTAACTTTTACAATTACTTTGATTGTCATTTTCTTTTAATACTTTTTAAACATCCCCAGTGTTCTTCACTTCTGTGAGTGAACATAAATGCTTTAGGAAATGTTAAGCACAGTTTAACCAGATTTAGAAAAGGATTAGGGTGAGTTCACAGTAACTAGGTATTCCCCAAACCTTCCCCTAGTAAATTGAATTCTTGGCTGGAGTCACAACTGGAGTCAACCATTATACCTGTCAGTCTGTTTACGGTGTTCTGACTCATCTCTGTACGTTTCCAAAAAAAAAATCCATCATATTATGAGTTACAGATTTTTCATTGAGGATAGAGAGAGGTGGTGTGAGAGTGCCTTATGAATAGTTTTCATTAATTATTAAATATTCCTTTGGGCTATTTAAACATGGAGACTTTCATAAATACTGTACTCTAAATTAGGGAATATAGATCATTTATTCTTATCACAAATGCTGCACCTTTTCTTCATGATTTTATGACTGTGCTTGTATCTATTCTTCTACTCAACTACAGTTTCACTCATATAGAGGGCAAGTAAGCTGAGGTTTATGGGAGATTATTAATTATAAAACAGACTCTCAGAGAGATACAAGAACCATGCATTATTTGCATTTTAAGCTATTACTAGCAATTCTCTGGCAAAACAAATGAATGAAAAAAAACATGCTTATGTGCCTTGTCTGTGTTAGTTTTAGGATAAAGCATAATAAAGTACCTAATTCTTGCCAGGGGCTTGACTTATGTATTCCCTAGTATTAAAGTCATTTAAAAAGTCACCAATTTGCGACTTCTGGCCAAGATGAAGGCATAGGTAGACGCACTGTGCCTCCTCACACAACCAAGATGGGGACAGCAACAATATAGAAACAAAATAACAACCAGAACTGACAGAAAATTGAAGTTTATGGAAGTCGGACACCCAAGGATTTAAAAATAGACACTTTCATCCAGACCGGTAGGAGGGGCAGAGTCGGGCAGCCAGGCGAGGGACACGGAGCTGAGAGCTGAGCACCCAGGGCGGCACGCAGGCCCGCAGCAGGCAGACCCTGGGCACACAAGCAGCAGTGGCTGGTGGGCCCCAGCCAGGGGGTGGCGACCGGCAGACCTAGCAGACCCTGGGCGAACAAGCAGCGGTGGCTGGTGGGCCCCGGCCAGGGGGTGGCGACTGGCAGACCCAGCGAGGCGGACATTGTGAAGCAAGGCACTGCGCGCAACTCAGGGTCCCAGCACCGGGAAATAGAGCTTTCCGGGACTGACTGAAAAGGAAGGTCCCTCAGGGTGCACAGGCCCACCCACATGAGAACTGGTGCCAGAGGGGCCCAGTTGGCTTGCGGAAAGCAGCGGAAGGGTCTGGGGTCCTACAGAGAGCAGAGCAAGCACCATTGTTCCTTCTCGGACCCCGCCCCCACATACAGCATCACAACCCAGCAACTGGGGTACCCCACCCT
>CM052548.1:61975821-62078266 GCA_028533065.1 Trachops cirrhosus | reverse complement strand
AAAATAAAAACAGAGAGGGGTAGGGAGTAGATGAAAGAAAAATGACCAGCTGTCGATAGTGCTGAAGTTGTGTGATATGTGCACTTACACGTGCATACGTTGTATTGCTTTCTCCGTTTTTGTTTGTGTACGTTTGAAAATTACTGTAAAACACTTCTGTTTCATACACACACATTAAAAAACGGCTGAGAAGAGACTCTAGATTTCTATCCCTCTTGGCTGTAATGAAGTAGCCCTTCCCTCCACCTTCCCCTCCAGGAGTGAAGTCAGAGGAAGTTAAAACACAAAGCTTGCCTGGCTGGTGTGGCTCAGTGGATCAAGTGACGGACTGCAAACCCAAGGATCACTGGTTTGGTTCCCAGTCAGGGCACATGCCTGGGTTGCAGGCCAGGTCCCTGGTGGGGGGCACATGAGAGGCAACCACACACTGATGTTTCTCTCCCTATCTTTCTCCCTCCCTTCCCTTCTCTAAAAAACACACAAGGCTTAAAAAAATCCAGATTTTAATGAAAAAAATCACTTATCATACCAAGAACCAGGAAGATCTCAAACTGAGTGAAAAAAGGCAATCGACAGATGCCGAGACTGAGATGACAGAGATGGTACAATAGACTGGCAAAGATCTTAAAGCAGCCATCATAAAAAGGCTTCAGTGAATGATTAGGAACACCCTCGAAACACGTGAAAAAAACAGGAAGTCTCAACCATTAGTAGTAGAATGAGTTAATATGGAAATACCAGCTACTCTGTCTACAAGGAGTTGTGATAAAAGCCATGGGAAAGGAGAAAGAGAATGGTGGAACTTGAGCTTAAATTAGATAACTGATTTACTGATATCAGGGTAGAGAGGCATTAATGACAAAACAGCACCAGTTTAAAGTAAAGACAGTGCAGAGCACCATCCCTGTGGCTGGGATTAAGATTCTAACATTGATAATGATTAAGCTTTTGAGTAGGTAGGTATTGCAGGTGATAGATACTATTATTAGCAAGCTTCGTCTTATAGCAGCATTGTGTGCTGAAAATAATAGAAAAATTAGAGATACTACGGTAGATGTTGTCAAGTAAGTATAGAAAAGAAGTAGGGCCCCTATAAGAAATAATAAAGGTATAATGACCACTCTGTATCTCTGTGGTTGGTATGTTAATTATGGCTAAGTTCTGTAGTGGGTAGGGGGCACTCTGGTGCATGCTATTTTCTGCCACCTTCCACAAAGGTATCAACCCATCTTGCTGGGCCACTGGTCACTGGCCTCACTCCCTGCAGCATCTGCCGCTGCTGCTGAGCCTTTCATGGCCTCTGACTTGTGAAGCCAGTGCCACTTTTGCTGATGGTGTCCCCTCATCATTGCTGAGAGGTTCCTCCTGGTTCTCAGAGCCTTCACCAGTCACTTCTGAGGTTCTCCAGGAGGGCTAGGGCCGTTGCAGGCTGGACACCCACCTCATGACTACTGTGGGCTTGCCGACAACAAGCAAGTCACTCAGGACGCAGGCACAGATCTCTTTTGTTCTCAGAGTCCCAAAACGTCTCTGAGGTTTTTATGTCCCACCATTCCACTGAACTGTGGTGAGGAATCATAACAACTACTGATTAATGTACAGACAGCAGAATGGCCCCTAGCATAATTTCATATGAAATTGTGCTATTGCTCGTAGCACTGCATGAGGCTACTTTGGCTGGAAGCAGAGTCAGATTATAGGGTTGAGTTTAAGTGAGACAGACAGTTCAGACAGGAACCTGAAGTTTGTAACCCCAAGTGATTATGGTGATGCACTGGCGTTCAGAACATTAAAACAAGAATACATATCCCTGGCCAGGTAGCTCAGCTGGTTAGAGCATTGATCTGATATATTCTAGGTTATGGGTTTGATTCCCAATTAGGACACATCCAAGAATTAACGAATGAATGCACAAATAAGCAGAACAACAAATCAATGTCTCTCTCTCTCTCTCCCCTCCCTCTAAAAATTAGTAAATAAAAATCGAAAAAAGAATAAACAGTCCTGGTTCCTTGGTTAATCATTTTAAGAGCATCTGTAGTTGGACACATAATATTTGAGCTTTTAGAATTGCATGTGATATGGGATTTTGATCATAATGCAAAAATTAGGATATAGATAGAAACTGGGTTGAACTCAGATGATGCATTTTAATATTGAGCATATCTGGTTTTATTAGCAGTTTACCCCACTGGGGTGTTTTAATCTGACTTCAAGCCTGTATAGCCTTTTGTCCACATAAATTCCCAAACAAATTTCCTGCTATTTTGGGGCTATTTCTTGTAATTAGGTTTAGATTGCATTGATGATACATGGACATTTGCTATAAAATGTCTTTATTCTTTTATTTTTATTTATTTATTTTTTTTAAAGATTTTATTTATTTATCTTTAGAGGGGAAGGGAAGGAGAGAGGGAGAGAAATATCAATGTATGGTTGCTTCCTGTGCATTCCCTGCTGGGAACTGGCCTGCAACCCAGGCATGTGCCCTGACTGGGAATCGAACCGCGATCTCTTGTTTCACAGGCCCGCACTTAAACCACTAAGCTACGCCAGCCAGGGCTCTTTATTCTTTTATTTGGGAGTTTTCTCACGCTTTGAGGTCACCTAGCCAAAATGTGAGAATCCAGGCCTACGCATTTGTCACATCAGTGGGGTAATTTTATTTGAATGGATTAATTGCTCAGAGTCTTCTAATCTGGTCCCACTCAACACAGGCTAGTTAATTATCCTGATTAGGAGAAGAAAATAGTGAAACAAGGTCCATTATGTTTCCCATTTAGAAAATAAGGAGGCTGTGTCCTTGGCAGTCCCAGCACAGTGGCTGTTGCACTTGGGACTGGACAGGTAGTGTCTGTAACACACACAGTGCCACAGATTATGTTTTGAGCAGACAAGCCTGATTTAAGTGTGCCAAGTTCCTCTTACTACTCATCTTCTCTACTGTGTTCCCGTGCTGGATTAACAATGATTAAAAAATAATTTGTAATTAATTTTGTATGTTAAATTGTCAGCTATCAGTGAATTATCCAGTCATACCCAGGCACTTCCTGTCATTGGACCAGGAATTGGAAGGTAGTATCCAATTACTGGGCATCTGGAAAGCCCTGGCTGAAAGGGGTTTTTAGGCCCTTTGTTTAGAAATCATACTTTCTATGATTCTATACGTGTTAGGAATACCTGTCCACTTCCCCCTCAGTACCCCCAAAGAAGTGAGAGCATTGTGATTGGATGATACATTGGGTCTACAACTTCTGATCTTCAGAAAGCAACAAAGGAGGTTAAGATGCCACAGTACTGCTGACTGATGATGTTCACAGAGGCTCAGTGACAGGTCACTGGCCATCTGTCAGCAGCACCCAGGGAGTTACCTTGCTCTGCGGGGCAGAAGCCTTGGGGTGACCGAGAGAATCACACAGGCAGACAGAAAAGTAGTGAGAGCTTTATCTGGATACCACTTGGCATGCATTTGACAGTGAAATAAAGAGAGAGTGAGACTCTGTCTCTAGGAATCCATAGTTGCATCTTACTGCGATCATAAAGTCAAGGATGCTCAGACTCAGAGAGGAAGGCAGCCCTTAGTTTCTTTGATACAAGAGCTTTTATCTGGAAAATGCCTATAAAACATAAACATTCTGGAGAGCCATTTTGCAACAACTATTACAATATTTACGTCTGCATACTTCTTGAACTCGCAATTCCACTTCTAGAAATTTCTATGAAATTCTTGACACCTTTGCAAGGGACACACACCAGGATGTTTATTGCACCACAGCTGGAATAGCCAAAATTGGGAACAATCATCAATGGAGAAATGGTTAAGAAGTGATACATCCATCCAATGGGATATGAAGCTACTATGAAAAAGAACAAGAACTGACACAGACATATTTTCAAGACATAGCATTAAGTGGAAAAATTGCAGAAGAGTTTAGCTCTGTGAGTGGTTTTGTGGAAGATTTCACTTTCTGTATTATAAATTTCTGTATTGCTCTGGTTTTTTCCTGAGATATATTGTTTTGCATTTAAAATGTATTTAAATAGGAAATGTACACATAATAAAAAGTATATATGAGGATCCAATGAGATTTACAAAGCCCCTAGCACAGATCAGCCATGGTGTGATGTTCACTAAATGTAAGCTCTGCAATATCAGTAAACAAGTAGGGGCCATAAGATACCTTCTTGAGCTTCTTGCAGAAAACCACAGCTCCTCAGTGAGGAGGGCCAGTGGAAAAGTTTCTTCAGCAGCTTTTCCGCCCTCTGACTGTCCCTACATAGTAATTTCAAGTTTCCTGTTTAAGGAAGATGAACTGTTGATACCATCAGTAGTCTTGCCGGTCATTTTTTGCCAGACAGCTGATCAGTGAATATCAGATGCTGGTGAAGTAAGATGAAGGATGTTCTCCGGGAACCTAGAGTCCCGCCTTCCTGCCCCTTTCACAGATACCTCGGGTCTTCATGCCCACCTGCCACAATGTGATAAGACTCTAGTAGGCTGGGTAGGCCTCTTTTTAAGGAACTCAGATCTCCTCTCCAAATATGAATCTCAAGACAGGTAAGGGAAGGAGCATATTTTACAATTGCAAAAGGATTCTGCTTTACTAGATCTCTGGAGTTCCCTTCAACAGAGGCTCTCTGGTTCATTTGAGAAAGGATTCACTTTATAAAAGTTGATAATAAAGCCAAATAACTTCTCAGAAACATTTATCACATAGAGCAGGACATATTTCTATTAACTGAGACTATCTAAAATCAACAAGACTAATAAACAGCAAGACTTTCAATAGTTTCAGGAGAAACTATGACTCTTCTGAGTCCTGGTAAGACATCGGAACTTCCTAAGCCCTGCTGTAAGGCCACGCCTACAAAAAAGGCCCTGGAGAGTGATGGAGAGGTTGGTGCTGGTCTCAGTATTCTACTAACTTCTCTGCAGCCTGATATGAGTTGCTTTACCTCTTTTCCATTTCCTTGCTGGCAGTGATGGAGAAATATTTTTCTCCCTGAATTATTCTGAGGTTCAAATGAGATCATGTATCATCTCCCAGATCTTAAAAACATATTATGAAACTACAATAATTAAAATAATTTTTCATGGAGAAGAAAAGAAAGCTGAATTAAACAAAAATAGAATGCAGGCATAGATTCAAAACAAATGAGAATTAATTTTCTGATGAAGGTGGCATATCTATGCAGTGAGAAATCAGATGAATTTTTAAATAAATGGCTTTACCAAGAAGTTAGCCCCTGGGGGGGGGGGGCGTGTAGGAGGACAGTGCTGAATTCCTGTCTCATTACTCATACAAAACCGATGCTAAATGGATCATTAAACTTAAAAAAAGAAAATATATAACTACAAAGAGAAAATTTGAGTGGAATTTATATAATCCTCTATTAGGGAAGTCTTGTCTAATCAGAATATAAAGCCTGGAAGCCACAAAATATCAAATAAATGTTTAAAACTTTTTCATGGCAAAAAACCCAACAACACACTAAGCAGTGTCAGAAAATAAATTGGGAAGCTTTTTATCATAAAGGCTAATGTTCTTAATTAACAAGGGAGGTATATATGAATAAGAATAAAGAGAATGTATATTTATGAGAAAAAGATTTGACCAGGCAGTATGAAATACAAATGGTCATAAACCAATGAAAGAGATTCAACATCACCTGTGACACAAGAAATGTATTTAAATACATAATTAAGGTGACAAAAATTTAAAATTTTGATAGTATTTAGACTTAGCAAGATTTGGGTTAAAAGATACTCTTGTACATCCCTAATGGGAATATATGTGAATCAGGACAATTTTCTAATCTTTCCAAGGGATAATTGGAAACATCTATTGCATTTTTCTTTTTTTTTGTTTTTTTTTTCTTTTTTTGTCTATCACATTTTTAAATGCACAGACCTGATCCAGCATTTATTTCACTGCTAGAAATTTGCTCTACAGATATTGTTCCAACGTACGCCGAGATATATGTGCAAGAATATTCACAGCAGTGCATTTGTATAAGAGCAAAAAACTGATAACATTCTAAACATCCATTAACTGGTGGTTATATAAATCCTGTTACATACATATAATAAAATAATATGCAGCTTTATCAGTCAGTCAGGTGAAAGTGTGTATGCTTGGTTTCCAAATACCATTTTCCATTAAAAGAACGAGGACTCCTTCGAGGAAAGGCTGATTCCAGGGCTGTAACATAGAAAGTGTAAGATGATCACGGAACATCTTGTACCAGAATGTAAGGAAGTACTCAGAGAATCACGGGGACATGTCAAAGGGACACAGGCGACAGCTTGAGATGAATTTCTCTGGCCCTTTGAATTAAATTGAGCATGAAAATACTAAAAAAAAACAGCATTAGGTTATAGCTCATTGAATAAAATAAGAATCTAAGAGTTTATACTACTATAACAAATGTATAAATAGCAGAGAAGAGAAAGCCATTCTTTGAAGCAGAATACCAGTTTAAAAAGAATCAATTTCTTTATAGTAGAATACCAACTATGAGAAATGATAGAAAATCATCAATGAATGCAGAAAAAAAGGATAAAAATTTGATGAGGAATTGGATATTTACATAATTCACCATGATTACAAAGGAAATATAGTAATTCGACAAGTGGAGAAATCTGGCACACAGAACCCTAACCAAATGATCAAAGTTTATGGCACCGGTAACGGGTAAGAGAGAATGAGCACGTGCTTCCTGAGATGATGCGCCGAGGTTGATACAATATCCCATCCGATAGCTGGTGTGTGCTCTTTAAAAATGTTAATGTCAAGGAAGACAAAGAAAGGCTGAGAAATTTTTCCAGATTAAAGGAGACTAAAGTGATAAGACAATTAAATGTAATACTCTGTGTGATCCTGGATTGGATCCTGGACCGGAGAAAAATAGCAATAAAGGATATTACTGGAATGACTGATGAAATTAAAGGATGGACTGTGATTCAGATAATAGTTTTGTATCAATGTCAAATGTCCTGATTTTCATACTATGTAAAAGCAAGTCTTCTTCTTAGCAAATGAACACTGTGGTAATTAGGGGTAAGGGGTACAATGTCTCTAATGCACTCAAATGGTTCAGAAGAAATAATATGCAGGTGGGTAGATAGAAACAAAGAAAATAGTAAAGCAAAAGGGGTGAAATGTAAATAATTGGTGAATCTGGGTCATGGTTGTACAAGAGCTCTTTTTATTGTTCTTGCAAGTTTTCTGTAGGTTTGAAGTTATATCAAAATTAATATGTACGCTGGTATTGAAAGGGCTCCAAAATGGATTATGCCGTGATAAAGAGAGGGTGCAAAGCCATGTGTCTATTGTGTTGCTTTAAACCATTATCCCTTCTTTGCCCCTTCAAAGGGCACACAGGAAGTATTTGACAATGTTGGCTCTTGGGGGACAGACTAGGGATCAAGACAAAGAGACGTTACTGTTCATCTTGTCATTCTTAACTGTGTGATTTTTTCCCTCCCCTCTGGTAGAAGATGTTCAATAGATCTTGATTTACTTTCTTCTTTCCCTTACTCCTAATAAAATTCAAATGTCCCTGCAAGGGGTCCCACTCATAGACAGGGGCATGAATGTGGAGACAGAGGCCCAAGGGAGAAAGGAGCTGAGTGATGCTCCCCCACCCCCTGAGGTGAGAAGAGGCACGGTCCAGACCCTAAGACCCAATTTTGGTGATCTGGCAGCCCTGAGAGTTACCCACAGGCTCTTGCAGAAAGGTGAAGTTGGGGTTGGCAGGTAGGTGGGACAGACGCCCCTGACCAGGGGAAGTGCTGACAGCAAGCAGCCTGGGCTCAGGATGGATTTGGATCTGACCTTGAACTGCAGCACAGGTCAAGACCTTGGCATCAAGTTGCCAACTCCACTGGCTACGTGGCCTCTTCCACGCCTCCTCCCTCTTGACTGAGCACTGGTTTTTCCCCTTTCTCTCTGTTCCTCATTCTTGGCAAAGCCTCTGAAATCTCATGATTACCAGTCCTTCCCACCGTGGCTAGCTCAGCCCGAGTTATTCTAGAGCTGCTGACCCCCACAGTCCCAGTCTGGCCGTCATTTGGTCATTTTCGACCTCTGACTCCTCAGCGTGAAAAGTCCAGGCCAGCCCAAGCAGTCTGGCCACACCTTAGCAGTTTCTAGAAATGATGGCTAAAAAGTTAGATTAAAATAGCCAAACTACAGAACAAAAGTAACTGTGGATCAGTGGTTGCCAGGAACTTGGGGGGTGGGGTCAGTAGGTGTGGGGGGGCCTGATGGCAAGAGGACATGAGGGAACCATTTGGAGTGATAGAACCTATATACAATTGTAAAATAACTCATTAAATCATACATTTAGAATTGGTAAATTTTATTTTGTGTAAGTTGTACATATATAAACCTGATTTTTTAAAAATGAACAAAATGGGGTAGAGACATTATCTATGTACGTAAATCATCTGACACCCTCTGGTAATAAAATGAGTAGGGGTCTACAGTTTTATCCCCTGTAAGAAACCCCCCATTTTGCCATTTTTGCCCACTTTGCAGACCATCTACTGGACCAGCGTAAACTGACTCATATTGGCAGTTAGTAGTAATAACAGAAGCAGCAGAGAAGAACAACAATATTTTTAGGAACAAATATGGTCTGTCCATTTTTCTACCTTCTAAAGGGAAGCATACTTTATGTGCAATCAAATCACTACAGGTCCCTTCTTACAGAGGGCGGTGGCTGGACAGGGACAGAGAAAGAAATTAGACGCAGCATGGCCCGTTTAACTCAGAGCTCGCTTACGCAGAGAGGTGACCCTCTGAGGGTCACACAGGGTCTGGAGGAGGTCCTGTCAGCCTGAGAAGCCACAGCTTGTGAACGGTGGGTGGGCCATCAGAAGGAAAGCGGGGCAGGCGTCGGGACTCAGCCTCAGGTTTGAGGAATCGGAGCGGAAGAGAGGCTGCTGTGCCACCTCAGAGCCCCTGGCTGCACAGGCCCTTCCGGACCAGAAGCTGGGGCTTGTGGCTGAGGAGAGCTGGCTTTTCTGCATGAGATTTGGGAGGGATCTAGCTCTTTGCTCAAGAGCAGAAGACCCAAGAATTGTGCAGCAGAGGGGAGGACTGGGTGGGATTTTGGACCCAGGTGGTAGAAATGGAAACTTCTGAAGAGAAGTTCTCTGATGTTTAATTTTAAATTGCCTACAGCACTGTGATGTGAATCCCTCCATCCCTGCAAATCTTTGATGAATTCTATGAAATACCAAGTCCTTCTGTGAATGATCTTTTGGATGAATTTGAGGGAAAGGGGTGACTTCCACGAGGGCCAAAGAACCAGATCCACAAGCCCAGGATGGCAAAATTACCCATCAACTCATCAAATTCCTCAAATAATTATAAAGCTCCTACTGTGTGGCCATAAATGTTTGTTGTTGTGATGATGATGATGATGATGATGATGATGATGATGATGATGTTGTGGCCTGCACCCAAGTGAGTGAAGAAAGGACAGAGGGAGACAGAATAGGCAGACGGGAAGCTAATGGTAGTTGGAGAGGCAACCAATAAACAGTGAACTAATATGGTATTAAAATCCGTGATGGTTCCCTTTCCACAGCTTCCATCAATGTGTTGGGTCCTTCCAAGGAAGTTATGGATGCTTTGGGGGAGAAAGCCTCTTCATCCAGCAACCAGCACCAGGCCTGAGAGCTACCGGCCCAGCATTTGCCTGCACCTGGGTATCCATCTCTGGAGTAGCCTGTAACTTCTGGTCCTCAAACTGCAGACGATGAGGTGACAGTCACAAAGAATAAGCTCAATGCCCTCTTTACAGCAGCTGCTGTAAATGTTGAACCTTTGCAGATGCCCTGGTCTACGTCAACATTGGGAGGAACCTGATCTACAAGTTAAGGGCTGGTGGCCCTGCCCAGCAAGAGATCCTGCCTGCCTCAGCACCAGTACAGTGGTCCCTGGTGGGGAGGGGGCAGGAGGAGAGGGAGAAGAGAGTGGAAGCACAGAAAGAAGAATCTGAGGGGTTTGATGATGATGTGGGCTTAGGTCTTTTTGACTAAATCTCTTTGGAATATGTTCAATAAAAAGCTGAACTCTTTCAAAGAAATTAGTGATAAATGCTTTGAAGGACTAGAGTATGGTAACAAAACAGCCAGTTGGGGTGGAGAGGAAGGCCTTTTTGGAAAGGCAGCTAAGAAACTAAGAAATACCTGTACCTCTTACATCAAATTCCTGGAAAGATGTGAAAGGACTTGGAACCCTTCACTTGTCAGGGGGTGGGATTGGATCCCCTTTCACTGGAATCACAAAGAACTCAGGTGACTTCTGGATTATTGCAATTAAAAAATAACAGCCTAAGTGCCCACCATGCCCACCAGTAAATGAGTGGATCAAAAACTGTGGTGCATTTACACAATGGAGTACTACACAGCAGAAAGAAAGAAGGAGTCACTACCTTTTGTGACAGCATGGATGGGACTAGAGAGTATTATGCTAACTGAAGTAAGCCAGGCAGTGAAAGACAAATACCCTATGATCTCTCCTATAAGTGGAACCTAACCAGCAAAAAAAACAGGTGAGCAAAATAGAACCAGAGACATGAAAATAAAGGACAAACTGAGAGTAACCAGAGAGGAGATGGGAGAGAGATAATAGGGGAAAGATGGGGAAGGGTCAAGTCAAGGAACATGTATAAAGGACCCGTGGGGGGGTCCTTTATCCAAGGACAAGGACAATGGGGGGATTGAATGTTGGAGGGGGCGGGTTAGCGGGGCAGGGGAGAGCGATGGGGAAAAACAGGGACAAATGTAATTGAACTACAATGACAAAATTTAAAAAACAGCAGCATTAATAACTACTATTCAAAGAGGGCTTAATAAGCACCAGCCTCTGTACAAGGCAGTTTGTATGTATAATCTCACTTAAACCATACTACCATAAGGAATAGGTTTTATCAGATCCCATTTTTATAGATGAGAAAAGTGACACTCAGTGAGCTTCAGTAAACTGAATTCTCCAAGTGAAGAAAATGCAAAGCCAGGATTAGAACCCACGTCTCTCAGACTCCAGAGACCACGTATAACCAAAAGCTAAAGTGTGCAGTTATCACCAATCTTTGCCTTGGCCAATTCTCATCCATTCAGGACAATTTTATTCAGCACCTATGATGTACCAGGCACTGGGAATGCAGCAATGACCAAGATCTCTGCTCCCATGGAGCAAAAATAGCAGCTCAGAACTAAGGTGAGCTGAGAAACATACCTCCAGGTAGTATAAACATATCAGCCCAGTGTATACCCACGGGCTCCCTCCCACCTTCACAGAGGGGTGGGCAGCTGCCCTTTAGTAACTTCTTCCTTTTGAATTTGAATTTACTGGAATAAAAACATGTGTACATAAATAGAGGGAAGAATATAAGCTATCATTCCCCCGCCCCCCCAGTCTATCATGTCTCCAGGGAGGGTTACTAAGCACCCCAAATCCTCAGCTTTCAGTGTTTCACTCAAGGTTTGAGGCATGATGACCTGGCTGGTCCTCTAAAGTTTCCTGGTTCCTGTAAAGTTTCACCATTGGCCCAGGTCTCGTTCACAGAGGCAAAAACTAGCCACATTTTCTTCCCTTCCTCTTCTGTAGTCAGTGATATGCTGAGCCCTGAAGGGCCTGGACCAAAGTTTATTCCCGCCATCAGCCTCCACCAGCCCACCCCCATCTCCCACCAGCTTCCCTAGAGGAAAGGTGGGTTTTTTTTTTGTGTTTTCCAACTAAATGAGCTTACTAACTTTTCTGGAGAAAGAAATTTTTTTTTTTTTTTTTTTTGAAGGAGCAGTCTGACTTGCAAAGTCTTCTCTCTTCAGGGCTGTGATAAAAAAAAACTTGGAAGGATAATGAACGAGTTGCTGAAATGACTGAATCAGAGCTGACTCTGGGGGCTGGGAGGTTGGAGAAATCCTCCCTATCCTGAGTGGTCTGTTTTATTGCCTTTCTATCTTTTAAGCTGGCTTCTCTTACTATGACTCATCTTGCAGATTCTTCAGAAAACAATCCTTTCCTCACTCAAAGGAGCTCAGCATTGATTTGCCTGGATGTTGTTAGGTGAGAGAGCAGGGTTTTTTTCCGAATAATTACGCAAAAAGACCGAGTAAGTGGATAGATATTTTTGATTTACCCTAGGAAGATTTCATTTTAAAATGAATGCTTCAAAACTTTATCCTTATCACAAATACCTTATGCCTCTATTGCAGAACTAATTAGCATCGGTTTTTTAATTGCCTCGTCCTTTTCTCCCATTTTTTGATGGCTCTCTGTGAGTCTTACGTCCCCAGTAAGATTCTACATGTTTCTGGAGAAGAGTTACATTGCCAGACCCCCTGGGTCAGCAGTGCCCAGGGCTGTGGGAGGCACTCCCGGTGCTCAGCATTTCTCCATTATCCTATAGTCACTGCTGAATAGTAGGGAAAAGAAATATTTCTCTGCTCCATTTGAAAATATATTTTTTTGTAAACAGTCTGCTCACATCTCTAGAGAAGGATAGAGACCAGCTGTAGACAGTGGACATGTCTTATCTGGAGGGAATACAGGAAGTAAGCTGATAAATATCTTGGGACATGATGAAACCCAGAGACACCTTCCTGGGCCATTATTAAGTTTTTAAAAAGAATTTAGTAATATATGGCTTATCAGAGAGATTTATGTTCAGTTGAAAACCAAATTATTTTTGCCCTGGCTGGTGTGGCTAAGTGGATTGCGTGCTGGCCTTCGAACAAAGGGTCGATTCCCAGGCAGGACCCATGCCTGGGTTGCAGGCCAGGTCCCCAGTTGGGGGCACACGAGAGGCAACCACACACTGAAGTTTCTCTCCTTCTCTTCCTCCCTCCCTTCCCTTCTCTCTAGAAATAAATAAGTAAGTAAGTAAGTAAATGAATAAATAAATAAATAAATATATTTTTAAAAGAAACAAGTTATTTTTGGCTGAACAATGAGAACTCTTAAATTATAGTGGTACAGAGTAAATTTTTAGCCTCTCAGTTTTCAGTGGATGTCTCCCTACATTTCTCAGGGACAGTGATTTTCAGAGGGGACAGGATTAAAGAGAAACCTTTAATGATGTCATACAGGAAATTGACTCTACAGAGAGCCTAGCACAATAAGAGTTCAATAAATGTTTTATTTTAAAAAGTTTATTTATTAAGCAAACACATATTGCTTTACAACTATTTACCCATGTTCCTTTCTCTTCCTGCCTTGAGGCTGAGTGTTATATTTCACAGAGACTATAGAGTAAATCGGGAAACTGAGCTGCCCAGGGTGCCGAGGGTACTGCTGACCCATCTGTTTGGGTTGACATAGTTCCCAAGAGTTAGCTAACATCAGCCTCTGGGCTCTGGTCAGGCAGGTGTGTCCTCTGTGTCAGGCACAGCTCTACCATTACCTCATCTGTCCTTCATAACAACCCTGCTGGCGCCTCTTTTCTCTGACTTGTGAGCCCTCCTATCTTCCTGCTGCTCTTAGGCTGAACCAGATGAAACTGCTGATCTTTGTTGCTAATATTACAACTGTTTTTGAGTTACAAAAATGACAGTTTCATGCAATTCCACCTCATATTGCCCACACTTTAAAGAAAAGAAATGGATGCTTGCACTGGTTAAGTAATTGGCCCTGGATTCTCTGAGGTCGTCAGTTAATAGCAGTAGCTGCTGCAAAATCCAGTTGGCCTTCTGAACTTCTTAGTATGCCACTATTAACCAAATATTAAGAGCATGGACCCAAGAAACAGCTGCTTGAGTTTCAATATCAGATCATCAACTTCCTAGCCTGTGACTTTGGGATAAAGACTTTTTTGGAGAATTTTAGATCTTGTTCCCCAGCATGTTATCAGTTTGGTTAAACAACAACAACAACAATAACAACAACAACAACTCTGCCCTGGCTGGTGTGGCTCAGTGGATCGAGTGCTGACCAGCAAACCAAAGGGTCACTGTTTCGCTTCCCAGTCAGAGCACATGCCTGGGTTGCAGGCCTGGTCCCCAGTAGGGGGCATGAGAGAGGTAACCACATATTGATATTTCTCTCCTTCTCTTCTCCCTCCTTTCCCCTATCTAGAAATAAATAAATAAAATCTTTTAAAAAAAAACCCAAAACTCTTATAAAATTAAAAGATAACTGGCAGGGTAGCTCAGTTGGCTACAGCATCGTCCTGATACACTAAAGTTGCAGGTTCGATCCCAGGCAGGGGCACATACAAGAATCAACCATCGAATGCATAAATAGGTGGAAAAACAAATCGATGTTTCTCTCTCTCTCCTTTCTTCTCTCTCTAAACATCAATAAATAAAAAAGACTTTTCCTCTTTGTGCTTCAGTTTTCTCATCTGTAATATGGAGATTATAATAATAACACAGTATTGTTCACTTTGTAGGGTTGCCTTGAAGATTTGAATGAAGACATTCAAATACACAGTTTAGAAAGTGCCTGGCACTTAGTAAGCACTCTATAAATGCAGCTATTATTATTTCTGATTTCCTTTAATATTTTTCCCTGCTTTAGTAAATATACCAACACACACAACTCCTTTGTCTGCTAATATGTGCCACAGACAGGGAAACTATTGTAAAACACCTTATTCTAATGTCAAGTAGGTAGGAGATGGAGGATAAACCTCAGGGATGAGAGCCTCTCAATTTCTCTATGTCCCTGAGCCTGAGGCTGCACTTCAGTGCTACACTACTAGGTTTTTTTCCTTTCCTTTATTTTTTTAAAAGAGGGGAGTGGAGGCTGTCACTTCTAAGGAGTGCAGTTGTGGTTTATCATTCTTGATACCAAGCCAAAGAACCTGCAGACCCGGGAGCACACCGTGAGCACAGGAGGCCAGTGGCAATTCTTGTAAATAGTCCCTACATCAATCCTAGCGGGGGCGCGGGAAATTCCACCTAGTTAGAAGTCTAGGAAGCAAGGTCAAACTCACCCTAGGAGGGCTGCGGTGAGGAAATCCCCGTCACGCCTTATCCTGAAAACCTGCTTCAGGTGGAACTTACTAAAGAGAACTCTGGCGTATTAGGACTTGTTTCAGGACTGTTCTCTATCTCTGAGAGCACAGCCTGTACAATTTCAAATAACATTGTCTGGATGCCACGTGCATCCCTTCCAGTGTCACCTGAGCGCCGGATCCCCAGTGTTGCCCGAACGCTGTCCGCAAGCGCCAGTAGTGGCCTGGGCCAGCACTCCCTGCGGCCCCTTTAAGAGCGGGCTGGGGGGCCCACGTGATCCGTGACGACGGAGCAGGAAGTGTTTGAGGAAGCGGTGCTCGGCTGGCAGGTTTAAGATTCCCGCATTTTAATGTATTCGGGGTGGTACCAGAGCCCCCAGTTTTGCCGCCCTAGGCCCCGCACCCCACGTCCCGTGTCCCCGCCGACAGGTGAGTCCTCCGGCGGGCGTGGGCCGCCGGGCGCCGGGGCCCGGGTGCCACCTGCGAACCCCTTACGTCCTTTGCCTAGGCGTGCTTGCACCTCCCGCCTTACTTGAGCCTCTTGAAGAAAGTTCTGTCGAGTTTAAAAGCCAGGGGGTTCTGGGCGTGGAAGCGTTTCTCTCGTGCAGTTGGAATGGGGGCGCCCAGGAGAACAGCCCTAGCCGGGCGGTTCCAGGTGGCTGCTTCCAGGCGGGTGGCTTTGGGAGAGAGCTGTGATTCATTTGGATTGTGTGAAAACACACGTGACCGTGGGGAAAGTCAAAGAGATTCTGCCCCTGCCACCATGGGCGGAATGGGAGGGCAGGGCGCCCCTTGCTGAAGTCCAGGCTGGGGATCCCTTTTCCAAGTCCTGGGGTGTGGGGCATCATCTCCTTGAGTGACTCTCCTCCCTGTTTGCTTGCACAATGCCTGAGGTGGGGGTGGGGGAAAGTGATTAAGGTAAAAGTGTGTTACCAAAACCAAAATACAAACCAAACTTTCCTTTCATATGAAACGAAAACCAGCTCAGTTTTTTCTTCTCTTGCACTGAAGGGCTATAATATCTGTTACCTTCTTCCATCTCCTTGAGTTCCATTTTTTCTTAACCTTAACCTTTTGTCCTCCACCCCAAATTGCTTACAGAGTTAGGACGGCATCAGTATGAGCTGGTCACCTTCCCTGCCAACTCAGACATGTGGGGCCTGGGAAATGAAAGAACGACTTGGGACAGGAGGATTTGGAAACGTCATCCGGTGGCACAATCAGGTAGGGGCTCGGTGCAGCTGGGAGGAGCCGCCAGCCGGCGGGTGGGGGCTGGGGAAGACAGGCCCTCCCTCTCACTGCCTGTGTCCCACAAAGTGCCAGTTGGGTGAATGGGCTCACCGTTGCCTTGGGCTTCTTGGAAGAGGGTGAGAAAGGGGGACTGAGAAGGGGGACTTCAGGGTGGCTGAGCTGACTCTAGGTTAGTGGTCTCCAAGCTTTATTGACTATGCCACCTTAATGAATAGTAAAAATATTTTGAGCTTTTCAGCCTCAATTATATATATTTTAAATTATAATATGTACCTATGCTATCATGTACTAAATACATTATGAACTAATATATCATATGTTATAAAACATATAAGTAGAAGAATTTAAAAGATGGGAGTAAGGAAATATTCTTAAATGTCTTAAATGTTTGTAATTCTTTACAATGCAACAGACACAGATGGATGTGAAAGTGAGAATTGTCATTAAAGATCTTGGGTGAAAATCCACATTTGAAATAATTTTTATAATTTTGAATTATTTGGACTGATTTTAGATCTGATTAGTGCCTCATTATTTTTATTCCTTACATATTTGACATGAGTTTCTCACACTAGAAGTGTTAGTTCTTCCAGCTGTTTGTGCAGGTGTTACATGTACTGAAATTCTCTGCAGGGATCTTTTTAAGCCACTCAACCATTTCATGAGAGTTATTAAAAATTATAGAATGCAACCCATAATTCTAACTAAGCGGAGCACATGTAACCTGCAACCTGTTCCCATAGGCCCCGGCCCCCCCGCCTATGAAATGCCCTTTTTCCTCAGGATACCTTGAGTATCAGAAGTGGCAAGTGACCTTTTGACAGATGGTCAGAGAAGAGTGCCATATAGTTAATATCAGAAAAGCTTAATTTCTTTTTTTTATTTTTTGGGGTTCTAGTCTTGGGTAACCCATGGGTGCATATACTCAATTTGGAGACCACTGCTCTAAGGAACCCTCACTCACCAAATAGGTAAATTAGTTTCCTAATCCAAAATTCAGACCCACTGAAGTCCTTGAAGGAACTGCTTTTTAGTCAAGGGCTGCTGAGCGCCTTTTTGGACTGAAGGGATGGCAAATTATGTACCACTTTCTAGAACCTGGCTGCAGCGGGCAGGGAGAGTCATCGAGGCTATAGGCTAGCCAATACTCTGCTCTGCACTGCAGTGACGTTCTCACACCAACTAGTAAACTGGGGTTCCAGCAAACCCCACCCCTGGCTAAGGGGGACTTCGTGATACCACTGGCTCAAATTCTGGTCAGAGTATAACCAGGGGCCCAGCATTGCAACAGAAGAGCTAGATCATTCTATAGCCCCACATGTACCTGGCCTGGGCTGCTTCTAACCAGGCCAGGGCTTTTCGGGTCTTGACTCGAATGGCGAGCATCTTGCTGCCCTGAACTAGAGACATTTTGGTTTCCTTTGAAAGAGTTTTGTGCAGATGTGATGCTTGTCCATCATCTCTAGCTCAAAATGCCCTCCATCTGTTCTCTGGGTTTGGAAAGCTATTGTCAGATGAATTTTATTTCTGGCTTCATATATGTGGGCCTAAGAATATGTGTGTGTGTGCGTATTACTCTTCTAGAATTACTAGTTTCAAGTTCCTTTCCTTGCCAAAAAGCCTTAACTTGTTTTTTATTTTAAAAAAAAGCCAAAAGCCAGACTCCTCCTCATCCTGCCTCTTGAGGCCCTTCCGCAGTCTGGCCTCCCCCTGTCTTTCTAGCATTACTGCCCGGTGTTGGCTCCCAGCAGGTTAGTGGGCTGGCCTGCTCCAGGTCAAGTCTTTCTCTCCTGGACAGCTTTCTATGAATTCTACCCATTCTTCCAGGATGAGCTCTAGACCATCTCCTCCGTATACCCATTGTAGACTCCTCAATTCTGTGGGAACTGGTTCTCCCATTGAATGCCTTCAGCTCTCTCATCTGGCATGCTTCACAAAATGCCTTTTTGTCTGTGTGTAGGAGTATGTCTCGTCAAGGCCCCGAGTTCCTGGTCAGCCAGTGCTCTGTCTGGCTTTGGGTTTCTTTAAGGGACCCCACAGCAGCTCTCTGTGTGTTGTACACGTACTAGCTGCACAAAATCGTTCATTTATCAGTCCATAAATACTGTCTGTTAGGGTTACAATGGTGATTGAAGCCCCTTTGGGTTTTGATAAAGACTTTTTTGGAAAAGGGAGCCATTAATAATTATAAATGTAAACTCCCAGCTGTGGTAAGGGTGACACGGGAGAGGGACCCAGTGCGATGAGACCTGATTCTAGGGGTCAGGGAAGGCTTAAAGTCCCAAGGAAGTGGCACTGCGGCAGAGACCTGAGGGACTGATAGAAGTCATCTGGGCCGAAAATGTGGGAAGAGAATTCCAGGCTGAGCGAAGCAGCCTGTTCTGAGGCCCTGTGAAGGGGTCGGTCAAGGCAAGTTGGTGGGACTGAAAAGCCAGTGTGACTGGAAGGAAGGGTGACAGGGAGCCAGGTGCCAGGGAGGCTGCAGTGTAGAAGGTGAGAATCAGACACTGGTGAGGAGGTTTTGCTTTGATCCAAAGAGCAATAGGGAGCTGGCGAAGGGAGTCCACTCTGACTGCAGGAACAGACTGGAAGGGGCCCAAGCAGTGGTATGCTGGGAAATCAGCTCTCAAAAAAAGAAAAAGAAAAAGAAAATGCCCTGACTGGTAGTGGTTTGCAGTCTCCACAGAGTAGCTATTCTCTCCATGGCTATTTCAAGACACTGAGAGTTTAACAACCAGTTCTCACTGAATTCCTAAATATTTAACAGTCAGGTCTGAGGAGCTGGTACCAGGACCCCACTGACACTGCTGTGTCACGTGGGGACATAAGTTGTGAGGCTTGTGGAGTAGTCCAGGTGAGAGACTGGACAGGGCTGATGGTGGTGGAGTTGGAGAGCAGTGTGCAGATTAAAGAGCTATTTTAGGAGTAAAATTGACAGGACGCAGTAGTGGAATAGAAAGTGGAGGGACTGAGGGAGTGGGAGGAGTTGGGTGTTCACAAATACTTAGTGAATGCTTGCTGACCGCCCTGCTGGGCCCAGGAAACCCTCCACTGTCCTCCTGGGTTCATCTGGAGAAACCTGTAGAGCTGCTTTAGGTGCTTAGGGGAGGCTGTTTAATCAGGGTTCAGGGTCAGAACATGAACATTGTTTTGTCTGGTGGGTACCCCTCTGTTCAGAGCCTCTTGAAGAAAGCAGCTGGGTTAGAATGGTATCAATTTACTTAACTCCAGTGAAGTATAATGATTATATGGAACATAATCATGCATGTTTCCCTAATATTCCAAGTACTTCATCTTGTCTGCAAAAGAGAGATGACTTTTTAAAAAAATTTATTTGAGATTTTATTTATTTTTAGAGGGAGGGAAGGAAGTGAGAAAGAGAGGGAGAGAAGCATCAATGTGTGGTTGCCTCTCATGTGGCCCCCACTGGGGACCTGGCCCGCAATCCAGGTATGTGCCCCGACTGGGAATCGAACTGGCAACCCTTTGGTTCACAGCCTGAAAAGAGAGATTTTTTTTTTTTTATCACAAGAGAAATTGCATAAAAGAGCCTAAGCATTGGTATCCTCAGTCAGATAAGTGATGCCTAATAATAGACCCATCGTTTATTGAGAACCTACTGCAAGCCAGCCCTGGGCGAGGTATTGTACATGCTGTATCTCCAGTCTGCACAGTAACACTAGGAAGAAGTGCTGTGCTACTGTCTTTAATTCCATTTTATAGCTGAGGAAACTGAAACGACAGCTGAGAGGTTAAGTCACTTACTCTGGGGCTAAGCTAGTAAGTGAAGGAGTCGGAATCTGAATCTAGATCTGGTCGAATCTCAGCCTCATGCTTTCCCTACTGTGGCTTCTCTGTGGTGAGGGAGTCCAGGATGGGGGACACCCCTAGGACGTTATCAGTTCTCCACAACCAGTCTAAACGGTTTTGAAGCACTAAGGAGAAACCCCCCCCTTTGGAGGGCAAAGTATATGTCTTCTTTGTTTAACAGAGAACCTTAAAAGGCTGTTTCTCAGTGAGGAAGGGCAGTGTATCCAGGACCCCACCCCTGTTTCCCTGATGTTCTTTATTCTTACCAAGCGTGGGCCTTGGCAATCCTTGCTACGTTGGTACTCCCTTAAATCTTCAGCTCAAGGGTCAGTACAGCCTAGATAGGTTGATAATTTCAACAAGATCTTTGTTGAATACAAAGGAAGAAGAAAAGGAGATGAACCTGAGTGGCCTCAGCCTGCAGCACCTTGTGGGGAAAAAGGGAAAAAACGTATTACTAGCAGTCACATAATGCTGGGTTCAAATCCTGCCTCTGTTATCACCTGCATCACAGCTTTGGGCCACAACTTCCACTGGGGGTTTTGGGCACCCTAAGATATTGATCCCCCCAGCTCTGGGCCACACATGGGCAGCTCTCTGGAAGCATGTGGAAAAGTTCCAGGATGCCTTGTAAATATATTCTCTGTGTACTTTGATGTGAAAGCGTCTGGGAAGCATTGTATTGGGTCCCAAAGGACACTTGTCTGAGGATTAAATGAGGTGATGTATGCACTGGGCTGTTATATAAACAGTAAGGTATTATTAATCATCCCTCTGTGAAGTAATTCTGACTTTTACCTGGCCCCTCACTGGAGAAGATCAGGCTCACTTCAGCTTATCTGTGTGTTTTGAAGTCTTAATTTTAGTCGGTTCACTAAGAATTTATTGAGCACTGACCTAAGCTCCATCACAGAGCCATCAGGGGGGAAAAAAAGACACAACCTTGCCCTTAATGTTTTTCTGCTCTAAGTGAGGAGAGGAAATGAGTACTCAGGAATATATCAGGTGTGCCCATACGTAAGCACCAAACTGTGTGGAAATGACAACAGCTACTATCTGTCAAGAGTGTCACGTGCCAGCGGGTCTGGGGGCTTTATCCGTATTGGTCCTTGGCTGCTCAGTGGAGAGTGAAGGCTTCTTGAGGAAATGGCACTTGAGCAGGATCTTGAAAGGAAGTAGACTTTCGATAGTCTGACAGGAGAACAGAAGGCATTTCAGATGGGTAGAGCCACATCTACACAGGGCGAGAGAAAGGAAATGATACCACTGTGCTTTACTCAAGGCTCACGATGTATCAGACACTCCATCTCACTGTAACTGACAACACCGGAAGGGGCAGAGTCATCGTCTCGTGGATAAAGGCCCAGAACCTTAAGTAATGGGCTCATTGTCACATTTATCAGGTGAAGGACGAGGGACTTACACCCTGACCTACTTCACCCCCCAGCCCCATGGGTGAGTTTGGAGGCCACTGTGTCCATGGTGTTTATACTGAACGAAGTGGGTTGAAGTCAGAGCCCTCTCAGTGTAGACCAGACCCTGGACCTTTTGACTCTTAGGCCTGGATTCTGTCCCTAGGATCTCTCTGGGCCCAGTTTTGCATCTTCTTTCTTAAACATTCATTTTTGGACAGCAGGGCCTGAGGAGGAAAGAGGAGGTTATTACTAGTTGCTCCTTTATGCCACAGTGGCCTGCTGGATGATCGCCATGGTAACAGGAGACAAGGCTTTCTGTGCCAAGCATTTGAGTGTACCTTTTTGGTGGCCTGTAAGTTTCCCCGGTCATTAAAAGAGGGCTACCTCTGGGAAGTTGTGCTAGCCACTGTATAAACTAACCTTCCAGACCACTTGTACTGTGTGTGGCTGCTGTGAATAGCCTTTCAGAGTCTGAGGATGTGTCCCCCGCCTCCTGCCTCCTACACTGTATGATACACTCACATTTACACACAAGTTTTATATTTTCATGTACAAAAAGTGAAAAATCACAGAGACTCTTAATGACCTTCGTAATGAACTGCGTCTCCCCATAGATTACACTGTTGGCCCCTTTCTCCACTTCTCAAAATACAAATTGATTTGAAACTTGGTCCCACATACAGAGTCCACGTACGGGAAGTTGAATAGTGAAAGGGTTCAGGCCAAGTCTAGGATGCCATGGAACTGAGCTGAGACTAGGGGGCACCAGGCCAAATAAAGAGAGTCATCCGCTGCTGTTAAGTTTCATTGCTGGTAAAGAACATACTCCCCAGGATTTCATAACCAGTATTCGTAGTCTGTTTCTGGACTGTTTCACTGAATTTTGCTTTCTGGAGAAGGTGTTTTAAGCTACAGGAAGTCAGTGTTTGTGTTTATGTTTCAAACGAAACATTACTCACAGGAAAACTGGAACGTTTTAGACTATTTCCTAGAGGGCCGCTGTGTAGGAATGGTTTGTATGCCTGCATCTGTGCGGGGCAGCCCCAGGCCTCGGGAGGCAGGGTTTCCCTGCAGCCGTAGGACTCAGCGGAACTGCCCACAAGTGGAAAGTCAGATTTGGTCTCTATGCCCAGTTATTCCAGCGTTCACATTACTAAATTCACTCTTTAGTTTGAGTTTGAACATTGAGGCCAGTATCAGATCTTCAATTAGACAGATCTTTCATATCAGTCTTCAATATAAGAATCTATTCCTGGATTCTGGGTTGGGCCCGGTGACAAGTGTGCTCGGCCCAATGTGCGTGGTGAACAGAAGACTACAATTATCTACAATTATCCAGTGTATAGGTAGATGGAGTACCTAAAACATTTTCTCAGTCACTTAATAAATCTGCCCTTTGGGTTTGATTGATCGGTCATTTTCATGAAGGAAGCATACTATTTGTGGTAGGTAGAATAATGGCCTCTACCAAAGATGTGTACATCCTAATTTCCTGAACCGGTGAATATATGAAGTTACATGGCAAAGGGGAATTAAGATTGTAGATGAAATTAAAGTTACTGATCAGTTGACTTTAGATGGAAGGATTATCCTGGAGTGGATGAGGGAGGCAGGAGCATCACTAAGTGATGCAAAGTGACAAAGACTCGGCTACTCATTGTTGGCTTTGAGGATGGAGGGAGGGGCCCTGAGCCAAGGAAGGCAGGCATCTCCTCTCCTCGAAGCTGGAAAAGGCACGGAAACGCATTCTCCCCTGGAGCCTCCAGAAAGGAACATGGCCCCGCTGACATCTGGATTTCAGTCTGGTGAGGCCTGAGCTAGACTTCGGGCCTCCAGAGCCTTGAGGAAATAAAGTTGTGTAGAGCCACCGAGTCTGTGGCAGTTTGTTATAGCAGCTGTAGAAAACGAACACACTCTTCTGTGAATCTGAGGTTAAAATAGGTGCACATTTTAAACTATCTTGGTTTAAACTCTCAGGGTCATTCTGAGGTGACAGACCATGGGGCCTTCTGGTAAACTGTTGCCGATAGCCTGCCCGTAAAGACGCCGTGTGCTGAGTGGACACTCCCGGCAGTGTTGCCGCATTCACAGCTCGCCCATCAGCCTTCTCCCACTTGCAGATCTCTGCGTCCCGCAGTCTGAGTTTCTGTGGAGATCCCATCTGCCTGGAAACAGGCGTCTATCACGGCGTGTGAGAGGGGCTCTTGATGAAGTTACTAGAGAACTGGGCAAAATTGTGAGTCTGAACGCTAATAGGAAGTGAAACTTGAAACCAAAAATTTTTGAAGATTTTATCTATTTATTTTTAGAGAGGGGGAAGGGAGGGAGAAAGAGAGGGAGAGAAACGTGGATGGACATAGAAACATCAATGTGTAGTTGCCTCTCGTGTGCCCCCAACTGGGAACCTGGCCCACAACCCAGGCTTGTGCCTTGACCAGGAATCAAACCGGTGACTTTTTGATTTGCAGGCCGCTGCTCAGTCCAGTGAGCCACACCAGCCAGGACCTGAAAACAAATTCATGTCAATTTAATAACAGGAATTTGGAAGTGCATGATATAGATGGCATAACATTTTGAGAGATGTAATTAATTATGTACATTGATTGAAGAAATGGTATTCTTTTGACATGTTTCCTAGGTGGCCTTCTACCCAGGGGGTTTACTTGAACAACTGTATTAATTGGTTCAGTGGAAACAATTTGCAATTTTTGAATATCTTCAGAGAGAGGTTTGGAAATCTAGGCAAATATCAGGGACCTACTAGCAAAGTGTGTGGATAATACTTATGGCAGAACCTGGTTATCAATGCCTACTACTGTGGGCTGCACCAAGGACTCTGTTGTCACAGACGTAGGCATGTGGCAATAGCATGGGTGAGCCTTAGAAACATGCTCGGTGAAAGGTACCATCACAAAAGACCACACAGTGTATGATTCCATTTATATGAAACGTGCAGAACAGGCAAATCTGTAGAGACAGACAGTAGATTGGTTGCCTAGTGCTGGAGGGGTCAGGGGGCAAAAAGGGGAGTAACTGCTAATGGGTATGGGGTTTCTTTGGTGGATGATGAACATGTTCCAAAATCTATTGTGGTTTTTGTTGAACCACTCTGAATATACTCCAAACTATTAAATTGTACGCTTTAAATAGATGAATTGTATAGTATGTGCATGATATCTCAGTAGAGCTCCTAAAAAAAAAGGTAAGTGTGTGAGGTAACTGCATGATGGAGAGCTGAACCACAGCAATGTTGGGATTTGATAAAAGCAACTTCTGAGAGTATCTTAGCAGTGTTGTGTCTGTTTTCTGGCACTGGAGCTGTAAGGGTCAGAGATGCTTCTGCCCTGTGTCTGAAGCTTATAGTTTTTGACTGTCAGTTTTAGGGACTGGTTTATTGAGCAGTGATTCAGTGCTCTTTTTAGACAACTTCTACTCGTGTTTGGAGACATCCATTCTTCCTTTCCTTCCTGGGCAGGCCCTTGTTCCTGCAGGAATCATGGCTAGTTTAGTGACTGCATGGCTGTGATGCAGTTCTGCTGCCAAAAGGGCAGCCACATGCACACTGGGAGGCCTTGCCACAATCCTCGATGAATGTAAGTCCCATTCAGTTCCATTCGGTGCTACACTTACAAGGCTTATGACTGTTTTCAGTATGCATTTTTTAATATATTTTATTGATTATGCTATTACAGTTGTCCCATTTCCCCCCTTTATTCCTTTCTGCCCTGCACCCCCTTCCCACCAGCATTTCCCCCCTTTAGTTCATGTCCATGGGTCGTACATATAATTTCTTTGGCTTCTCCATTTCCTATATTATTCTAAACCTCTCCCTGTCTATTTTGTAGACAATTTATGCTTCTTATTCCCTGTACCTTCCCCCGCAATTCTTCCCCTCCCCCTCCCCACTGATAAACCTCCATGTGATCTTCATTTCTGTGATTCTGTTCCTGTTGTAGTTGTTTGCTTAGTTTGTTTTTGATTTTGCTTTTTAGGTTCAGTTGTTATGAGTTATCATTTGCCTGTTCATATTTTTGATCTTCTTTTTCTTAGATAAGACCCTTTAACATTTCATATAAAAGGGCTTGGTGATGATGAACTCCTTTAACTTTGCCTTACCTGGGTATGCATTTTCATAAAATGAGAAAGTGGTGTGATAGGACCTCTAGGATATGCTTCGAGTGGGCAGCAGTGTGGTTTTGGTTTCGTTCTGAAATCTTTCCTACTGATGGGGACTGTGCCATCCTGCAGGCTGTGGCCCTTTCCTCGGTGCATGTTGAGCATGGGGCTATTGGGGAGGTTCTTGCTGCAGGTGACGGAACACACGGGGTATTCGTATAGCTTGCCCACTGATGGCAGGACCAGCCCCCAGGCTGGTGGCCACCAGAGCCACAGCCAGGGGCAGCTGCTGTCCCTCTCCAATCCTGGAGGCCCCCCATGGAGGTAGAAGTGGCATAGTGGTGACTCCTCCTTGTGATGGCCAAAGTGGCCAAATCCAGAGCCGCTGTCCCTGCTGCTGCCAGTGCTGCAGCCTCAGGGCCCTCCACTTTTATTCTGTCCTCCGAGGCTCCTTGGTGCTGCCTAGAGCACTGAGGAAAAGGGAAAGGTTAATTCTCCAGACTCAGGCAGTCAGTTAATTATTCACACAAATTTTATTGATTGCCTTCTCTTCCATTCACAAAAAAACCCTCAACTGAGGGCATTATGCTTGTTACTTGAATGGAGGTTAAGGTGCATGAGGATAGGCAAGCTTATAATTTAACAAAGAAAAAAGATAGCCCCCTGACCCTATGGAAAATAAGTCTTTGGTAGGTATGTACGGCAGAGGAGTTAGCTGTTTAGGGAGGAGAGCAAGAGCGCCGTGCAGCAGGAAGACTGCAGGGCCGGTGTGCCTGTGAGAGCATAGTCTAGAAAAGCACAGGGACGGGGCAGGTGGTGTAACCTAGCTGCAGTGACAGACGCCTGGGGTGGAATCATGGGAGAATGACTGGGAGGGCAGGTTGGAGCCAGGCTGTGGAGGACTGTAAATGCCAGGAGTGTTATTGGACACCTGCTCAGGGCTGGACACTACTAGGGGTCAGCTTCATGATGGCCCTGAAAGTTGGGCATCCATATTCCCATTTTAGAGGTGAGGAAACTAGCTCAGACCAAGTGGTCTGCCCAAGGTCACAGAGCTAGTAAATGGCTGAGCTGGAATTTGAATTGGTCTGTCTTCCACCTACTATACTATACTACTTACATTCTCTCTGGAGAGATAAAACTCCCTCCAGAGAGAGAAACCTGATAAAGGAAAGAAACATGAAACATGAAGAGAATGTGGCATTAACTTTAGAGTGAACCATATGGAAGTGCCAATTTTGTGGGTCAGAATGTCAAGATCATGATGTCATATGGTTCACCCGGTATGACAGCAGTTGGGGTTTGCAGGAATGAGAAAGATCTTGAGCAGGAATGGTCAGCAGAGATTTTGAAGTCCAGGTGGAAATGGTGCAAGGCCTTGATCTAGACCCTGGGTGGATGGAAATAAGGAGAGAGAAAGGCAGGGTGAGAGGTGGGGAGGGTAAGACTAGCCTGATGGGCTGGCAGGTGACTTGGGAGGTCTATCAGTGTGTGCATATGCAGGCCTCAGGAGCCATGACCCATGCTTTGGGCCCCAGGGACACAGTTTCAGATTTGACCGATGGGTTTCTCTGCGTTTGGTCACTGGCTATGCCAATGCTTCCCCTGGGTGCTCTCACCGCAGGAAACAGGTGAGCAGATTGCTATCAAGCAATGCCGGCAGGAGCTCAGCCCCCGGAATCGAGAGCGGTGGTGTTTGGAGATCCAGATCATGAGAAGGTGAGGACTCGGGCACCGGACACTGAGCCATTTGACAGAGCTACCCCTGGGGGAGGTTTGCGGGGGACAAGGGCGCTGCTGGAGCTGAGGGGCCATGAGACATTGAAATGAAATCTGGAGGGAGTCCCACCTGCTCCCTCCGGGTGCTCATCTCAGTCCCACCTTCTGCTGTCTCAGCCCTTGGTCGGGGCACCAGCCACGCTGTCCAGTAGGTGACTTCTGAGCCATAGGTGACTTCTGAGCCATGGTAGTTGGTGTCCAACACCGGGCCTTGTCAAGGCCTTTGGTTACTTTCTTTTGTTGTATTAAGGAACTTTATTTTTATTTATTTATATTACTTTACTTTTAAAGATTTTGTTTCATTTATTTTTAGAGAGAGGGGAAAGGTGGGAGAAAGAGGGGGAGAGAAACATTGATGTGTGAGAGAAATGTTGATTGGTTGCCTCTCACATGCCTCCAACCAGCTACCTGGTCTGCAACCCAGGCATATGCCCTGACCGGGAATCGAACCAGAGACCCTTTGGTTTGTGGGACAACACTTAACCCACTGAGCCACACCAGTCAGGGCTGTACTAAGGAATTTTAAACAACCATCCAAGTGAATTTTCCTTGGTTAACAGAAATCCTTTTTCCCCTGTATCTCCAATTCCAAGGTGGCATGTGACATTCCACTGTGGCGAACCTATTGCTGATACTTATTCCTCCATGTGGAGACAGAGCCTGTCAGTCCCTAGATGGGTACCATCTTCCCCACAGCTTTCCTTGTCAGCTTGGAAGACCTCAAGCAGTCGCTCCCTCCTCGAACCTCTTAAAAAGGGGTGGAGGCGTGACCTTGTCTGTGTGCACACACGCATGTGTGCGTGCACACAAACATACTCACCATTGCCACTCAGATGGCATGAGATTGGAAGTCCCTCTGCTTTCTCTGCTTTAGGAGCAGTTTCCAAGTCCAACGAGGACTTGATATGGGGCACTCAAAATAAAATTAAGTTATACTTGATGTTCTGGCAGCGTCCTTGAGTTGATGGTGCTGAAAGGGGGGCTGGGTGGATGGATGCTAACTGACCTGGCACTGAGGTCAGTCGCTGGTTTCTGACCTCTGTCTTCCTACTGACTCCCAAAGGCCCTTGGCTATTCCAGGCCTTTGTTGTAAGGTGGGCTTTGCTGAGACATGGACAGAGTGAGGAATGGGTTTGAGCCAAAGCTTGGGTTCCTCCTTCACTGATTTCTCCTCCTTCTAGGCTCAACCACCCCAATGTGGTGGCCGCCCGGGATGTCCCCGAGGGGATGCAGAACTTGGCTCCCAATGACTTGCCCCTGCTGGCCATGGAGTACTGCCAAGGAGGAGATCTCCGAAAGGTGAGGCTCCCAGGCGGGGCGCAGCCTGTTGGGGGGTGTGGGGCAGTGGGGAGGCCTTTCACCGCTTTCATCACCAGGAAGCCCAGGGAGCCATGGTGACTTCAGCAGATTGCCTTTCCTCCCTCAGTCCTCCGTCCATGCCCAGCGTGGGTGTGAATCAAGACACTGAATCAGAAGCTCTTACGAGAAAGTCAGGGAAGGGCTCACTGTACGTTCTGCACAGTGATTACTGAAAGCACAAGGAAACAATCCCCAGGTCTTGAGTACAGGGAAAGACTGGATACATTCCAAAACAAACTTGTCCTCCCGCGCACGTCAGGGCCACTGCAGTTTTTCATGTCAGCGTCACTGTTGTCCTTATTAGGAGGGACTCTCTCCCACAGATGTGGCGCCTGCAGGGTCACAGCGTACAGCGGGAAGGGAGCTGGCTTAGTAACCAGGGAACCCAGCTAGCGTTCCAGAGCCACCACTGAGTCACCTTCTGGGCTCTGCTTTCTTCCTTCTCAGCACATTTACTTCTCTTTACCAGCCTGGGTGCTCCAGGGCGGGTGATGGCATACCTCCCTCATCTCAGGGACAGCGGTGTGTGTCCACCCCCTGATGTTCTCTAAAACAGCATCATGCAGCCTACTTTTACACATTGCCTCATGGAAAACACAACAGCCCCATGACGTTGGTAAAACTGATATGGTTCTTGTGTAAAGGGTGAATATCATGGCCCAGAGAGGTTAAGTGCTTCCCAAGCCTCACACAGCTGCAGTGACAGAGCTTGGACCGCAGCTAGTGTGAACCCAGCTGCAGGCCACCTCTCCATCTGTGAAACTGAATAATGCCATATAGCATGGGGAAAAGTAAAAGCTGTGGACAAAAGAGTCGTTTTTGTATCCTGACCGGGTGGCTTAGTTGGTGGGAGCATAGTCCTGAACACCAAAAGGTTGCAGAATTGATCCTTGGTCAGGGCACACACCTAGACTGTGGGTTTGATCCCTGGTCAGGGCACGTACCTGAGGTAGCGATCAGTGTTTCTCTCTCACATTGATGTTCCTCTCTCTCTCCCCACCCCCCTTCTCTCTAAAGTCAATAAACATATCTTCGGGTGAGGATTGGGAAAAAAAAGAGTTGTTTTTGTATTGAAAAATAGGTTTCAAGCCCTGGCTGGTGTAGCTCAGTGGATTGAGCACAGGCTGCGAACCAAAGGGTTGCCGGTTCGATTCCCAGTCAGGGCGCATGCTTGGGTTGCGGGCCAGGTCCCCAGTGGGGGCCACATGAGCGGCAACCACACATTGATGCTTCTGTCCCTCTCTTTCTCCTTTCCTCCCCCTCTCTTTGAAAATAGATAAATAAAATCTTCAAAAACAAAGGGAAAATTTCTTTAAAAAAAAAGAGAAAGGTTTCTCTGTCAGTGCACATCTCCTTAAGCTCTTCACTCTAGAAGAAGGTCCATGATATTGGGGTGGGAGGCACCCAGGCATTTCTTCTGTCTTTTCACAGCAGTTTCCCGGACCCAGCACATGTGCTGTTCTCATTACTCTTCCGGCCCCTTCCACCTTCTTTTGGACAAGGAAGCTTTCCATGAGGTTTGATCCGCCGCAGTAGCTTTCTCCTGCCACGGGAGGTGGGCACATCCTGGGAGTGTCACGGCCGGATGTGAACACAGTCGCTGGCATGGCCACAGGCAGGGCCCTGATAACAGATGAGAAATGAGGAACATGACCAAGCATCAGTTTTCCTCTCTATTTTCCTAACCTTTGACAATCATCTGATTACTAACTGTAGTTATTTAAGGAGATAAAACTGTGTCATAGTTGAGCAGATGGTTCTTAGAGGACAGAGTAGGTTCTTAGAGGGCAGAGGGCAGGTAGGTGGGATGTGACCAGACTAAGGGGGGCCCTAAAACTGGGCAGAGGACTTCAGACTTGATCTCGTAGGCGACAAAGAGCCAGTCAGTCAGGGAAGAAAATACACACTTCGGGATGACGGCCCTGGCGTGGGTACAGGATGAGCTGGGGAAGCAGGAAGTGATTGCACCCTAAGCGGCCCCTTCCGTGGTCTTCCCATGGGTGGGGTTGGCGGGGACTGGAGGAGGGTGCTGCTGCCCAGAGTGATGGGGTTATCTTGTTCTCCAGACTAGGTAGCCTTTTCTGAGAAGTTCAAAATCTACACCCTGGTCATAGAGAGACAAGCTTGGCCAGCAAATTAACAAATGTAAAAGCTAGACCAGACTGAAAGAGTGAACTCCGTACACCTGGCCCAGGAAAGAGGCTCTTGGACATTCTTGGTTATAAATGTTCGTTAATGACTGTAAACCTCAGTTGGGAAGTGTTTTCTCCATTGTCTTCATTTGAGGCCAATTGCCAGCAGTATATTGAGCCCCTTGGTAAGCTGAGAGGGCCAGGAGGGCCAAAGGGTTAAGTGTTTGGGCTCAAACCTCAGAGACACATGGCTTCCAATAGGAATACCAGCTCTGCCTGGAATGACCTCCTCCAGTCTCAGGTTCCTCATCTATGAAATGGGAATTCCAACAGCACTTACCTCCATGGCAGTGAGGAGGATGAAATGAGACATTGCAGGTAAAGCTGTACCTAGCTAGTTTGTGCAGAGGTTAGCCTGGTGCCAGGCACATGGTAAGTGCTCATTAAATACTCCCCCGCCCCCCGTCATCATCACGCCACTGGCAAGGTGATGTCAGGAAGTGGTCAGAGGGCTGTTTTAGTGACTGCCTTCCACCCTGCCTTTTGCGGGATGCTCAGGAGCAGTGGACCAATTGTGGCTGGGCTTAGACTGTCCCGTCTCCCTCAGAACAGCAGCACAGGTGAGACTGAAAATCCCTCGTCACAGAATGACTCAGACACCTCAGCTTGCAGAAGTAAGTGCTTCTGGGGGTTCTTAGTTCAGCTTCCTCCTGCGTCTTGTTCTGGTTTCTGCCAGTCCTGCTTCCCCAGGCTGGCTGTCAGCTTAGGTCCCCAAAGCCCAGGGCTGGGACCACACTCAGATGACTTTAGCTCACAAGAGCTGTTTGGGGGCTTCTTGGTGGCTGGTGACCACTCAGCTGACACTTCTTTTCATCTTCTTGACAGTACCTGAACCAGTTTGAGAACTGCTGTGGCCTACGGGAAGGAGCCATCCTCACCTTGCTGAGTGACATTGGTAAATCCCAGCCCTGGAAGTCAGGCCGAGCCCTGCAGAGAGAGTATGTGGTGCCCCTGTGAGTCCTTGTTGCCCCTACAAGAGGGGTGACATTTTGGTCCTCTGGTCTTTGCAGAGGGTTTGGTTGAGGAATGACAGTAAGGAGGTTAGTAAGGGGCCATTGAGGCAGGCACTAAACTCAAATAGAGTTCCCTTCCTTCCGGACTAAGTCATGGAGCGGATTACAATATATATAGAATAACAGATTTCCTTTCCCATTACAAAGCTCCACTCCCTACCTTCCTGGAATGACCATGATGGAGTAGGTTGTCATTTGGATGAATTTCATCCTTTGGCAACAAATGTTTCCACTTCCATACTGGCAGCTTTTTTGCCAACCACAGGCACAGGAAAAACTGCCCTTTTTTTAATCCTTTCGTACTGTTGTCCTCAGATGAGGGTATATGCGGCACCCTCTGGGGAGACCGGGCTGGCTTTGGGGAGACAGCAGAGGGCAGAAGCCATGCCCGGCACCCTGGCGCCTGTTCCAGGAGACAACTCGGAGGGGGATCTCTGAAGCCAGTCAGCCCTTGGCTCCAGCCTAGCAAGATAGACATCAGGACTGACGGAGGGGCTTCCCAGGCCTCTTGAAAGAAGAATCATTTTTAATCTCCAAGATTGTTGGTACAAGTTGACTGTTTGAGATCTAAAGTTCAGAGTTATCCGGAGTGTATCACTGAGTATTGTCGAGAGATTTGGGGAATGATATACAAACCCTTTTTATCCTTTTCTCACTGCAGCCTTTTTGAAGCTACACTTTGTTTGCTGACACTTTAGTTTCTAGGAAAACGTCGAACATACAGAAAAGTGAAAAGAGTAGTACAGTGAAACCCTCATGCCTGTTGCCTGGATTCACCAGTTGTTACCGTTTTGCCACATGCTCTAAGTCTTGGCCTGGAAGGATAGGAGGGCCTCACGTCCCTAAGACACTTCGCCTCGCTGCTGTGGATCTGCTTCTTCCTTACTCTTTGCCACTTTTGGTGAAAGGTGGGAAAGAAGAAAATGAAGTGGGGCAAAGTCACGCAATGATATATTTAAGGTTTGGATCCAAACAGCCTGACACAGAAAATTCCATCTCCCTCTCTGTGCTGTGTCTCTGTCCTTTGAATGGAGTTCACAGTGAGCACAATTTGACATCGCCCCAGTCTTACCTGACTTGGTGGGACATCTGCCGCCGGTCAGACTGGTTCTCTCGTGCGTTGGCCCATGTGGGCCTACTGGGGGGTCCTGTCTGTCTACCTATGGGGTCTCATCCATGGGTCAAGAATCCCACCTGTTTTCTCGGCACCTTGCTGCATGGCTTGCCCATCTACATTTGGTCAGATATTTGGTGGATTATATTTTTCCCAGTAGCCAGATTTTTAATTTATCCTCTGTTAACTTGGAGAATATTCTTTTGCTCTTCATGGGCAACTTTTGTTTTTCCCTGGTTAGAGCTTCAAGTTTTTTAAAACTACAGAAACATTTCCTGTATTTGCTGTTTTTTAAACATTATCCTCTCAAATATTTTTCTTTTACTTGTGCCTTCAGCAGATAGTTATTAAGAAAGTCTTAAATTATTGACTTAGGTACCCATATAACTTTTATACTTCAAGAGATTCTCTAGTGATATTAATAGAGCTTCTCCTGGTTGTGTATTCCTGGGTCTGGGCACATTGCATATCCAGTCACCAATGACTTGTGGGGTAGCTTTCATATTACTTATTACCTGTTCAAGTTGTATGTGTGGTTTAAGTTCCATGTAAGTCAGAACAACTCGGACAGGTAAACTCCCACGGGCCTGTGTTGTTCAGCCCTTTTATAGGTGGATGAATATTACAATTCTTTAGGTCACTGATTCCCTGTCTGCCCTCTCTGTGGCCCCAAATTGGAAATAATGAGGCTTTGAAGTATTAGTACACTAGAATTAAATTCTTGCAGGCAGAGACTTTAGTCATTGCTATAACTTCAGTGTGTGGAACAGTAAAACCTTACATAGCTGCTTCTGTATAAATATTCATGACATGAATGAATTAAATCCCAAGGGAAATTAAAATAAGTAAGGACCTATTAAAAGAGAACATATCCACATGTACATAACACTCCCAGGTCAAATACCAGCTCTTCCACTTATTGGCAGTGTGAACATAGGCATGTTACTTAATTTTTAAGGACATCGATTTTGCTAGCTATGAAGAGGGACCCTTACTTACCTCATTAGAATTGTTATGAGGATAAAATGAGACGATGTACGTAAAGCTCCTGGCACAGTGCTCTGCTCCTGGCAGAATGTGCAGTCAGCAAGTTCTAGTCCCTCTCTGTTTCCTTCCCTCTCTGGCTTTGGATTTATAGCACCCCTTTTGAAAAACCTCCATCCCGCTAATTTGGGTGTTGACTTGAGCTTGGGATCCAGTGAGCCAAGCAGGTGGCTGTCTTATGACACTTCCCTCCCTCAGACCCATTCCTGGCTCAGCCAGCTTTTGGATGTCCTTTCGTCCCCTGACTTTGCGGTTGTGGTGGAGGTGACTGATAAGCTTGTATTTTGCTTCTGTTCCCATATCTGATTTGTATACAAGACTCATCAAATTTATTTCTTTTGCCAGAATTTTGTGACTGAGCCAAAGGTCTGAAGCTGTTTTTGGAGCTCATCTCACATTACTCTTTTGTGTTCCGAAACATTTCCTGAGCATATTTTGTTCCAGCTCGTTTCAAGTGCTGGCGCCACGTTCCCTTTGTTGGAGTTGCCACTTCTGTTCTCTGCCAGGTCAACTTCAGATAAGTGGCAGAGCCACACCCTTGACTGCTGGGTCCGGATTCATTGCCTTGTCTTCTGGGTTAAGCCTGTTTACCCCCATATCTTCTGTGCCACTAATCTCCCCGAGACGCCCACTCAGAGCAGTGCCAAGATAATAGACACAGGCAGGATTTCTCCAGTGAACTTTAAGTTGCCCAAGAAGCTATTGCAATCAGTGTACATGTGAGAAAACAAACAGATGCCCGGTGAGCACGTGGGTGAGCCCTGTTTTCTCCGTCAGACAATTGCTTTTATGCTGGTAAGAGAACAGGAGGCAGGGACAGAGGCAGCTGGAAATTATTTGTCTTCCACCTAATGTGATCCTAAAATAGCTCCAAAAAATTGTACCTAAGTGGATTCTATTGAAACAATCTCGCTCATTATTCTTTGGAAAACATTGACATGTGTTTCCTTCTGCCAGTAGAGGAGCAGACTCCTGGGCACTCAAGATTAAGGTACAGATTGCCGTGCTCTGGAGTCCCACGGCTCCACTCTCAGCGGGGGGTGGGGGGACCTGCCCCCCACCTCCGGGCCAGCTGGGTGGGCTGGTTGTGCATTTGCCAGGGCCTTATCTGAACTTAGATCTGACTCAGTCTTCCTTGATTCTCCAGGTGGTTGGTTTACTGTGGTGACTGGCCATCCTGTCCTCCGAGCCTTCAGGAGCCCCACACCCTATTTTTGTCTGTGCTTCTTTCTTCGGGTCCCCATCTCTGCCCTCGTTGGAGCGGCTCCCAGCAGGATCAGCACTTTAACGCCAACTAGCAGAGAGGTTTCAAAGAGAACGCAGGGCTTTAGGGAGCAGCTCCATTCTAGAAATCAGAAAATCGGGCTCTCTGTTTAATGTTTCTCTAATTGTGGATTTATAACAAAAGAGATTTACCTGATCTCAGAAATTTAGATCATTTGGAAAGCATAAATAACCAGATTAATGAATATTATAATAAAAGAAGACAACTGTCTTTCAATTCTGGCTTCTCTACTTTCCCAGCTCTTTCTCCTTGTCCAAGGACCTTTTTGGTCCTTTCCATTTACCTTTCCATTTCTTTTTAACAGAAAACTATGGTAACTTTCTGGGTCTACATGTCCTCAACTTAAAATGAGGAATTTGGTCTAGATAACCTTAGAGAAAATCCCTGCTGACTCTAAATATTCCATTTTCATTACTCAAGTAGCTGATTTTCAGAATGTTTGTCCTAGAATGTCTTGATGTTTACTTCATTTTCCCATCCTGACCACTTCCCCTGACAGTTTTCTCTCCCTTCTCTCTTACTGCATTGTCTCTTGCCCAGAGCTTTGCTGGATGCATTCTTTTATTTTTGCTCCGTCCTATTCATCCCTGGAACAGCCGCTCACTGCCAGGCCATTCTCATGACATCTGTATCAACCACATCTCCAAAATTTGTATGTTCAACTTTGATCTCTTTCTTGTGTCACTTGTCCCATTTTTCTGCCAATTTTGAATCTCGTTTCTTAGACTCTGCCCATCTTCCTGCTCTATATCCTTCTATTTAAAAAGTCTCCAAATATGCCCTGGCTGGTTAGCTCATTTGGTTAGAGTATCATCCCCATATACCAAGGTTGCGGGTTTAATGCCAGTCAGGGCACATGCAAGAATCAACCAATGAATGCATAAATAAGTGGAACAACAAATTGCCATTTCTCTTCAATAAATGAAAAAAATTTAAAATAAAAATAAAGTAAAAGTAAAAAGTCTTCAAATACTTTCAGTCTTCCACTGTGTTGTATGTCTCTTTTTTCCTTTCTGTTCCTACTGTCTTCACTAATTGGCCATAGCAAATTACTATAACGACCCCTTACCTCACCTCCCCATCTCATTTCATTAACCCTTCTTTCATTTGCAAGGACACTTTTACCATAATCCATCATTAGGTCAAGGCCAAACCTCTTACCCTTGCATTTCTTCTGATCCACTATAGCCAACTTCACGTGTACATGGCTCGAAAACCCACTTTTCAATCCTCCTGCTTGCCTTTGCACATGCTCCTCCTCTGAGAATGCTACTCCTGCACCTCCCCAACAAACCTAAGCCTTGTTATCTTTCAGGTATGGCTTTAGGCTTGTCCCTTCCATGGGGACTGCCCTGACCCTTCACTCACAGTGGTTCTCCCTCTCATGGCTCCCTGCCTCCTTCCCTACCCTCCCTCCCTCCCTCCCTCCCTTCCTCCCTCCCTCCCTTCCTCCCTCCCTTCCTTCCTTCCTCCCTCCTACCCTCCCTCCCTCCCTCCCTCCCAAAGATTTTACTTATTCACTTTTAGAGAGAGGGGAAGGGAGGGAGAAAGAGGAGGGGAGAAACATCTGTTAGTCACCTCTCACTCATTCCTGACCAGGGACTGAACCAGCAACCCAGGCAAGTGCCCTGACCGGGAATTGAACCAGTGACCTTTTGCTTTGCAGAATGATGCCCCACCAACTGAGCCACACCAGTTAGGGCTCTCATGGCTTTCCCCTTTTTTGCCTTCGCCACTCACTTAGTTCTCGGGATCTCTGCTGTTGTTATGTGCCCTCTGCCTGTGGTTGACAGTGAGGCCTGACCTCTGGGCTTGGGGCCCATTGACCAAACTTTGTGCAGTAAGTGAAGAAAACATTTTGATTCACTGGCACATTGTCCACAATACCTAACAAATAGAAGACACTTTATAAGTTACTTACTAGTTGAATGGATGAGAGAATGAGTTTTCACTTTTCGCTTAGCACTTGGTGTGACTGCCTTGCTGATTAGTCATAGGGACTATTTTAGCTGAGATACCTTTAGCTGGACTAAATCTTTCTCCACATGTCTGCACTTGGCCTTCCAACCTGTTTTTTTTGGAAAGTCCAGTGACACCAAAGTGACTGGCACATAGTAGGCACATGGTCAATTTTTACTGAGTGAACGAACATCCTGTTGCCCTTCTTACGCATTGGTGACTTAAATCACCAATGGGTGACTGCCTTTTCTGTCTGTTTTAATCTCCGTCAGCCTTTTGGTCCATTTATCTTCCCATTTCCTCTCCATGGAATGTATCCCAAACAAAACTGTTCTTCAGGGAACTTAGTAACCCCTTTGAATTTGGACTGTAGTAACTGGGGCTCATAGATACGAGCCTTATAAAACTGGTTTTCTACATCTTTGTAGAAAGTCTCTTCCCTACCTTGTGGCTTGTAATCTGAAAAAATACACAGAAGCTCTGATTTTGGAGTGTGGTTCATCGATAAAAACTCCAGGAGTGCCGCATTCTTCAGTCCCGTGTTCGTCCACCTTGCGGGCTAAGGGAAGGCTGGGGCGAATGTCGGGACGCCAGTCCTGGCGAGGACAATTGGAGGAGGCGGCCCTTTTCTTGTGGCAGGTCCTTGACTTGGTCTCTCTGTATGCAGCATCTGTCTTAGGAATCCTTTTCTATAATTAAAACATGAGAAATGAACTTTTAGACTTTAAAGCTTGTGGGGTTTAATTTTTATACATGTATATTATGACTATTGCTAGAAGTTTAGGTTTTTAAATAAACTTTCAAATACAAGTGTTTTTCTTCATCCCAAATTCTTGTTTTTCATCCAATTAAGTTCTCTTGGCTTCAGACAATTTTGATTTATTTCATGATGCTCTTTAGGTACTGTTTTGTGAAGTGTAGCACAGTCAGGCCAAACTAAAATTTTAAAGGACTGATTCTGTAAGGGGAACTATTTAAGAGGTTTTGCCTATCAAAGTCTTGACTGTTTTATTTATCCAGTAAACTACATGTAACAATATCTGTAGAATTCTTTCCAAGTTTAAGTTGACAGAAATGTTTGAGAATACATGAGTGCCCCAAAATGAGGATTAAAGGTAGTTATGTACTGTTGCTTGAGCATCAGAAAAGACAGCTATTAATAGTAATCAGTGGATTCAGTGACCAGCTGGCCATCCCTCGTCACTAAAGATTTGCTGACAACCCTTAACCAGCACAGCGCAGAGAACAATGCTTCCAGTCTGATCCAGCTGCTCTCCTCCAGCCCTGGGGGCTGCTTGGGGCATCTCACCCGCCTGTGCCCCGTGTTATTTATTCGCACTGAGGTTTTCACATCTACCTTCAGAGGCGTTATTTCAGCCTGAGTATATGTGCTTGCTCAAAATACAGGAGTCTCAACTTCATCCATTCTGCTTCTGAGCCCATCAACTCACACTTTATCTATTATATCCTGACAGTCTCGTCATCTACCTAAACAGGCCTTTAGTGAATCGGTCACTGAACACTGAGTCATTGCACATCAGTGCTGCCTGCCAGCCACTGGTTCAGTTTCAGCAGGTACACCATCCCTGTGAGCAGTCTGTGTGTATGCAATTATTACAGTGTTTTATTGTACTTTGCTTTGATTCTTTAATAAGAAATAGTAAAACTAGAGTGAAAGTGCATCAAGAAGCATTGGTCTTTAAAAATTAATACAATAGAGAGCATATGGAGTCCCATTTTTTAGGCATTGACAGTAGCAACTTTCTCACCTCATTTGGACAGTCAGTGGATCTATTTAGTTATGAAAGAAAAGAAAAACCAGGAGCAAGTATGGAGTGCTTGAACTTTATGGTCAAAGGCTGGGTTTAAAAGGGCAGATGTAATTCGGTTTTGTAATACCACATATTGTTCTGAGATGGAACGACCCGAATCAGATGTTAGTCAGTTGTTCAGCTGGCCCTGTTTGGCTTTCAAGTGTTTTCAGGAAACATTCAGCCTGCGGGCCTTTCTGTAGCGTGTCTGATCCCTGCTTCCTATGGAAGGCCGTTCTCCTGCTCTGCAGAGCAACAGGAACTGCCGAATGCGTCCAGAGGGCTGCCCACCTCCCTGACTCGCCCTCATTCTCAGTCTGGCTGGATGAGTTTGTTAAACCTCTCTTAGTGTTGTTACTGCATTTGCTTTTGACTTTTTTATTTTTGAGCAAAAACACAGATCATGCCATTAACTTGAAGTGTGTCATTAACATTCCTGAGTTGTGCTATCTCTGAGTTATATCATCTGTAAACCTAAATGACTGTAAAACAGTTACCTGTTATAATGTGGATCTGCCATAATTTGTTCAGCCATTCCGTGGTTGATGACTTTCAGTTTGTTTCTGGCTATTTTACTGCAAGGTATGAAATAAGCATTCTTATTTGTCTGTTATCATGCTTTTGATTTTATAACCTAGACTACCGCAGGTGGAAATAATGGGTTAAACAACGTGTATGTTTTAAAATTTAATAGATATTGCCATATTTTTTTCCAAAAAGGCACAGCAACTTGTACTCCTTCTAACAATGTAAGGAAGTGCCTTTTATTTCTCATCTAAATGTTTTGTCCATTGAAGATGTGAAAAAGGCATTTCACTGTGCTTTAAGAGGCAATTCACACCCTTTGGACTATTTGTGACCTGGGGCAGCTTTGTGCATTGCTGCCATTTGTCTCTCTTCTTCTGTGAATTGCCTCTTTTTCTACTGCGTTGCTTTCTCATGGATTTATGAGAGCTTTTGTCTATTAGGTATATTTACTCTTTGGCATACGTGATGCAGATATTTTTTCCCAGCCCTTTTGTCTTTGTGAATAGTATCTTTTGCCATAAACTTTTAAACCCTTTCTATGTTATTAGTATTGTGTTTCTGTTTGCCATATACTTTTCTTCACCTCCTTTTTTTTTTTTGCTAAATTTATCCCTTGGTATTTTAGAGTTTCTGTTACTAATGTGAATGACATTATTTTTCTTTTTTCAACTAGATATAACTGACATTGAAAAAAGCTATTGACTTGCATATACCTGTTTTGTTTCCAAATAACTTACTGAATTCTTTCCAGTTTTTAGCCTTTTGAGTTTTCTAGGCATCTAGTCCTATCATCTCCAAATAAAGATAATTTTATCCCCTTTGGATACTTACTCCATTTTTTTTTTGTAGTACGATTAGCTAGGACTTCTGTTGAGTTATTAAAACCTGCCTTACGAGTAAAAAAATCACATCCTGCCTGGAGTCTGAGCTGTAGATGGACTTCCCCCATCCCCCACTGCCCTTGCTCTGTGCCTGCCCCTCCTAGGTATCTTATCAGATTCCCTCTTCACAGCAGAAGTTGTGAGTATCAAATAACTGCAAAGCCAGTATTATGCCGGCTCTTCCCTCCCAACTAGATTCTGAACCCCTTCATGTTGGGGATCATGTCCTTAACTTATGTCCCTCCCAGAACCTAGCAGACAACTGGGTGCTTAATAAACACATCGAACTGTCACATGTGCTGAATGTGTTCCTGTTCTCTTCTTCAGTGCTCCCCACTTCTTCCTGGAGGCTGTCTCTGCCCTTATCAGAGCCTAGATCCGATGACCCAAGTACTCTTTGCCCAGAGGGCGCTCTTCCCAGTAGAATTTAGATTTTTGAGCCTCTACACCAGAGAAGTTTCCCTTCTCAAACTTCATCAGCATCAGCATCACCTGGAGAGCTTGTTAAAGCACAGATTGCAGGATCACCCCCAAAGTTTCTGATTCAGTAGGTCTGAGGTGGGACCCCAGCTTTGCATTTCTGATAAGTTTGGATGCTGCTGGTCCAGGCAATACAATTTGAGAACCACTGCTCTAGACTGTAGTCGATGATCTCATAGTTCTTTGCATCGAAAAGCCAGATTCTTGTGATCCCAGTTCTGTTCACATAGGCAGGCCTCCTTTACATCACATGAGGGGCAACTTCCCCGGCCCCTCCCTCCACCATCAGCCTGTGCACTGGGAGTCAGACTATGGGTCAGGTGCAAACAATAATCATCTTTTGCAGCATAGGAGATTTTGAAATAAAAAGCATTTTTTAGGCTTAATGAAAACTCACTCCCGTTTCCACTCTCTCAGCATCTGCGCTTCGATATCTTCATGAAAACAGAATCATCCATCGGGATCTCAAGCCAGAAAACATCGTCCTGCAGCAAGGAGAGCAGAGAGTGAGTGACCCTCCTGGGACTTGGAAGGTCCTGGGGACTGGCTCTGGGAAGCTGCTCTGGTGGAGGAGAAACAAGCCTTGCATGTTTGTTTATGTCTGCATTCCCTTGAGTTTATATTTGCTTTGATTCTCTGGGAATGCTTTTTGATTTGAAGCAAAATTTGGCAAAAAGCTCTTGCTTTCAAATTGAGGCAAGTTTGAATGGATCACATTGTTAATTGGCCAAGTTGCAGGAATCTGATAAGGAAAAGAGTGTTCCCTGCGGCACCCCGCCCCTCTAACCCCAGTCTTTGGGATTAGCACTTGGAAAAAGATGTTTTTGTTTTCTGTTTGTTTGGAAGCGTCCACTTTTGATGCTAATTTGGAAACCAGCTCTAAGTTGGTTCTGGATATGGGTGAGAAGAGGCATTCGGAGCTGCCCATGGAGCCGGGTCCAGCCTGCAGTTTCCCCAGAGCTCTTGGTGACCCTGTTCAGTGGCCCTGCTGTGTAGGTGTGGCAGTAGCCTCCCCATGGGGCTTGGTGCTGTGCTTTTTCACGGCCTTGTTTATTTCACTGGGGGTGATGAGCAGGGGCTCAGCCCAGAGGAATGTATTTGCTCGAGTGGGGTCACTTAATCTCTCTGCTGCAGCTTCCATCAGCATTCTAGGCTGGCCCACCACCGTCACGTGCTCACCTTTGTTTCAGTTCACCCTCCTTCTTGCCATTGGTTCTAAGAGTTGAGAACTGAAGGTATTTACTTCTCAGAAGGGACCGGCCTGGTCTTTCACATCCTGAAGTCCTGGTTTAGCAATGTTGAGGGCTGGTGGTCTGTTAATGTTGGCTTTCCTCTGGTGATTGGTCACAGAGCAAGGAAGGACATATGCCCTTTTCCCCCAGCGTTTTTACAGCATATGTTTGTTTCCTTTTGCCCTAAATTTACCATGTTGAAGATGTTGTACTGTGTATTTGGTGGTTCTTAGGAAGTTATGATTTAGTAACACCTCAGATAAGAAATATCCCCTGCTGTGTAGCAAACAATCAGAATCTGTATAGGAGGACGATGAGTACTCACAATCCTCAACATTCTCCTCTTCCCCTTTTTTTCCAGTTAATACACAAAATTATTGACCTAGGATATGCCAAGGAACTGGATCAGGGCAGTCTCTGTACTTCCTTTGTGGGGACCCTGCAGTACCTGGTAAGAAACAGGATTTACATGTTTGCTGGTCGGTTTCTCTCTGGTGGCGGCCATGTGTGTGGGGCTCCTCTCTGTCCTTGCCTTCCAGCACCTAAGTCTTTCCAGCTCTGGATGTTTCCTAGATGCGTAGGAACTGTTGTAGGAGGTCAGTGCCATGATCTGGTCAAGTCAGCACTTTGCCAGCAGAGGCCGGGTAGAAGGATTATGGTCATCGTCTCTGAGGTCAGAAGGGCTCTGCTGCTGTGTCCCCACACAGATCCAATGACACCTGTGCTTCAGGGTTTTGGCTGAAAATAAAGAATTTAAATTAGATTTGTACTGCTCTGTAGAGGCCACAGTTTCCATGAGGTGTCTCAGGGGCCATTGAGGAGGAGCTGAGAGTTCTCAGCTCCCACCCTTTCTTTACAGTATTTGGCCTGAATATTGTGGTTCTATTTGAGTCATTCGTTCATTCATTCAAGAAGTAGTGATCCAGGGTAGCCTCTGGGCCAGGAGCTGGCGAAGCATTGGGAAAGAAGACAAGCATTTCCCTGACCCTTAGGAGCTTAGAGTTTAGCAAGAAAGTAGGCATTACCCTAAAATTTATACCAATAACTAAGAAATTATAGTTGTGATAAGTGCTACAAAGGAAAAGTGCAGGGTGTGATAAGAATATATATTAGGAAGACCTAGCCTAGTGTGGGACCTGAAGGATGCGTAGAAGAAAAGGGGCTGGAGGTGGGAGGAGGAAGAGGAAATCCTGGGCAAAGGGATAGAACATTGGGAGACCAGAAAGTGTGGCTGGGACCTAGAGGAGAAGGAAGAGAGTATCTTGAGTTGAAACTGGAGAGAGAGGTAGAAGACAGATGATTCAGGACCTTTTTGGCTGTGTTCAAGATTTTAGACTTTCTCCTAAAACCCCTGGAGACACATCGAAGCGTTTTAAGTTAGAGAGGGATCAGGTTCACCTTTTGAAAAGCTCACTCTTGATAGGGTGGGGAAAATGAATTTCACTGAACAAGAGTAAAATTATGGGCAAGTAGTAAGGGGACATTGTGATCAGCAGTTCAGAGCTGATGGCAGCAGTGAGGACGTAGAAACGATTTAAGCCATGCCTGCCAAGAGACGGAGCAAGACTTGGAAACACAGTGGATTGCTTATGGATGATGACAACCACTAAAATGTTGACTGAATAAAGGAGCCTACAGTTTAAAAGACAAAAACTTAAAAAAAAGGTTGAAAGCCACTAGATTTGATGCTTAAATATCCCATTTAGTTCTTATATTTAAAAAAAAAAGAAATTCTTTGATGTCTTTCTGAGTGCATTTATACTTCGTACTGATCCCACCAACTAGGGTATGGGTTCCATCAGTTTATCACCCTTTCTAGGGGATAGAGGTTTCAGAGTGGTGACTCACGGGGCACTAGGACTCAGGCACCTGTGTCCATGTAATGCAGTTACGTAGTCCTGCTGAGTGTCCTCTGGGACCCTCATCGACTCCACAGCAGCTCAGTGGAGGGGGGACCCCATGCTCTGACCAGGATGCTCAGCGAGATCATTCACTTGCAGGAGCCAAACTTCTGTGCATAACCGGACACAGAGATTGACTTGACCATCCCCCCATTTTTCCTCTCGGTTTGGACTCCTTGGCCCTTCCATAGTGTCACACCTCCAGCCAGACCATGCACAGTCCTGACTGCATGCCTTTGCTTGTGGTGGTCCTTTCTGGAATGTGTCCTCTCAGATACTCATGTTTGGGGAGCCTTCTTCCAAGCCTGGGTATGGTCCCACCTATGCTTTCCTTGGTCACCCCAGCTCTCTCTACTTGGGCAGCAGTCATGCTTCTGGCTTCTTTCTTGCCGGATTGTAACTATTGCATTTCATTGCACACCACGTATCATAAACCACATCAGTTTAGGAGATTTGGTTAGTATTAATGTGTGTATTATGCATTTGGTGTGTACCGCTCAGTATCACCTTCCTCTGTTGTGTGTAGTTTATCTTCCCATCTCTGCACAGTGCCCAAGAGAAGGGTATATGATGTACTCTGATCTACCTAAAAGTACCCTTAGGGATTCTTGAGTCAGCATCAGGAGTCAATGAGGTACAAAAAAATCTAGATAACACCACCTGGACACGGTCACCTCCTCACCCCTGAGTGGACATGCCAGTATCTTCTGATGGAGCTGGGAAGAGTGTGGGGTGTGATTAGAAGGGCCGGTTGCCCCCTCTCGCCAGGGCTCAGGTGTGTTTCTGCCTGCGTCGTTGCAGGCCCCAGAACTGCTGGAGCAGCAGAAGTACACAGTGACCGTCGACTACTGGAGCTTTGGCACCTTGGCTTTCGAGTGCATCACGGGCTTCCGGCCTTTCCTCCCCAACTGGCAGCCTGTGCAGTGGTGAGTGAGAGACCATGGCCCTGGGACAGGGGCCAGGAGGGTCTCCTGAAGGAGTATGTCCCTCTGTCTTTGTCGTGTCACCTTACCTGTTTCCATCTCCCTGGGCGCTCCCGGGCTCAGCCTGAGACATCTGTGACCTGTCTCCCAGAGAGAAAGTCCTGTTGGGGCCCAGCCTGTGGGCCGTTCGAGCTCTGAAAACCTAGGAAAGTAGAGCAGTTGTGAAGTATTAACATCTTTAAATATGATATAATATAAATGACATTCGCCCTACGTTCAGTAGCGACAAGTCAGCACATTCACAGACTGTTGTGCAAATGTGTGCACTTACCCTGAAAATTCTGGTATTAGTGAACAGATAAAGGACATGTGCACAAGACAAATGAGAAATAGTTGCATCGAAATTTACTGTTGACAAATTTTACTACACCTGAACATAATTTTTTTATATTAAAAGTATAAGAAAGTGGCTTAAAATGTGAACCAAATAAGTTACAAAGAAAGATTTTCTAGTAAAAAAACAAAGGATACAATTAAGTTTTTTAAAATTACTCTATATTCTCTAACTTTTTTGATTTAAAAAATGTGTTGACCATTATATATTTATAAAAGTTAATCATTCCTGACATGCATAATTTAAAAATTAACATTCTTCTAATCAGTTAGGTTTCATTCAGAATTATTCCTTGAGAGGCCACACATTAATTTAAATGATGCTACTGTCGCTCAAATTTCTTTTTTAATATTCAGTTTTTAGTTTTTTGGAGCAGTAATACATTCCCAAGGTTCAACCTTCTAGAAGTGTGAGAGAGTACACAGGGACAGTCGCCTCACACTAGTTGCCCAGCACCTGGTTTCATACACATGCAAGCGGTCGGCGTGTGTTTGTTCGTGAATGTGCTTCTCCCTGTCTTTTACGTCAGAGGCAGCACAGTGTGAACTCTGCCCTGTACGCGCTCCTAAGGCAGTTTAACACCGTGAGCATTTCCTCCCCTCCTCAGGCACAACCACTGCGAACACTTGTGTGTCTCCGGGCTCTTCAGTGTTTGTTCGACTCCCCTCCAAACACGAATAAATCACGTACTCACATAGAACCTGCTTTGCAAGCTCATTGTTGAATATGCTTCATGTGGTCCCGTATTATTTGTAATGTTTGCTATTATTTGTATCTGTTTGCTATTCTACAGAGTGGCCATGCTATAGCTCATTTAACTCACCCTGCATCGTTAGAAACATGGGTGGTTTACAATTTTTACTTTGTAGAATAACATCCTGGTAGGGAAATCCTTATATAGCCACAGTCACTTTTCCCTTGGGTAAAGTCCTAGAAATGGAAACAACAGATGAAAAATAGTGCACGTTTTCAAAGGTTTTTGATGTGTACTAACAAAATGCCTAACAGAAAGCTTGCGTTAGTACCATTTCCTCCAGGAACACACAAAGCTGTCCCTTTCACCACGCCATTGCCAGCACTGGCTGTTGTCATTTTTCTACCTTTCCGGAACTAGTAAAAACAGTTAACTTTTTCAAAAGCAGGTATTTACGTCATGAGAATATTTATTTATGAGAATAAGATGTAGCCTTTGAAAGCTGTTCCAGAGAGTGACGTTATGCAATGGCAGCCCAGTTCCGTCAACCTTTATACACCAGGTGTGGGAAGTGCAAAGATGCGGGAGGCCAGGTCCCTGCTCTTCTGCAGGAGTCTGGTGAAATGGCAAAGAATGCCCTCCTGTGGTGGCCTGTTTTAGAACAAGCAATGCTTGTTGATCTGCACAGGTTCCGAATATTGGGGAATTAGCTAGTTAATTTATAGCTACACTTTATACTGTAACTATTATTAAGAAAACTTTACCTGTACAGCTGCAGTGTTTTTAAATAATGAAGCAGTTACTGCATTTCTTCAGTTCAAATGTTGACCTTTTCTATTATTTATAACAAAATGAGGTAAAATCCATTAGAACTGGAAGAACAAGTGCTGATTGAAAATGCATTCCTAAAGGCTCGACATCTTCATAGTAAGTCTGTTGTCTGCAGAATCGGCTTCCTAGAACTCTCCTCATTGGGGCTGGAAGGCCAGGTGACCACTTTCAAATGGATTTCTCTGACACCCAGTAAGGAGCTGTGTAATGGCCTAGTGTGTGAGAAGTGCCCGTCTTATCTGCTCTGTAATGCCTCAGACAACGCTTCTAAAATTTCACTTTCATCTCAGATGGCAGGTGGATAGTAATTTTAGGACAAATGTAATTGCAGCTTTATCATAGGATTATAAAGCTAATTTGCAATACATTTTAGGACCTAAGGAATAAGCATTTTATTTATTATGTCCTTTTATTTTTATAATTTTCCATGGACAGATTAAGTTTTCTGTTAGCGGATCATCCCACCTGAATGTGCTGACAAAGTCTTGGTGCACCTGACATACAGCGGTCAGTTTCAGCCAGAGCTGTGACCCACCGGCCTCTGCCTTCCGCCAGCTCTTCTAGGTTTCCCATGTGCCCCAGATAGGCCAGTTCACCCCTTAACCAATGAGATGTGTTCAGATACTTTTTATTGGAATTTCCTAAGTGTTTTTGGAAAGGAAAGCTTCAGACATTCAAATAGAGTAGAAAGAACACCAGACTTTGGATTTGAGTCCCCAGTTCTTCCACTCTCTAGTTGTATGACCTTGGGCAAATCACCTGATCTCTATTTCCTGACCAATGATAGGGGACTAAAAACAATGTCTACCACATGGGGTTACCACGGTGAAGGAAGTGCTTGCTCAATGTCCAAGTACTTGGTTATTTGTGAGGCCTAATTCAAATTACTATCCTTTTCACCAAGAAGAGTTTAAACCAGTTGGATTGAAAATTTCTTTCCTTTAAATACCATCTCAGATACATCAGTAAGTTCGCTAACTCAGGAAATGTCAGCGTGCACTTACCCTAGAAGTAATAGTTAGCCATATACAGCTAGAGGGCAGTGCCTGTGTTGTGCACATTTCCTGTACGTGCGCAACGTGCCGTGATCGTGGCTCGGAAGGGCGGCGTTAACGACTCCAGGCATGCAGGCAGCACTGACCATTCTTGAACTCTCCGAGCAGCCTTCCTACCGGGGCACGCACGCACTGCCATTAGCTGAAAAGATGGAATAGTGACCTGGGTGTGTCCCGTACAGTTGTAAAGTGACATGTTACAAATGTAAAACGGCTCTCGGCCGCAAAGTGACTGCAGAGCTGTCATGAACGAGAACCATGTCTGCAGGCATTCCAAAGTCCGGCAGAAGAGTGAGATGGACATCGTGGTGTTTGAGGACTTGAATGGAGCAGTGAAATTTTCAAGCTCTTTACCCTACCCCAATAATCTTAACAGGTAAGATACAGTGGCATTTTTCTTCAAAATAGATGTCTGAGGTGACACCTGCTGCCTTTTAGATAGGTTATCTGGATATCACCCTATAACTAAGAACTAGGCATAATCCACCTCAGTCTTAAACTTAGAATGGATTCCCACTCCTTGCCTATCTAGAAATGATCTTTTCTAAATTCCCATAACAATTTCTCTGTGCCTCTTATTACCCTCAATAGCTTTGATCTTGTGTTACATTTGGTTTTGCGTTGAGTTGCTCTCCTACTCAACTGTAAGTGTTTTAAGGGTAGGGAATTATACTTTTTTCTCTTTGCACTCCTCATGTAGCCTACTAATACTGTGTCATAGCCAACAAATTAACCATTGTAATTTGAACAGCATTGCAATCTCATCTTAGAGCCAGGATATGAAGAGTAATAGTACAAAAGAAAGCTACAAGGCAGTCACATTATCCATGAGTACCATGGATAATAATTACGAGTATTTAGAGAATGGGGAGACGTATTGTATAGATTAGAGCTAATGTGGAATGACTTTGGGAGAGCTACAACTTTATGGAAGGATCTGGAAAGATGTGCAGGACATGGTGAGATAAAGAGAAAGTTAAAAGGGGAAAGACTTGGGGGGAGCAAAGACACGTGTAGGGAATCAGCCAGTAGCTGTGGTGGCCTCCCAAAGGGCTTTCTTGGAGGGGCGGTGAGAGGTCAGCTGCAACCTTATGGGAGGCAGGCAGTGGGGGGCCTGCAGGGCCAAGGGAAGGCATATGAGCCCACCAAAGGCCTGTGAGGGAGGGGACGAAAAAAATAAATGAGTGTGCAGTAGGGAGTCTAGATGGTGCGTGGAGACCATCTGGAGGTCAGGTATGCCTGTGACGTGCATTTAAAAGCGTGGGCAGTTGGAGACCAGGCTGTTGACCCATCTGTTGAGAAATCCCTGCTTTGAGGGGGTGTTTTAGCAAGTCAGGAGAGGTGATAAGCACCTGAATAATTAATTTGGTTGGAAATGTTCCCTTTTCTCTCAGATTAATTGATTTTCAGTGATCATTTATTGGCTGCCATCTGTGTGTATAATGGTGAAATGTATGTGAGGTGTGTGCTTTTCAGTTCGCATGTTAAGGCCACTTGAAATTCGCTTCAGAGTTGTCACCTCCTACACTGTGCTCCTCTTCTCAGCATCCTGGCACAGCGACTGGAGAAGTGGCTGCAGCTGATGCTGATGTGGCACCCCCGACAAAGGGGCACTGATCCCGTGTATGGGCCCAATGGCTGCTTCAAGGCCCTGGATGGCATATTAAACCTAAAGGTGAGCACAGAGGCAACAGGTCAGGTCCCAAGGGACACGGCAGTTCTTATGAGGAAGAAATGCTCATTAAAAAACAGGCCATGCATGAGCTGTCTGACCAGTGGGGAAATTTTGGCTGCTCCGAGAGTATCTCTGCATAAGTAAGAGGATAGAACCCCTGTGCTGATGGACATAGGCTGTAAGTTTGTAGCTATGGACAAATACAAATATTAAAGACTAGAGTATATATACCATGGCACTCGGGCTCCCATCTTCAAGCTAGGGAGCTGTCCTTTGTGTGGCTGGGAAATGTTGGGAGTAGCAGAGGATCCAGGCAAAGACATGGGCGTCTTAGAGTTGGGATTTTCCAGTAACATCTGGGTTGTGTTGCAGCTGGTTCATATCTTGAACATGGTCACAGGCACCATTCACACCTATCCAGTGTCAGAGGATGAGAGTCTACAGAGCTTAAAGACCAGAATCCAGCAGGACACAGGAATCCCCGAGGAGGACCAGGAGCTGCTGCAAGAAGCGGGTCTGGCGTTGATCCCCGACAAGCCTGCCACTCAGTGTATTTCAGATGGCAAGGTGAGCCCCTGTCTTCTTGCAGAATGCCCTGTTTTTCCCTGACTTTGTCAGCAGGGAAAATGATCACGGGTTCAGATTTTAGCTCTACTTTATCATTTCTGTTCATCACACAGATACCTGCCTGGTTTTTTAAAGTGGGAATAGGAAGTCCCCTGTGTGACCTAGTGGGAGACACCAGTCCCTCCATCCACACTTGACCTGTTACTTTCCAGACCGCTTAGAGTGCCTTTATTTCACCTTTGTCATCAAAGTGATGCTTCATTTGTCCAAGTCAACCAAAACTATTCACAATGCACCCTCGTGTACAGAACTGTGCTGACAACCACAGTAATGAAAGACATGGTCCCTGCCCTGTCCCCTGCCAGCTGATGAAGTTAGCATGTAAGAAACAATTTGTGGAGAGGAAAGGAGATAGAAAATGTCTAAGTTGCACCCAAAAGACAACCATAGAATAAAATAGAATGTGATAAGTTGTAAATAAGGTGTACATTGGGTTAAATAAGTAAGGAACAGGAAAAGGAAGGAGAGGCAAGACAAGTGCCTAGTACTTGCTGGCTGAAGATGCTGCTGTTGGTAAACAGAGGGAAACACTCCGAAGTCTCTTCGTTATTACATGGAAAAAGGAGGGGTTAGGTCCACAGGATCCCATTTTGTTCGTGTCGCTTGCAGCTGAATGAGGGCCGCACACTGGACATGGACCTCGTCTTTCTCTTTGACAACAGTAAAGTCACCTATGAGACCCAGATCTCTCCACGGCCCCAACCCGAAAGCGTCAGCTGTATCCGTAAGAACATCTTTTGTTTTTTAAAATAATCATGTATAATGCTCAGAATATGGTAGGAAAGAGAGACGCGGGCCAGGGGATGGGTGCCCACCACGGAGGGCCGCTCACCCTGTCCTCGGGGCAGCCTTCTTTGCTAGGGGCCTGCGAGGAGCAGCGCAGCCAACAGGGAGTAAATTCCAACGTCCTAGCTAGAGCTTTAAACAGAGCACAGAGGCTGCTGTCTGCCGGCCACTGACCTTGAGTCAGATGGCCATTTTATTTATTTTTGAGTTTATTTATATTTTAATAATTAATACATACATGTGATACAAAAAAAGTCAAAGGTACAAGAGGACATACAGTGAAAAATAAGCCATCCTCTCTCCCCAGTTTCCCAGTCTCTTCCAGAGAGACTGCTGCTGTCAAATTCTTGGGTGTACCTTCCAGGGGTATTCCACCTGTGCATTTATAAGTTATATATATATTCACTTCTTTTTCCCCCCAAAAAATGGTAGCATGCCATGTGTACTGTTCTGTGCCTGCCTTTTTCACTTAATATATTTTGGAGATTTTTTCCCCTTTTGGTGCATATAGAGCTGCCTATTTTTTTAACTGCCTCTGTAGCATTACATTGTTGATTGTTAGATGAACATTTTAACGCATCTCCCAGTCCTTTTCTCACATACACTCACCCCCACATGCAGAATAAACAGATCAGAGGTCCAAAGGCTTAGAGATCTCCAGGCTTATTGCTTATTTAGTCATCTTCCAGTACTGCTGATTGAAGCTGCATTTTTAGAAAGCTTCATATGTCCTTAAATATTGTGAGCATAGAGTTTCTATTAAAAATATATGAGCCTCCCTGGCTGGTGTGGCTCAGTGGGTTGAGCGTCAGTCTGTGAACTGAAAAGTCATTGGTTTGATTCCCGGCCAGGGCACATGCCAGGGTTGCAATCCAGGTCCCCAGTTGGGAGTGTGTGAGAGGGGCAACCGATCCCATGTATCTCTTGCACGTCAATGTTTCTCTCCTTCTCTTTCTCCCTCCCTTCCCCTCTCTCTAAAAGTGAATAAGTAAAATCTTCTAAAAAAATTACAGGGTTCAACACAAGTAACACCCCTTTTTATTATAAAATCTTTTACTACAAAGTCATGAGCATGTAATTCTGTAACAACAATATCATACTCAATCACACCATATGACATCTTAAGTAGAATGGTCAAATTAAAACTATATATATATATTATTACACCCATATTATTACCCCACCAACCACACTCAAGCAGGTGTTACTTCTGCCAGACTCTGTATATGAGTCTCTGTATATATGACTGTCTCCTCATGATTCACAAAGTGTTTCTTCAGATCAAAGCAACAGCTCTTTATTCACTGGCACATGCTTTCGTGCACACTGGTACAAAAATGTGTATGAGGCAGTAATGAGGCATAGCACCCCAAAGAGTTATATAATAGCATAGTAGTTATGTAACTTTTAAAATTGTAAAAGCCAGTGATGTCGCAAGGCAGGATGTGGTTAATCGTAGGGCGTTATTCTCTGACAATTGTATATGTCTCTGTTCCAGTTCAAGAGCCCAAGAGGAACCTGTCTTTCTTCCAGCTGCGGAAAGTATGGGGCCAGGTTTGGCACAGCATCCAAACCCTGAAGGAGGACTGTAACCGGCTGCAGCAGGGACAGCGAGCTGCCATGTATTGTGCCAGGCGGTTTGGGCCTTATTTACAGTTGCTTGGTGGCTTTGGCCACAGGGTGGTGGTGGAGGCAAGGGCCCAGAAGCAATGGTTAGGAGAGACAAGAGGGAGACACTGGTTTGGGTGGGCAGGAAGTGGCCAGCAGGACTGGAGGGAGGGAGGCCCTTTCAGACCTGGCAGGCTGAGTGACATGGGCACATGGAGCAGAAGTGTGAACTGAGGGCTGGGCTGACTGAAGTGGGGGCGGAATTTGGAACGTGGAGGAGTTCATCACAGTCTGGGTCAGCATCCCTCCCCTGCTGCCATGCCGGGGACTGGCTGCCTTCTCCCTGGGTTCTGACTGGTGCAGGTTATGGGCCCTCTGTGTGGTAGTCTGCCTGATTCCTACTTTGGTGCAGGACCTCATGCATTGCTGAGGACGAGGAAGTTGTCTTTATGGTTTGAGCTGGCTGCTCTTATAATAATTATAGCAGGGATCTGCCTTGGCATTTGAGGCAGTTTTGTTATTATTGTACAGGAAATGGTATTTGGATCCCAAAGACGCCCCAAGGCTCTGTTTCTTGTGGTCCCCGCAGGATGAATCTCCTGCGGAATAACAGCTGCCTCTCCAAGATGAAGAATTCCATGGCCTCCATGTCTCAGCAGCTCAAGGCCAAGTTGGATTTCTTTAAGACCAGCATCCAGATTGACCTGGAGAAGTATAGTGAGCAAACTGAGTTTGGGATCAGTGAGTGTACTCTTTTCAATGAGTTTGGAGAGACCATTTCATTCTTATTTTCTGTTCCTGAGGTTTCTTTTATCCCTTTATAATTGAGTTGCTTGTTTCTGTTTTGGTTTTGTGGTGTCTTTGTTTTGTTTTTCATTTTTTTCCCCCTACATTTTTTTTTCCAGCATCAGATAAACTGCTGCTGGCCTGGAGGGAAATGGAACAGGCCGTGGAGCTCTGTGGGCGGGTAGGACACTCATTTTAGGATTTTACCCTTACTGAAGAGGATGAGGCTTTTTTCTACCGTTTTCCACTTTCTCTTCAACACTAGGCCCATCTTGTATGAGAGAACTCAAGTTTTCTTCGCCGTGCTCTTTGACTTTTACTAGAACTTGCTGGAAAGAGGCTGGGAGAGTAAAAGGGGCCACTAAAAGGGGCCGCACTGTGGCAGGTGTGGGAGCTACCCAGATGGACAGAGCCGGTCCAGATTTGAATGAGGAGCAAAGTGGGAAGTGTCCTTGGGGGGAAGCCTGGACCTCTTCCCATTAGGAAGGGCCTCGGATGAATGATCCATACTCCATCTCGTCAAAGGTTTTCCCTAATTTTGCTGGGACACTAAATCCATAGGGGAGAAAAGGTGTAGGCAGAGTCTTAGGACAGTGTAACTCAGGTGCCACTGGAAAATGTGGATTAGGAAGGCAGAGAGGCATTACTTAGTGAACCTCACACAGATTGAAGACCTTGGTCTCTGAGGGTTTTTCTTGGGCTTTTCCACCATTTTCTTCTGTGAACTTGGGCAAGGACCTTCACCTCTGTGTTTTGGTGTTTGCTTCTGAAAATCAGTACTAAATGCTTGCTTAACAGTGAGTGTGTATAGACAACTCCCTAGTTAACCATAGAGATGGGTGAGTGCTCCACCCAGTGCGGCACTCACATACATAATCTGTGAAATAAAGGAATCCAGGGCCCCACATGGGACGGCATTGGAGAGACAAATTTAAGAGAAGAGACAGGAATGAACATCATCTATGTGCCAGGCACCACTCTGGATACCTTACGTACTTATCTGACCCCCAGGCTGGCCCCATTAGAAGCCTATTTTATGGTGGGAAACTGCACAGCAAGGGTTAAGTAACTTGCCCGAGGGTCACACAGAAAGTGGTAGACCCGAGATCCAAACCTAGCTCTCTCTGACTCCAAAGCCCACACTCCTTCTAGCCAGTCAGTTGAGAGTCTGCAGTGAGCAGACTGGAGGGTTTCCCCCAAAAACCTTGCATCTCAGAATGCTCCTCTTAGGTCAGTTGACATTAGCATAGCTCTTCCACCAGGAGAATGAAGTGAAACATTTGGTGGAACGGATGATGGCGCTGCAGACGGACATTGTGGACTTACAGAGAAGCCCAATGGGTCGGAAGCAGGGCGGGACGCTGGACGACCTGTGAGTACGAGCCGGGCGGGGCACACACGCTGTCCCCAACACAGGCACTGGCCCGAACTGGAGTTTCCACATGTGTGTTGGAATTGTGTGGTTATTAAGTAAGCTCATGGGACTGTTCTCCTGTAGACGTGCACCCTCCCCGCCCCCAGTGAGTCATCTCTGCATGTTCCAGAAATGAGCAAGGACAGATCATCACCGCTCTGAGCCTTAGTTTCCATATCTACAAGGTGGGGTGGGGACCCAAAAAGCCCCAGAATTTGCTTATAAAAATTGTGTATTATCCTTGCATGTTTAAACTTCAGTCACCTTCCAAGTACTCTCCATCTAATGCAGTACTCCTATCGAGATGTTTTTCCACTGCTCAGAACAGTTTTTGAACTTGTCAACTTTGATGCCTTTTAGTGCTTCTGCCGTTTTTTGTTTCATGTCTTCCACATTGGCAAAATGTTTCCCTTTGAGGGTTTTTTTCATCTAGGAAACAAAAAAAAGGTTGCTTGGGGCAAGATCAGGTGAATGGGGGGGTGCAGCATGGTGGTCATGCCGTTTTTGGTCAAAAACTGCTGAACACTCACTCAGTGCTGTGTGAGCAGGTGCACTCATAAATCACCCATCATGAAATGGGCACATGCAATGAAAGAGTCTTCCAAAAAATTCACTGAAGCTGAACACAGCCTCTCACAACAATGCTAGCTGGTGCACTGATACAGATGGGTTCCTAGAACACTCACAAGGGGCCCACCTTCCAGAAGATGATTCCTGTTTTTGGCAGGGTCACCCCTTGTATTTAGTGACCAGAAACATTGTCTGACCTCCCAAAGCTGGGAGGGTCAGTTCAGATAATGCATTGAGCAGCAGTTTGTAAACCATAAAAGTTATACTGCAAGGAGCCTTTACCACGGCACCAGGCGTCACTGTTCGTCCAGCCCACCCTGACCCACCCTGACCCAGATGTAGCTCAAAGAGAAGGAAAAGACTGGCAACTCTTAGAAATTTGGACCTGGAAACTGTTCTTTTGAGGTTTTTGTCAGAACTTTCGCCTTGGCTCTGAGAGGACGAGGTGTCCGGCAGAGCCGTCCCGCCTGAAGGAAATTGCACACAGCCCCCAGCGTGCAGAGCAGAGGGAGGTAGCGAGCACATCAGCCTCTCAGGAGTTCTCACTTGGGCTCAGCAGTATCTTCTGATGCTTTTACCAAGATTCTCAGGACCAGGAGCCAGAATATCAGAAATCTGACTGTTTGTATTCTGCATTTTCTTGAATTGTATACACCTTCATTCTCCTCTAGTTTTCAAATGAAAGTCACCTCTGAAAATGTCAGCCAGTCTCACCGTGTTAAGGTGAAAAAGGGATAGGAGTTTGTGTCCACCTGGGCTTGCACCTCTAACAGGGAGCTGTGTTCTTCGGGCTTGGGGCCAGGGATGGCACCCGGAAGCACTGCTGCAGAAGCCTAGGGGATAGGAATTCCGTGGGGCAGAGTGGAGACTCCTTTCCTTTAGGTTCTCTCTCCTGAAACTTTGGAGATGTTTGATTTTTAATAATGATCATCTCCTTATTATAGATAATCACCTATAATATCACCAGGAATAATCACTTTCCGCAGTCAAGACATAGTGTCGGTCTTATTTCTAGAAGTCAGCAACTCTACTGGCAGGAATTAGCTTATTAATGCTTCAAATGTGCTAATTTGGCCTCAAATCTAGACAGAGCTTCTTCTTCGTGTATTTCAGAGAAGAGCAAGCAAGGGAGCTTTACAGGAGACTCAGGGAAAAACCAAGAGGTGAGCGGGGTTTTACGTCTGCCTCGGGCCCTTGTCCTCTCAGGTGTGAGGCCCTGGAGCAACTGTGCATCTCCTTCCCTCTTTCCAGACCAGCGGACTGAGGGCGACAGTCAGGAAATGGTGCGACTGCTGCTTCAGGCCATCCAAGCCTTTGAGAAGAAAGTGCGAGTGATTTATACACAGCTCAGGTACAAACCCCGACTTTCCTGCTCCAGGGGGAATGTGGAGAAGCAGCAAGCCTTGTGAGGCCATTTCTTCACTCCACTCTGATGCGCTTACCCACCTGACGAAATCTTTTGTACAGCTGCCGAATGGACCCACAACTGCCAGGGATTATGTTCTCCTGCTTTCTCTACCCCAAATGCCACTGCACTTTGTCCTGCTTATTCTTTACAGTAAAACTGTGGTTTGCAAGCAGAAGGCTCTGGAATTGTTGCCCAAGGTGGAAGAGGTGGTGAGTTTAATGAATGAGGATGAGAAGACTGTTGTTCGGCTTCAGGAAAAGCGGCAGAAGGAGCTCTGGAATCTCCTGAAGATCGCGTGTGTGAGTGAGCCCCGTGGCCAGGCCCACAGCCCTCTCCGGGCCTTCCTCCCTCTGGGCGCTGTCATCGCCGTGCAAGGGGGACCACAAACCACCGATAAACCACTCAGCTGCTGCTGCTCGGCTTTCACTTCGTGCCTCACAGCGAGCAGTGGCAGGCAGAGTTAGGGCCCAGGCCCGTTGTTTTGTTTATGCATGTGTTCATTTCCTGTGGCCTCTGTAATGACTTACCACAAAGTATTCGGTCAGAAGTCTGAAATCAAGGTGCTGGCAGGGTTAGACTCCCTCTGAGGGCTCCAGCGGAGGAACCTTCCTTGTCTCTTCCAACTTCTGGTGGCTCCAGGTGTTCCTGGGTGCACCACTCCGGTCTCTGCCTCTGTGTGCTCACGGCCTTCTCTGTGTTTCTCTCCTGGGTGTCCTTTAGAAGAACACTTGTCACTGGGCTTCTGTCCTACCAAATTGTCCAGGATGATCTCATCGCAGGACCCTTAACTACATCAGCAAAGACCCTTTTCCCAAAAACTCAAATTTCCGGGTTTCTAGAATTAGGAATGGACAGATATCTTGGGGGTCCTGCACTTAACCCTCTACAGTGCATGGCAGCATGACGTGGTGGGTCCTCATCTATGTGTGCTGCATCTGTTCTAGTTCATACTGTCTGTGCCCACCACCTGTCTCATGTAGCTGTGAGCACTGAGTGTTGCTTAGAGGGAAAACAGAACACAAAAAGGAAAGCTCAGGACAGAGAAGAGAAAAGAGCCAGGCAAAAGCGATGGAAACCAGAGCTGATGGGAGAGTGACCCTCACAGTGAAGGCTACACAAAGCTGAAGAGATTGAAAAGAGAGCCATGTAGTTATTGATAGCCTTTAAGAGCAAAGAGGAGCCCTGGCCAGTGTGGCTCAGTGGATTGAGCGCTGGCCTGCAAACCAAAGGATCACCGGTTCGATTCCCAGTCAGGGCACATGCCTGGGTTGCAGGCCAGGTTCCCCAGTAGGGGGCGCACGAGAGGCAACCACACATTGATGCTTCTCTCTTTCTCCCTCCCTTCTACTCTGTCTAAAAATAAATAAATAAAAGTTAAAAAAAAGAATAAAGAGGAGAATGGGAATATAATTGCTTAAGGTAGAAGCAGGATACAAAGATGGTGTTTTTTAAGATCATGGAAACTGGAGTATATTTACAGGCCAAGCAGGAGACAGTGTTCTGGGGATTCACAGTATCAAAGTGACAGGAGACAGTTTAGTCTCCAGTCTTGAGAACAATGGAGAAGTCATTATCATGAGCTTGGCCTTGGGAAGGGGTGAGTGACATTTTCTCCTATAAGTAAGGAGGGAAAGAACAGGGGAGATTTGACGAGGCAGAGAATACTGAAGAGGGAAGCTGAGGTATTCACAAGTGATGGCCTGGTCTGCGTCCGTTCACCATTTATTGAGTGCTGACTGTATGTGCCCAGGAGGGGGCCGAAAACTGGAGCTGCAGGAGGAAAAGTAAGCATGGTGCCTGGCCCGATGAGCTCACGATCTGGTGAGGTGCCCAGACAGGGAAAGGACTGAGGACAGTTTAGGGCAGGAAATGCCATATGGCAGCTATAATAAGCACTAGCTATGGCATGAATGCAGAGGGGGAATGCCAGCTTCAGTCTTAGAGGTGAAGGAACCACGGCAAACGTTCACAAGGAGGTATTGTTTCACCTGAAGTGTCCGTAGGAGGTAGGTGGGTAGCTAGGTGGAGATGAGGACATTCCAGGACAAAGACATTGCTCTGTCAAAGCCTGGAGCGAGGAGGTATCAGCAGGCTGGTGTGGCGTTGGGGAGGGTATCCCGGGGATGGCACTGAACAGGCAGGTAAGGGCTAGCTCATTCAGGCCACACTTTATTTTGAAGAGATGGAGGAAACATTGCAGTATTTGTTTTTTCCTCTCATATTGAAGGGAGTTAAGTTTGGGAATGGGAGGATCCCATTAGGGTTTTAGAAAACTCACTCTGGTGGCAGCTGGAGAACAGATTGGAGGCTTTGGCAGACCCCACTGTTGAGCATGAGGGGGCCCCTCAGTGGGGCTGGAGTTGAGTAGTTCCTGTGGTGCACAGGACAGGCCGGTAGAAGGGTGAGGAGCCGAACAGCACCATAGGGATCTCCTTCCTCGCTTGTGGACCAAGGCAGAAGAGGTAGATGGCTGGGCCTCTCCAAGGGTGATAATTAGCAGGGAAGATGCAGCAGAAAGACAAAGGGCAGGGAAGAATAGGAGACTTGAATGGCTGGCTGAGGTTGGACCTTGACGTTTGGCTGGAAGGGAAGATATGGAGCCAGGACGGGTCCCACAGTTTGAGCGGCTGAGAGGGATGAAAAGCTGTGGGCTGCAGGGGGGGTGGCGAGGAGAGGGGTTAATGAGCAGTAGGTGAGGCCACAGCTGAGGGTGTGGTGAGGAGGAGGTGCTGAGAAGGTTGACTGTAGGTTGTGTCTGTGGGCTGCGGTTTTGAGGAGGTGCAAGTAGCTGGAGCAGGAGCCATCGGTTTAGCGTCTTGGCTTCGAGGCAGAGTGGCTGCAGCAGCCTGGGAGTCAGAGTATCTTGGTTTTCTTCTCAGCGTCCACAGAGGGTGCAATTCACAGGAAGTCTGACAACTTTTTTATGTGTCTTAGTCTTCTACTTGGGAAAGAGTAAAAACACCTCACTTTTTACTTCCATATAAGAGTTCATTAAGCATTCAGACTTAATGAAATCAAGCTTACAAATACAGGCACTCAAATCTCCCTATACAGTAATCCCTCACCTATCGTGGGAGTTACGTTCCAGAGCCCCCTGCTGTAGGTGAAAATCCTCGAAGTAACGGCATTATATTCATTTTGTTATTTATATATGTTTTAAGGCTTTATAAACCTTTCCCACTCTTATTAATCTTTCCCACACTCTTATAAACACTTCATATGCTCTTAAACACTTCCTACACTCTCAAACCTACGTAATTTTAACAACATATAAAATTCTATATGGGTCCTCACCAGTGAAGTATACAGTCGTCCCTCGCCATATCGCGGTTCACTTATTGAGGCTTCACCGTATTGCAGGTTTTAAGGGAGAACCCACGATACAGTGAAGCCTCAATAAGTGGATTGAGATATAGCGAGGGACGACTGTATTTAGAATCTCTTATCAAAAAGTACACCTAATACAGAAACGTTTTCTAAACTGAAAGGCAAACTACCAATTGTCAGGGATAGAGGTGTTGACCGAGATCCTCTAGGAATAATGTGTGTCTGATAGCCAGTTGTCTGGTGAGAAAATACCACGGTGTGGATGCAGGAGTTGACTTTTCCCTTTGCTCCAGAACTTGGTTGACTTCCTTTTCGGTGTGTGTTTTAGAGCAAGGTCCGTGGTCCTGTCAGTGGAAGCCCAGACAGCATGAATGCTTCTCGCCTTAGTCACTCGGGTCAGCTCATGTCTCAGCCTCCCACTGCCCCTGACTGCTTACCTGAGTCGGTCAGCAAAAGGTACGTCCGTCATGGTTAACAGCCGGGTGTAATACTCAAGGGCGCGTCCGCAGGTCCTGGCGGGGAAATGGATGTTTGTCACTGACTGACCGTTTCGCCTAATGGGTTTGTGCGTGTTTTCCTTTGTGCTTGTTACCCATGGTGGCACTGCGGACACAAACGCCTCCTAGTGCCTTGGGAGTCAAAATATCTTAATTTTCCAAAATCTTCTTATGTGAGGGTTGGATTACTAATTGCTCGATGAGAAAGTGCTAGTCAGTCCATCAGTCACTCTCTGGTCTTCAAAACCAGATCCCCCTGCCCGCCCCCACCCCCAAGAGTCACCTGTCTTCTCCCTCTCTCACCACCACCACCTTGAGTTACCACGTTACTGTTTTCCTCCCATTGCCTCTCATCACCTCCTGTTCATCCCCTCCTCTCCCCTCCTGTCACCTGGACCACTGCCACAGAGGTGGTGGACAGCACACTCCCCCCCCTCCGGCAAGGCTTTAGGCCTCCCTGCTTCCTGCCTGGTTCTGCCTCCAAGCCCTCTCTGTTCAAATTAGTCCTCACAAAATACCATTTTGATCAAGTTAGTCCTTGGTCAGTAACTTATAATGGTTTCCCACTCCCTAGAAGATCCATCCTGAGTCTTTTCAGGCATTCACGGCCCCTCAGAGCAGCTCAGGGGGACCCACTATTCCCACACAAAGTCCTTGCGCCAGCTCAGTGGTGCTTCAAGTCTGGTCCAGACCGCAGCATTAGCAGCATCTTGTTAGAAATGCAGCTTCTGCATCAGAAGCTCGGAGGTCGGGCACAGCAGTTGTGAGTAAGAAGCCCAGGCTGGTTCTGATGCACACGCAAGTTCGAGAACTTCCCTGGGACAGTCCGCCCATCCGGAGGGCCCATCTGCTCCCCACCCCCTCTAAAGCCCTGACTGCCCGAGCACACGGGGTTGCTCTCTTCTTGGACCTCCTGTGGGGCGTTTGGTGTTTAATTCAGCCCCACACCCATTAACTCAGTAGGTTCCATGTGCCACGCCCTGGACGCTGGAGATACTTAAATCGGTTCCGGTAGGCAAGTCTATAGACAGAGCAAACAGACTGATGGTTGCCTAGGGCAGGTGGGGAGGGGGAAGGGGAAGTAGTTGCCAATGGGCACAAGATTGCTTTTTGGGTGATGAAAATGTTCCAAGACTACATGGTTGTGATGGTCACCCAACTCTGTAAATATCCTGAAACTATCAAAGTGTACACTTTAACTGGGCAAACTTTATGGTATGTTATTTTATCTTAATAAAGTTGTTTTAAAAAGTCCTGTTCCAGTATTTGGGAAGTCCCTAGCCTGTAGTGGTTTGGTACTTAATCACATGTGGCCTTAGGTTCTCGATTCCCTCCCCAACCTACCATGAGGTCCCTGAGGGTAACGCCTGGGTCCTGTGCCTCCCACGTTGTCCTCTGGAACCGGCACCGAGCCTTTAACCTAGTCAGTAGTCCTGGAGATGAGACTAAGCAAAAAGGTGCCCTGTGTCCCTTCCATCAGAGTGCCACACCTTGCAAGGTGAGAGGACACTGCTTTCCGGGATTTGTCATGTTCCCTCCAGTAATAACAGAAAGATCTGGAAAAGTTATCCTGGGAGCACAGGTCATAGAGCTGCAGTTAGAAAAGGGCGGGTGGCCTATTACACTCTCCCCTGTCTCCCCATGGCCCGTTCTTGATAGGACACGTGCGTGGTCGCCACAGGAGGGAGAGAGCACAGGTGAAGCGAAACCAGCTCCCAGACCTTGCTTTTCGTCAGCTCTCAAGGAACTGTGGAAACCTGGTGAAATTGCTTGGTCTCTCTGTATATTTTTTCATTTCAAAAATTAGAAAACAGGTGATTTGGGAGTTATCTTTAGATTTTGGCCGTTTGGAAAGAATTAATAAATTCAGTTATCTAGTTAAGTCCAAAAGAGCTCTTTTACTTTTAACCTTTTTATTAAGCAGGGATTGATTTGCTTTTCCACACCATGACAGTTAACGCTAGATTCGGGCTTCCAAAGAGTGCTTCCCTGGAGGAATGAGGTCACTCGCGAACAACATGGTGCTTTAAGACACTCGGCACCAAAATAATTCCCACTCAGTTTTTAAAACCTTGTTAGAACTTCTTTAGCATATTTTAAAACAGTATCACCTCTGAAAAAATAATACTGACCACTCTCTAATAACTTGATCCTTTTCTTTAGTGACGCACTGGTGGCTGAAGCACATACTCTCTGCACCCAGCTAGAAAGCGCAATGCAAGACACCATGAAAGAGCAGGACCAGAGTTTACGGGTAATGGCCTGTGCGAACCCCATGTCCTATTGCTCCATGTGCTATTCCATGTCCTTTCTACAGCAGATGAAGAAAGGAACGTGGAAAGGCATTGTTTCCTCAATCTCAGTATACACTCAGGGTTTTCTAGTGCAGTCGACCCTTAAACAACGCAGGGGTTAGGGCTACTAACCCCCTGCACAGTCAAAAACCCACATGTAGTAAATAGCCTACTGTTGACCTCATTGATAACACAAATAGTCTATTAACACATATTTTGTGTATGTATTAATACTGTATTCTTTATAGTAAAGTAAGCTAGAGAAAGGAAAATATTATTAAAATCATAAGGAAGAGAAAATACATTTACTGTATTTATTGGAAAAAATCACCTACAAGTATACCTGCGTATTTCAGACTGTGTTGTTCAAGGGTCAGCTGTACATATTTATTATTATTCATCATTGAAATAATGCTCACATTACGGAATGGGCACAAGTACTTTATGTGCATTACCTCATTTAATTCTTACAACATTCGGTAATGAAGAAGGTGATATTATTCCGAGAAGACCGCCCCCGCTCACCCGCTCACCGCCCCCCACGGCAACTTTTGCTCCATTGCCGAGCATTTGTGTGTTGTGGGTGCTGTGCTGGGTTTCAGGGACAAAGCAAGAACCTGTCGTGACCCAGCTTCTCAGGAACTCGGAGCTTAGCAGTAGGTAGTACTAGTTTCAGGGAAACTAACCTAGAGAAAAACTAGTCAAGGTACAGGTACATTAAGGCAGAGCTGCCCTGGCCCGGTGGCTCAGTTGGTTGGAGCATTGTCGCATGCACCCAAAAGGTCACGGGTTCCATCCTTGGTCGGAGCATGCTCGGGAGGCAGCCAGTCGATGTTGCTCTCTCACATCCATGCTTCTCTTTCTCTCTCTTCCTTCCTCTCTCTAAAGTCAATAAAACAAATCCTCAGGCGAGAACTAAAAAAAGACAAAACTAACATTGCGGTGAGGATCCTAAATCATTCCCTCAGACCTTTACAGGGCCTCTTCTTGCCAGTACAGTCACCTGCTAGCCTCCCCCATAATTTCTTCGTTTTCAGAAGAATCAGAGGGGATACCGTTAATTGTGATGATATGGTATTTATTCAAGTGTCATTATCTGGTTTGGTGGCTTTCTGTACCTGTTGTTGCTGCTCTTCCTTCTCAAGGGACTGTAGATTTAATCCTTTCACTGCTAATTTGCATTTATGCCAGAGGAAGAGGAAGTCTTTAATTAGAGTACTTCATCTGAAGTACTCAGAAATCAATAGCCGAGACTTGCTCTGCTCCTAGATTATGATGTACTCATAGCCACAGGGCCTTTGCTTATGATTTTGCTCCATCTGGAATGCTCTTCATACTACTACCCACAGTGGGCATAAATAAACGCCATGAGTACAAGTAATACTAAAATTGCCTTTCCAGTTTCCATAGTCCAGGAATCTCAGGGGCTGTAAGCCAGTCCACAGAAAAGATCCTCTTTGGTTCTGAATGTGTCCCTTCAGTTCAAGGGTACCCTGCAATAATAAGACTTATTAATGAGAGGTTTTATATTTCCTTCTACATTGTGCTGGTTGCCTCCCAGAGAAGAAAAACAGCCTGAGGTGTATTGGTTCCTACTGTATTTTTAACCTGCCATTTGACTTTCAGTCTCTAGACTGGAGCTGGTTGCAGACGGAGGAAGAAGAGCAGAATAGCTTGGAGCAGGCCTCATGACTGTGGGTGGCCTTGACCACCTGATGGGGCTGCCTGGCCTGAGGCCCTCCCACAGTGGCCCCTGCTATACAGATGTCTTTGGCAGCCAGATGGACACCTTCACACTTGCCCCACAGTTGTGGCACTGACTGTGGACCAACGGTGTGGCCCTCCGTGAGCACTGCCGACAGCTGGTCGGCAACACTGGAAGTCCTCCATCCCAGAGGCCCAGCAAACATGGATGCCAGGCATGAGCATTAGGGAGACTAAACCACAGCAGCTCCTTCCTGTACTCCAAAAAAAGTGCTCAAGTACAGTTGCACAAAGATCACTGGACAAACGTCTAAAGTGAGTTTTTCAGGACGTAGTACGAACAGCGCTTGGCGCCAGCCTGTCCTCTCCTGAGCCCTCCTGATCTCCAGAGGCCCTGACCCACATGTCCTCGCCGTCCACGTTCCATTGGATTTGACTTCTCTTGAACAGACTTTTAAATTATGCCCTTGGCCTGGCCCCATCCTCCCTTTCCCATTTTTTCATTTTACTGCTGCTAAAATTGTCCTTTTACCTACACTTTGGTCATTATTCTGCCTTTGGCAATGTTGTGGATGCAAGCTCCCCTGTCTGTAGTCCTTCAAGCCCCAGAGTGACTCACTAGAACCAGGATGGAGGAGAAACTCTCTTCCTTTGGTTCCCAAAGATGACTTGGGAGTGAGTTGTCATGCAGAAGAAGGAAAGGAGAAAAGGTTACCTGTCACCACTGGCCTGCTGATCACAATGCTCACACCTCCTGTCCTTGCTCAGACGCATCCGTGTGCGGTGGTGCGGGGGCAGGGAATCCCTGCCCCTCGTATCATCTAGCAGTATTAAATTGTTTTATTTAAAAACTCGTTTCTGTATCTTCTAATATGACTGAAACACTTATAGTGGGTTTCACAATCCACTTTTATAGTGTCTTCGGTGATGACTTATGAACTCATAAGCCAACTTAAATTTTATAAGATGGAATACTGCCTTTACCAAACAGTGCCGCAGCACTAGGACTGCCTCTTTGACATTTCATAAAACTTTACATAAAAGCAGGAAAGCAAAACGAGTTCAGATGATGACAGCAATGAGTTTGGTTTGGGTATAAAGTTGGGACAGAAGAGTTTCACAAAATGGCTGCCATGGAAATACTACAGAAGGGTTTCATGGTCAAGTAAGCTTTGGAAATATTTTGTGCTTTAATTGCCTCTTACAGCCACATTGTACACTGGTATGTTAAAGTAGGCAGGCCTTTGAATAACATTTCATTCAGTGTCATTTCGCTATAATGATGAGGTACTATAGGAACTTAACTCTTGTTTATATCAATTATCCTATGGTAAAATTGGTTTCATTATATATCATTTTGCTTAAAGTTGCAGAACCTATTGACAATATTTTGTTACTGTCACAATTTGTTGAAATGGTGACATATCTTAGGGTTGAGCAACTAACTTATCTTGGTTTATCCAGAACTTTCCTGGTTTTAGCCCGTAAAGTTCTGTATCCCAGTAAACTTCTGAGTTCCTGCCAGCCTGGGATGCGTAGCCATTCTACATCATGATGTGTCCAAATCCTGTGAAATTTGAAGCATTTGACACTTCAGCAAAATTGCAATTTAGGATATTCAACAAGTACTTATTGAGTACCTCTATATGGCAAACAAAAATTAACTCCTTACTTTCATGGAGCTTACATTGGTGGGAAGGTGGGTAGAGCAAGCAGTAGATAATAGACAAATAACATGTGTAAGTTTCCAATAGTTTCCATGCTGTGAAGAAAATGAAACAGTAATGGGTAGAGAGTGTTAGTAAGTGTTGTTCAGGAACGTGACCAGGATGTGACCACTGGGCTGAGGTTCGCATGGTGAGAAGAAGGCAGCCAGGCAAAGGCCTGAACAGTGTGAGAAGAGCCCTGGAGCGGGTGCATGTGTGCAGTAAATCGTGACACGTACGAAAGGGGAAAAGTGGGGACTGGGAGAGATGGTGGAGGATAGGTCACGTTAAGCCTTGTAGGCCATGGAAAGGAGTGTGGATTTTACTCTAAGTTCAATGGGAGGGTATTTAAGCAAATGAATGACATATTCTGATACGCATTTCTTAAAAAGCCACTCTTGTCCTACTTGGAGGGAACAAGAGGAGAAGCAGGAAGCCCACTGAGGAGGTTATGGCAGTAGCTGGGGAGCGAGATCACGTAGAGTGCACTAGGGTAGGGGTGGTAGAGGTGGTGAGAGGTAATCCAGTTGAGAATACATATTCTGGAGACAGATCAGACAAGACTTGCTGACAGACTGGATGTGCAGTGTGAAAACAGCAATTTTGACTTCTAGGGTTTTTGTCTGATGGCAGGGTGGATTAAAGTATCATCAACTAAAAAGCAACCAATCAAATGAGATGATATTTGCAAGCATTAGCTCTGACAAGGGGTTAATGGCCAAAGAACTCATACAACTGAACACCAAAAACAATCCAATTTAAAAAAATGGGCAGAGAACCTGAACAGACACTTCTCCCAAGAAGACATACAAATGGCCAACAGATACATGAAAAGATGTTCAATTTCACTAGCTATTAAGGAAATGCAAATCAAAACTACAATGGGATACTACCTCACACCTATTAGAATGGCTGCTATCAGCAAGACAAGTGACAAGGGTTGGAGATGTTGTGGACAAAAAGGAACCCTCATTCACTGCTGGTAGTAATGTAAACTGGTACAGCCACTATGGAAAACAGTATGGCAGTTCCTCAAAAAATTAAGAATAGAGTTACCATATGATCCAGCAATCCCTTTTCTGGCTATCAAAAAACTTGAAAACATTTATTTGCAAAGACATATGCACCCTTATGTTCATGGCAGCATTATTCACAGGGGCAAAGACATGGAAACAACCAAAGTGTCCTTTGACAGATGATTGGATAAAGATGTGGTACATTTATACTATGGAATACTACTCAGCCATAAATAAAGATGAAATACTGCCATTCGTGACAACATGGATGGCCATTGAGAATATTATGCTAAATAAGTCAGAAAAGGCTAAGAACCACAATTTCTCTCATATATGGGATATAAAACTGAAACTCATAGACACAACAGTATTGTTGTCAGAGCAAAGGACGTGGAGGATTGTAAAGAGTAAAGGGGACCAAATATATGACGGAATGATTTGACTTTGGGTAGTGGGCACACAATGCAATACACAAATCACGTATCATAGACATGTACACTTGAAACCAATGTCTCCCCAAGAAACTTTGAAAAGTGTCATTAACTGAGATGGGGAAAAGTTAAGGAGAAGCTAGTGGGGCAAGAATGGAGTTCTGTGGAGCATTGTATCTTTGAGATGCCTACTGTGAACAATTAGAGATAGCCAGTAGGCAGTTTGATTTATGGTACTAGAGCTTGAGAGATCAGGGCTAGAAATACAAATTTTAGGAACCTACAAGCTAGACATGGTATTTAAAAAGGTAAAACTGGACAAGGTGGAAAAGCTGGTTAGATCAAAGCCAGAGGCACATTCCCACAGAGGTTGGAGAATGGAGGAGGAACTGGGAACCAATACAAAAAAAACAAACTTGAGGAGTGGCTACTACAGAAGAATAAGGAAGAGGGAAAATGCAGAGCATATACTATTTTAGAAGCCAATTGAAAACATTATTTTAAGAAGAGTGGTTAAGTGTTGGGAACTGCCCTGCCTGATTTCAGAAGCTGTAATCCCCTGTGGCTAAGGCTGAGTAAAGGGCCTAGGGACCATAAGCCACTTAGGAAACAAAGCTTATCTTCCTTGTAGGGGCACCACCCCTGCTGCCTTTCCCTTCACCCTGCTTGGCCCCCAGGTAGATGACTGGTTAGCCAATGACAGGTAAGATTCCTCAAAAGAGGGATGACCTAAGATAAGCATGGTCTCAAAGGGGCCCTCAGGGAAGGACTTGGGGGGCTATAGAAAAGGGGGTGATGGACCCTCACCCCTTAGCTTTGACATAGCCTGAGTCCTCATTCTGTCTGCAAGAAGTCTCCTAATCTCTTGGCTGCCTTACTTCCCCTGCCTGACTTAAGCCTGAAACAATGCCTTAAGCCTGAAAGGTTGCTGGAGGTGGGTGTGGCCCTGTGCTGGAAAGGGCGGGTTCCCTAGAGCATGAGGCCTAAGAAAGAATGCATAAAATCCTATGAAACCTACTTTGCTAATACCCTCAATTTAAATAAGGATCCAAGCAGGGAGTTTGTTCCTCAAAGTTTTATGGCCCTTTAACTATCTGACCCTGACTCAGAATAAGCCCTCAGAGTTCTCTAAGTGTTATCTATTGTTTAACATTTCTGCCTGACAGAGATTGATGAGCTTTATATATATACCCTGTATTCCTGTGCAAACTGAACCCAATAAAAGCTTGTCAAGGCAAGGGTCAAGGCATTCTCCCCTTGAGAGTGGCCACACCAACCCTTTTCCTCCACAGGATTCAGCAGTCCGTGTGAAGTTGTCTCACCTCATCCCTAACGCCTTGGACCCCAGGAGCCAGGATCTGCGTCAGTTAAGTGGACCAGATGTTAATGGTTGATCCAAAAAGAAAAGGACAGAGAATTGATCATCTCCCTTGGGTTTTCTGGCACTGGTTCCTTTTTTTTTTAAGTTGGCATGATACTCATATAAAAAATGATCCCACAATTTCCCAAAGTTGTAACATTCATTTTTCAGAGGTGAATAAAAACTTTAATGAAGAATGATCATTCTTCAGAACAAAATAATATGAATATAGCCTGGAAGAGATGGATAGGAAAAATGAACAAAAAAACCCCTAAGATCCACTTTTTTTTTCAAAAATCTTTAAACATTTTATTAAAGAACAGCTACTTTGGAAACTGAGGACACTTAAGCACTAATCTATTCATAGAGTTTCTTCACAATTAAAGAAGTTGACATCAAATGGACAAAAAATACTACAGAAGACCCATATATTTAAAAAATCCATTTGTAGAAAGCAGGTCAGATGGATCCAAAGACCTTCTGAATGTAGGAAGCAACGCAAAGCATTCTGCTGGGGCATAAAGGCAGGAAGCAGTCCGTGCAGTCACGAAAAAGTTTTTGGCCTCCTGGTCTAAATGCTTGTCTCTAGCCTGGGTCCAGAGAAAGGTCCTGATCATTTGAACTGGTTGTCAATCAATGTCCCCTTCATTTTCGCTTTTTTGGCTTCCAGTTCAGCCAGCTCTTGCAGCTGCCTTTTGTTCATGCCTTTGCGCTCCAGCTGTTTTTCAATCACTTTGGCATTCTGTGCATACGAGTCAGCAACTTCCCTAGCCTCAATCTCCTCTTCCTCTTCATCAATAGTAGACACAGTGACAGAGCTGAACTTGCCCATGTCTTTGGTCCGTTTGGTCACCATCACCTTCTTAGGAGGCTCTTGCTTCTGAGTATACATATTCATTTTCCCAAAACCCTGGCCGAACTTGACTACTGCTCCATCCACAATGAAGGTCACGGGAGCATTCTTTGGCTGGGACTGGTAGAAGAGTGGCAGTCCACACTTCGCACACTTCTTCCTGTACTGACGTTCAATGCCTTCGGGCCTGCGAACATACATAGTCTCCTGATCTTCTGTGTTACAAAACTTGTGGGCGTGTTTGGCAGCATCAATCACCCGGGACCGATCCCGGGGTCTCATGGGCAATTTCTCCAACTGACAGTCCAGCACCAGAACCATCTGGCCGCACAAACAGTAGTAGACGTGGAGGGGCTTCTCACTGTCCTCATATTCTTCCCGGTCCCGCGTGTAGGAGCAGACAACGGACCTGGACACAATTTTAGGCATGGTTCATAGGGTAAGCCCACAATCTCAACACTAAAATAAGGAGTCACGCAGAAATCCAGATGACTCACTTCTAATTCAAGGTTGGAATCAAAGCGTGAAGAAGCTTCAGAATAAAGGTAAAAGGCAATGGATAAGTAGCAAATACAAATATTTATAAAACCATACAAAGTGTATAGAAAGGGTTAGGAGTAATATATTAAAAATCTAGCAAATTAATAGACAAATACCCCATTAGAAATATGGACAAAGGATATAAATAGGCAATTCACAAAAGAAATACAAATGTCCAATACATATAACTTAAGATACACACTGATACTGTAAACACAAAAAAACACAACCAAGCACAACCTAATCAAAGAAACTATACCTAAAGCATTATTCCATTATTAAAATATAATGGGAATTCTAAATGAACTGGATTCGAACACTTGGAAATGTATGTCCCAAAATATTAATAGTAATTAAGATGGATGGCAAGATGTTCATTGATTTTAATTTTCTTTTCTCCTTTTATATTTTTTTCCCAGTTTTTCTACAGCCAATCGTGTATCACTTTGTAATAAGCTTTTAATTTTATTTACAAAGCAATTGCCTGGAATTTGGCAATTTAATATGAACCCCAGGAATTAATACGGAAAATACTGCTGATGTTACATTTTCATTTCTCAAGCAGAACTAAGTTTCTTAGATACAGGTAAACATGTGATAGTAACAGTTTAGGTTAAGCACTTCTCGCTTTCTGGTGGCTTTTTCACTTTGGCCCCTACCGCAAAAGGCAGGGGAATAAAAAATGTTTCATGTAGGAGGCTTTCCTATTACCGTCCTATTTCATTCCGGACTCCTGCTGCCCGTAGAACAGGAGTACGCCAGCGCGCTGTGGACTGCACTGTATTCTTACGTGAAGTTTTGACAGTACGTATGACCCTGGTGTTGCCTCATATCACATTTTAAGTACGTCACGAATTCAATAATTATTGTGCACACAAAATGTGCGCAGTCTTCAGTATTCCTCTCCCATCCCACCACCTTATAGACCGTACCATCTTAAGTTTGACTTCGGCGTCAAAAGCCGGGCTCCAATTTTTCCCCTTTTAGGGAGAGGATTTCAGAGAAACGTACTGGGCAAACAGATACGTCTTAGGTTAGGAATCCAGGTCTACCTAACCCCACTGGGATGCAGTTCTGAGGTGTCCACTTTCCTCCTGCCAAATCCAAATTCCAGGTATTCTCCAACCTCCCGGTTCGGTTCCCTGGTCTCACAAACGGAAGTAGGGCGGTCCTAGCCCCGCGCGGGCACCGCCTCCTATCGTGACGTCACCAGACGCGCCGTGCGCCGTGCGCCGCGCGCCGCGCCCCCTGTCAGAGGCAGCCATTGTTCAGCGGGTTTCGCCGGCTCTTCAGCGGCCGGGCAGGTCCTAGTCCTCCTCTCCAAGTCCCTACCTCTCCTTAAAGCTCGGAGAGGAGGGCCAGTCCCTGGGTCTGTGCACTCTGAGGTTCTCGGGTGAAAGCCACCATGAGCAAACGGAAAGCGCCGCAGGAGACTCTCAACGGGGGAATCACCGACATGCTCACAGGTTAGCACCGCACCGGGGGCTGCTGGCTTTCTTCTCCCCACCTAACACCTCCCATTGCTCCCATTCCCTTTGTCCCGTCCCGACAGCCCAGAGGATGGGACCGGCCCCTCGCAGCGAGTAAGTCTTCCGTGCGGATCTTTTTTCCGCCCCCGTGGCCAGTGGCTGATTGTCAGCACTGCTGGGGACTCTGTCACCGCTTGAGCTGCCTTTGGTCTGGCCCTTGTAGAAGTGGGGCGTCACCGTCCTTTAAGAGGCTGTTTCGTCCCCTTACGGGAAACTCAGTTCTTGTTTGCTTACTCGTGGTTCTTGTTAACCCGAGCCTCTTGTTGCCTTTTCAGAACTCGCAAACTTTGAGAAGAACGTGAACCAGGCGATCCACAAATACAATGCTTACAGGTGGGACCATGCAGCAATCTCTGGGAGCATGTGTTCTAGGATGTGTGGCAATTAAAAGGGCTGAGGAGCCAGTGGATCTTTGGACTGTCTGCAAGAAGAGAGAGAGAGAGAGAGAAAAGCAAGAACCAAGGGCATTGCCTCTGTGGTGGTTCCTTACTGCAATCTTTCTGGGAGACCATGGGCAGAGCTCTGCAGGATCAATTCTGATCAATTCCCAATTCTGACTGAAAATAGGCTGATTTCCTCTCATCAAACATTAATTACTGCAAATACAGTTTGATTTTAAGCCATTAACGAAAAGACAGTGGACAAGGTCTGTGCTGGGAAATAGGTGTGGTTCAAGGAATCACATTTTTTCATGTGATTTATCTGTGTCTTATCCTGTCCCCTCTTTGGATCTCATCCTTGTTTATCTCACCAGGGCCTTATCCTAGACATTATTCCCTCATCTGACCTGCTTCTGATCTTTAGCTTATAAACATGTCCAAATCCCTCAGCTCTTAAAAGTGAAACAAAACAATCTTCTTAACTTCCCCTTTCCTCCACTTTACAGTTAACCTTCTTGAATAATCTTTGTTCCTTGCCTGGACTTCCTAATTCTTAGTCATTTCTTACTTCATTGCAGTAAAATTTCCATTCTACCATTCCTCTGAAAATGCTGTCACCCACATCTCAACTTATTGGGCTCTCTGACATTCACTACTAGCTCATTCCATTCACGTCTCAGCCCTGACCTCAGTGACGGCACACCTTCTGTTCTTCACCTCTTCTGTCCTACCCTTTCATGTTGGTAGTTCCCAGAGGTCTGCCCTGCACTCTCTTCTCTCACTCTCATACTTTGCCTGGCAATCTTACGATTCTTGGTAGCTTTGGATTCTGGTATATCAATGACTCCAAATCTCACTGTACTTTTCTCCAGATTTTTAGGTCTCTATTCCCTTTATCTCTACCTTTTCAAAACTAAATTCAGTTCTCTCCTTCCCTTCCCAACCAACCAGCATAATTCAAAAATGATTACATTCTCTCCTTTACCTCCTATGACTTCCTTTGTAGTAATTGTACTATCATCCATGCATTTGATGATCTAGGAATCAGAGAGAGATTCAACCCTATAATTTGAGTCATAGCAGGTTTCAAAGAGAAAATATTTAGTCTTGAACAAACCTATCAACGATAAGTGAGGGGAAGAACAGTCTAAAGATAGGACTGATAATGTGCCAAGGCATTGAAACATGAAGGGGGATAGCATTTTCTGGTAGGTCAGAAATTCAGTTTGCTTAAAGGTTATGGTCTGAGTGGGAAATAAGTCTGGAAATTCAGGTAACACCCCTGTATGCTACTCCCTTTCCCGATATACATTTCTCTTGATTGTGGCCAAAATATTCTTTTGAAATGTTATCTTGTCATTCTTCCATATTAAGTAATTAAGTATTTCTTCTTTACCTTGACAGAGCCTAAATGCATTGTGGCATACAAAAGACCTTTCATAATGTAATTCTTCGTTTTTAGGCTTTGCCCCATAGTGCCAATTATCTGGAACTACTTGCCTTTGCTGAAACAATTCTCTTCGCAAACTGCCCTCAGCCTACCTTTCCAGACTCATCATTAGTATTATGCTAATGGATAAGTTGAAATCCTGTCTAAAGGTTTATGTGCGCTATACAGGATGAAAGCCAAGTCTCCAAAGACCATCCAATATTTATGCTTTAGACTTAGATACATTATGGCTATTTATCAGCATCAACATTAAACCACATTTAGCATCGAAATTATAGACAGGATACCATCAGTGTGTTTCCAGGGTGTAACCCATCTGTCACCAGATTACTGAGCTGGATATGTGTGGAGACGGGCAAGAATTACAGGTCACTTTGCCTTATATGGAACTGAAATGGGAGCAATGAAAAAAAATTGTTATTGAGGACATAGGGGAATGCAGTTTTAAACCATGAATTTAAAAATAGCCATCCATTAGCCAATTGGGTATCTAGTAGTCTGAATACTACAAAGTGGCACATTTTTGTAAAAGAGTTATGAATAATTTCCAGAAACTAGCTATTAAAAAAGGCCCAATGTTATTTTCAACTTAATCCCAAAAAGGAAATGCCACTATTTCCTGAATCTCCCTAATTTTACATATACAGTTAAGATCATGAAATCTAATGTGAGGATTTTCAAGATATACTTGTAAAAGTTAGAGGGATGGGTGGTCTCTCAGCTCATGTGTGTATTTTATAAGTTTTACACAGATGTGGAAAATCATCTTGGTGAAAGTTTAAGCTGCATATTTGTATGTGTGTATGTGTGTTTGTATGTGTGTATGTGTGTATATTTGTTTGTTTGTTTGCATGTTCCAGTTTAAGAAAAATTAAGACCTTGCTGGATTTTTAATTTCTAATTTCTTTTTTTTTTCCTTAAAGAAAGGCAGCATCTGTGATAGCAAAGTACCCACACAAAATAAAGAGTGGAGCAGAAGCTAAGAAATTGGTAAGTTGAGTGAGCAAGGTGATTTTGAAGAGTTCACACATGTACAGATTTGGTGGGCTCCCATAAAACGAAATTTGCCTCTTTGAAGCTGCCTTGACCCAAACAGGCAGATGTCACTGTTACTGATTTCTTGGAGGAATATTTATTCTGTTTCAAGCATACTTTTTCAAGCTCAGAGTGTTTCGATTGGGGGCAGGGTAGGTTTAAAGACTGTTAAACATAGGTAATTATAGTTTTCTGTCTCTACTTTCTCCATGTATGCATGTACTTACTCATTTTCAATTTGAGTGCAGTCCTGAAGAAGAATGTGCTGACAGAGTGGTGCCAGCATATCTGGTCCCCAGCTACCTGTTTTTGATCCGGCGTATAGAGACTTAGGTGACTTAATGTTCCCAAAGAGATTTTATCTATTAATAAGCGCATGATTAACCCCCTTTGTATATTATGGCATTTAGCTCTATCCTCTAATTTCCATAAAGCCCTGTATGCTAGTAGTGTCACAGTTTCTAGGAGGTCACATCTCCTGGTAGTTTGGAATAGTATAGTTAAGAATATCCTGGGAAAGTTTACCTATTGATAATCACATTCTGTCTCATCTGATCTCACCAAAAGATTCTGAGTTCTTCAAAATTAAAGACTATAATTCATTTTTTCTGAAAGATGTCAGACTGACATGGCTTTTGATTAGTTATCACCTTCTTCTGTTGTTCTTTATCCATTTCTGTTTCATGTAAGTCATCTAATATTTGATTGTCTTTAATTTTCTCATGAGAGTCTTCAGAGTATAAACTATAACTGTCCTTATATTTTCATCCTTCAGAGTCCCAACATTACCATAAATCTTATATTTCTTATGACAGATTATCTAAGTGACAGATTATCCACATTAGTCATGTCATCTTCATCCTGAATTTATTACTTAATACAAATCACGCCATGGTGTCGGGGTTTTAAACCCTTTGTGCCATAATAGTTCTCGACATCAGTATATCCTCTGCAGACAGACTAGCTGAGCAAGTTAGAAAAACATTAGACTTTAATTCTGAGTTTCTGTAGTGGTGAACTGACCCACTGTTAACCTCAGGAGTTACTTCTCCCATTCTGTTCCTCTTAATCACCACTGAATCTCCTTTTTTATGTTAATTGGAAATAGCATGAATATTTATTAGAGGCAGACTTCTGTCAAGCTCTGCTGCACTTCATCCCAAATCTGAGTTTGTAGTATATCCCTCCCCAATTTTTTTCGTTTTTGCATAAGATTGGACTTAGTATGAAAATCTCATCTTTATTCCATTTCACTATTATTTTTAAACAGACCTACTTTCTGGTGCATTTGAGTACTTCTCAATAATTCCAGGAGTCTGAACTTCCCAGAATGAGCATTTTGCCTTTCACTCCTTAATGTTGGGTCTAGAAAATAGCCAGTGCCTAAATTGCTTTAGATCAGTATGTATCTTCTGACATGCAAGATGAGAAACCTGAGCATTGTCCCTTTTCAAATCAATTCTTATTAAGTATTTTTCATTTCTATTTGGTATTTGCTATTTTCAAAACTTGAATATGCATTCAGTAGTCTTAGGACACATTAAATATTAAATAAATCAAGAATCAAAAATGGTAAAAAAAGAAAGAAGAAAAATAAAGAAAACAGACAAAAAAGATATAGCAGGGTGAACTTAGGGCTAAGAGACAGTAGGAAGGAAGTATCTGTCACACGCATGTTAAACATTTAACTGTAAACATGAATAAAGTTCAACTTCATGAGTAATCAGAGTTGCAAGTTAAAACAAGGTGCTGTATAATGCCTATTAAATTATCAAGCATAATACGCAATATGAGTAAAGATGAGGGGGGAAAAACACTCATTTACTGCTGATCAAAATGTTGGTTGTTTATAGCCTTTCTGAAGTATTGTGTGGCAGAATGTTGGCAAAATGTCCCAGCAATTCCACTTCGAGGAATTTATACTAAGGAAACCAGCAGAGATACGTGTATACGAGGATTCGCTAGTTAGTTCATAAGTTGTGAGTGCCTTATGGCAAGTATTCATTCCGGTGCTAGGGATAGAGCAGAGATCTTGAAAAGATAGGATCTCTGCTCTCTTAGGACTTATATTCTAGCGCACTGCTGTCCCAAATAGTAACCATGTGCCACATTTGGCTGGGGAGCTCATGAAATGTGGCGAGTGTGACCAAGGGGTTGAATTTTTAATTTCAATTGATGTAAGGTTAAAATTGTCCCTTGTGGCTGCTGGCTGCTGGCTGCCATGTTGGACTATTAAGGTCTAGAGCAGTGGTCCTTAAAGTGAGGTACCTAGACCGGCAGCAACTGTATCACCTGGGAACTGCTGGAGATGCACCCTGTTGAATTAGAAATTCTAAGGTGGGACTTGGCAGTCTGTGTTTTAACATGCCCTTCGGGTGATGCTGATGTGTGCAAAAGCTTAAGAACCTCTGTTGTAGAGGAAGTTTATGACAGCATTGTTCTAATATTAAAAACTGGAAACCATCCAAATGCTCGCCTGTAGAGTATTCGTTTAGTAAATTACAGTATATTTATACAGCAGTTATGTTTATGGAGCCATTACAGATATTGTCGTTGTATTTATTCATAAGGAAATCTGCTCACAATGTATTTTTAAGTTGAAAAAACGTTTCACAAAGCAGTATGATTCTGTTTTTGTAAGAAAACTGTATATACATATATAGTAAATCCACCTATATGTATAAACAAAAGAAGTCAATATATAGCAGATACTAAGTTACAAGGTTATTACAGTTTAAATTTTCAGTGATGAAATTAACGAGTAATTTAAATATTTTTCTCTATGCAACTCTATATTTTCTAATTTTTCTACAATAAAAGTTAATTTTTAAAAAGTACGTTATTTAGAATTGTTTTTGCTAGGGTTTCTCTTTTGTCAATCGTTTAAGTATTTTACATTTTTACTAGGGCTCAATTATCATTGGTCATGTGACAATTGTTTTCATTTTTCATTTTGTACTTTATTTTGTTGTGATTTGGTAAGCATTCTATTTGTATGACTTCTGTATTTTTAATTTTTTATGTAGCCTGGAGTAGGAACAAAAATTGCTGAAAAGATTGATGAGTTTTTAGCGACTGGAAAATTGCGTAAACTGGAAAAGGTAAAATTTTAACTTATTTATTGCATATTTGATTTTAATGTCTGTCTCTGTGGCGCCCGTCACGGAGCACCGCTGTCACGGAGCACCGCTGCAGACAGAGTGTCTCCCTCTGGTGAGACTCTGGAGGAAGAGAGAGGAGGGGAGTGTATGGCTTTGTGTTCTGTTTCTTAAAAATTTGAACATTCTGTAAAATGTTCACTTCATTTATGTGGCATTTAAGAGACTATTAGCATATATGATAGAACTATCTCCTTATTTTCAGTACTATTCAGGAGGGAGATTTAAACTCTGACTAAAAGGTGTTATCTTTTAGAATTTCTATGCTTAAATTCTCCCAAGCATTTTTAGGGTTTTATTTCATCCTGATGGTAATAATTATATCAGTTCTGGTCTTTTATGTATAAGTCTTTTAAGAGTATTGGATAAATTAGAGATGAGACATCTTCAGCTGCTCTGTTATCACTTAAAACTGTATGTTAGGTATGAATACCTCTGTAGGGGTTATCCAGGCACGTGTAAGTGGTTCTTCAGGTCTCTCAGCAGACTGCTATATTTCCAGTAAGATCTCTTGAGTCCTCAAAGCATTCCTAAATCATTGTTATGCTTTTTTTTTCCCTTAAAGATTCGGCAGGATGATACGAGTTCATCCATCAATTTCCTGACCCGAGTTACTGGCATTGGGTATGAGCTATTTTTAAGCAGACACAATAGTAGGGTTGGTTTAATATTTTTATGTCAGCCAAAGTAAAGTGCATGCTGTTTCCCTTCAAAACCTGTGCCTTTCCCCCTCATGCCTTTGCTCATGCAGCTCACTCTCCCATAGCTCACACGTGTGACTGGCTCTCTGGGTGGTGCATCTGCTGTGGAAGCCCCGTCTGTCCAAGGCAAATGTTAGTCTCCTTCATGAAACCAATTTAATTCTGCAGCCAGAAAGAACCTCTTCCTCCTCCAAACTCCGCTTTCTGTGTGTACAGCTTACTCCTTCCCCCAGATTAAAGCTCACTTGCCTCTCTGAGCACGATATCTGTCTTAACGCATTTAAGCCTTTTTTCCATAGCACCTAGCAGAGTACCTTGTGAGTTTGAAAGTAGCCCTCAAACATTTTTTAATGAAGGAATCTTTATCTTAAAATTTGAACTAGCTTGAACGGAGGCTTCTTTGACACTAGACACAGTAAAGATGCACATTGAAATATTAAAGCTATAATGCTTTACTGAACTCTCATCTTCATGGAATGAGTCATTTTTTAGATATATGGCAGTCCTTTAAATGGCAACATTTTTATGAAAGTTACTCTAAAATAGATTAAATTTTTAAACCTACTTTGCTGAAAATGAACTTGACCCAAGGCCTTTATAGAAATGTTAGTTAAAAGTTGTTTTAAGGGCATCTGTTATATTAACCTCTTTTTCCAGGCAAGAAAACTGATTATGGAAAGTGAGATAACTGTGGCAGAATCAGAATTAGAAGCTCTGTCTCCCGACTCCCTTTTCAGTTCTGTTTTTCCTGTCACATTGCCTTCCCTACATGAATGTCAGTTTCTGTACCACACGGTTTCGGTAAAAAGGTCCTTTATCATTCCGTCTCAGTTTAAATATCATCTCAGAGGCCTTTCTTCACCACCCAGTCTAAAGTACTACCTAGCCACTCTGTCATACTATTCTATCTTAATTCAACTATTGGATATTTTCGTCTTTGGTTATGTATGTATTTATTGTCTCTACCCACTGGAATGTGAGTAGGTAAGACTAGGGCCCTTATTTGTTTATTCCTGTTATATTTTTAGCACCTAGAAGTATATCTGACCTATAATAGCCTGCTAGTAAATCTCATGAATGAATGAACAGTTTTCAAGTGCCTGTTTGTCTTTCATGAATAAAGCACATGGGCATTACAACACCTAGCTGTTTACACATCTTTTTCATGTCCATGTTTGTGGTTGTATTCCTAATTGAGACTTTAAGAATTCTTCTCTTTGGATGAAATTGATCTCTGCCAAACTGACCATGCAACATTTTAGCAAGTCCTGTTCAGCTCAATAATAACTCTATGTTTGACAAGAGAAGGCATATTGGTTATTTGTTCCAAGAATCCTGAGTTTCCTTGAATTTTGAGATAATACTTTTTTTCTTTGTAGTCCATCTGCTGCAAGGAAGTTTGTAGATGAAGGGATTAAAACATTAGAAGGTGAGTTTGTAATTCCAGGGTAAATGTGGTCCCGATGGACTGTTAGATGCTCTGACAAGCTAGAACTTGAAAAACCGTTTCTCAATTAGTAGATACAAATGATGTTTTCTTTTTAACTCTACAGAAGAGAGCAAATATAAAGAGTGGTTTAACTCTGACTGGTGTGGCTCAGTTGGTTGGGTGTCATCCCCCAAAGTGAAAGGTCACTGGTTTGATTCCCAGTCAGGGAACATGCTAGGGTTGTCGGCCTGGTCCCCGTTTGGACATGTGAGAGGCAACCAGTAGATGTTTCTCTCACACATCAATGTTTCTCTCGCCCCCTTTCTGCCTCCTTTCCCCTCTCTCCAAAAATAAGTAAATAAAATCTTTTTAAAAAATTCTAACATTCATCAATATTTTTTTTAAAAAAGGAGTAGCTTATAGTCCCATCTTGAACATATTTAGGTTTGTAACTCAGAAGAAAAGAAGAGCAAGAAGTGGCTTCTTTTTCTCATTGATTTTTAGAGAGAGATAGAGAGAGAGGAACATCGATTTATTGTTCCACTTATTTATGTATTCATTCATTTGTTGCTTGTTGTAAGTGCCCTGACTGGAGGTCAAACCCATAACCTTGGCACATTGGGACTATGCTCTAATCAGCTGAGCTACCCGACTAGGACAGCTTTTTGGTTTTAAGGCAATGATTTCATTTGTAGGTTTTTAGATGAGTTAAATTACCTTTGTTTCTTTAGTAAAATTGTAGACAATAAAGTCCTACACATTCAGCTTCAAGTCAAGTTACATATATTGAGAAAAATTTGGTAAGAGGCTTGTAATGCTTGTTGAATTTTTGCTTTCAAAGAAGTGATTAAAATAGAACTTAAGTAATTATGAAACATTTTTCTTAAGCTTAATATAGCAATTCTTTAAACATAACTTATTTCTTCATACATTTTGAGCACATGTACTATATAAATAGATTCATTGTAGTACAGTACTGTGGCATTTGGGATTTAATACTTGTGCATTCATTCAGCTACTTATAAGCAACACAGATGGCTAGGTGGACAGGTTTTAGAGACTGACCAGGTTCGAGTCCAGTTTCCACCACTCCATTAGAATGCATGATCCTGGTGCTTCAGTTTCTGAGCCACAAAATGGTATTTTAATTTTTATCTCATGATTTGATGAAATAAGGTCTTCCTCTAAAGCACTTGCAGAATGCTCGGTACCTACTGAAATACTTAAAAATAGTAACCAATTCTTAAGAGGCCTGATTAATTAGTAATATTACTAAGAATTTGTGTGGGTCACTTGGATAGACAGTGAACTCTACAGCTGCATCTCAGGGTTTGTGCTTTTCTGCTTGTGGCATATATGGTTCATCTGAGTCAAGTATTGAATAAAGTAGTCAAGGATTTGTTTCTCAAAGGTATTCGGTTGCAACCTTTGGGAGTGTGAAGGATCTACTGTAATGGATTTCATATTATTTCACAATTCACAAATATGTAATATAACTTAATATAGCATATATTGTTTAAAACAAACTCAATATTTGTTCCATTTCAGTCATATGCTTTAGTATTTTCTGTGTAAACGCATGTATGAGAAACATTAAATGCTCTCTGTATCAAAAGACGCCTGTTTTCTCCAGTTTGCATTTGCAGAGAGCGCTCACGTGACACGAGGCTGCCTGCGGGAGCTGCTTCGGAGGCGCGCTTGCCCAGGCGCGCTTGCCCAGGCGCGCTTGCCTTGCCGCCTCGCTGAGCAGGCTCCCTCCTGCACTCATGCCAGATAAGGGAGCGTGCGCGTGGGACGAGTCACTTTTAGATTTAAGATATGATGTTATGATATGACAGTTTTTTAAGTTAAAAAATAAAGATAACACCTCTCCTTTTAACAGGATTTTTAGCACAATAGTTCTTTATAAAAAGGATCACTGAATTTAGCATTTTTTTAAAACAGATCTCAGAAAAAATGAAGATAAATTGAACCATCATCAGCGAATTGGACTGAAGTAAGGTGGCAAATTATTTTGACACTGGAGGTGTAAAGTAAAATTTTTTGTAGCATTCTTCCATACATCATAATAATTCTTCAAACTTAGCGAAACAACCATCTTTCTATTTAGAAATGCTAAGATTTGTTGTACACTCCAGTAGAGAATATGCCTCTATTCACATGTTTTGTTTTAGTTTTCTGGTTTGTTTGCTTGTTTTAAGTATTTCCCTCATCCTCTGGATGAGCAGGGAGCGTCTTCTGAAAACCCGCAGAACTGAGTGCATCAGGCAGTCGGTGTGTGTTTACCTCGCGCTTACTTACACAAAGCACTGCACTAGGTCTGGTCGGAGGACATAGACAGGCTCAGGGTAGTTTTTGAGAAGTCTGGGGTCTACCCAAGAAGACAGGACATGCACCTCAAACACTAAATTTAAAAAAAGAAGAAAAGTACCGAACACTTAAGTAATAGTAAAGGAATAACTAATAGGCATGTTGTATATCAGCATTAGCTATTATTTTGTGTGCCAGATATAATCAGGAACTCCCTTTCTAATTTAAAGTGCACAGTGCGTAAGCTATGTACCGGTGTGGGCGTGTATCTTGCCTCTAGTCTCGTGTGGTCTTGTTGGCGACTCAGCCCGAATAACCTCAATTTTCCTGTTGATACCTTACCATAATATTTTAAACTTACACTGCTGTTCCAAAACTCAGAGCAAGTAAGAGACCCAGGATAGTATAGTTCTCACTTTCCTTGCACTTACATAGTAAACAGATCTTCTGAGGAGCTTAGTTCTGAGAATTGGTTTTGACCAGGTCATTTCATGGATAGTGTTTCACTTAGATGATGTTTTTATAACAATCTTATTGAAGTATAACTCAGATACCAGACAATTCACCCATTTAAAGTACACAGCTCAGTGATTGTAGCATATTCCCAGAGTTGTACAGCTATCACTACAGTCAATTTTAGAGTGCTTCTGTTTTCTCAGAAAGCGCCCACACCCACGAGCAGTCCCTCTCATTTTCTCCCCACTCCTCCACCTCCTGCCTACTCACCACCCCTCCCCCCACCCCAAGCTCCTGGCAACCACTAATCTATTTTCTGGCTCTGTAGTTTTGCCTGTTCTGGACATTTCATATAAATAAAATTATGCAATATGTGGTCTTTTGTGATTGGCTTCTTTCAATTAGAATAATGTCTGGGTTCATTCATGTTGTAGGACCCTACCAGAATACTTTAAAATATAATAATTTTACATGATTTAAGGGCAATAAACTATATCCTCTTGATTTGTCAATAGGGAGCAGTCTAATTTGCAAATGAACTAATATGTATTTATTTACTCTTGATATGTGAATGTGAAGTTTACCTGTAAATAAGTTTAGATAGAGTATCTGGAATATCAGAAAGGGTGACACTTAGGGATTTTGGTCCAAGTTAAGGAATAAACCTTCCCCATCCCCAATTTTACTGTTGTCTTAATGAATTTTAACCTTGATTTTTGAATGATCTGATTGTATAAGGACATTTGATATGGTAGGAAGTGTAGTTTTTAAGAAGATCTAAATGTCACAAAAATATTATCTATTTTGTCTTTATAGATATTTTGAGGACTTTGAGAAAAGAATTCCTCGCGAAGAGATGTTACAAATGCAAGTAAGAGTATGCTGAATTGTATTCTTTGATTAGAATTGACAGTGTCGCCCTGGCTACTGTGGCTCAGTAGACTGAGTGCTGACCTGTGAACCAAAGGGTCACTGGTTTGGTTCCCAGTCAGGGCACGTGCCTGGGTTGTAGGCTGGGCCCCCAGTTGGGGTGCGTGAGAGGCAACCACACATTGATGTTTCACTCCCTCTTTTTCTCCTTCCCTTCCCCTCTGTCTAAAAATAAATAAAGAAAATCTTGAAAAAAAATAAAACATGCAATACCTGACTGTTAAAAAAAAAAGAATTGATGGTGCCACTTGGTGAAAAGCCATTTTTAGAATACTGACTTAATTTTTCTTCTAGGAAATTGTACTAAATGAAGTTAAAAAAGTGGATTCTGAATACATTGCTACAGTCTGTGGCAGTTTCAGGAGAGGTAATATACTTAATCTCAGGTTATTCATGCCTTGATGTCAAAATTGTCTAATGTATATAAAAACATGGATTAAAGAGATGTAATTTGTGTTACTTAACAGATTTACCAAGATCCGGTTGTATTAGCCAAGTTTATTTATTTATAGATGGAAATAGATATATGAAAAATTAGAGGGAATTTATACTGAATTTATTATAGAATGATATTTTAGTGACTAATTTTAAATAAAATTATAAAATACTTATGAGTATGTTAAAATCCTAATAGTTGTTGTCTGGCTAGGTGCTAGTGAATCTGTGGGTAGTTTTTGTTTTACTTTTGTATTTTCTAAGTTTTCTGTAATTAGTCTAAAAACAATGTCTCAGAAGTACCAGTTCAAAACCAATTCTCACAACAACCAGATTGTGTAGATCTCCATTTACTATGTGAATACCAGCAAAGCAAGAACCACATAATCTTGGGTCTCATACTGCTTCAGAAATTTGAAAGGGTAACGTAAGTTTAAAAACATAAACTTTAGCAGTTAGAATAGAAAAACTTTATTTAAAACTTTTATAATAGATATCTGGTTGAATCTCTCGCCATCTCTGGAGTTTTGCTTAGAAGTAGATGATGGGCTATAAGAAATTCTCTGGGTAGCTGCTGTAAGAATGTAGATTTGGGGAGAGAAAAGGACTAAGTCTCTGATTGCTGATAAATAAAAAGAACATTGGATTAGGGCCAAAATACCTGGGTTCTCAGGCTAAATCTATCACTGCATGATTTTAAGGAAGCCTGTCTCTCCACATCCTGTTTTCCATATTTGCAGAATGAGTGGATTAGAGTTAACAAGTTGTGCCCTGGCTGGTATGCTCAGTGGGTAGAGCACTGGCCTGCAATAGCAAAAGGCTGCCAGTTGGATTCCCAGTCGGAGGACATGCCTGGGCTGTAGGCCAGGTCCCCTGGTTGGGGGTGTGCAAGCAGCAGTCAATTGATGTTTTTCTCTCTCTCTCTCTTTCTCCCTCCCTTACCCTCTCTCTGTAAAACAAATATTAAAAAAAATAATAAAGTAAACAAATTGTTCAAGTCCACGCATCAGAAACATCTAGTTTTTAAAAATACACACATTGCTGTGCCCTCCTACAAACCTGCTAAATAAGAGTCTCCTTGGGTGGGGCCTTGGAAAGTGTATTTTCAAGACATAGACTTTGATGCACAGCAAGTCACGTGCGTGCTCATTTGACTGTGACAACTGTTCTGGATTTGTATATTTTTATTTTCTTTTTGCTTTTATTTATTATTCAGTAGGTTATATGGTTATATGCTTTAGTGTAAAAAAGATACACACTAAGAAGTCTCTCTTCTACTGTATCCCTGTTTACTGTCTTCATTCCCCCCCACCGCTGACCCATTAACAGCCACTGTCTTGTTTACTCCTTCAGTGTTGCTGCATGTAGAGATAGCTAAATGTGCATGTACGTTTTTGGTTTCTTTCTCTCTCACAAAAGCAATGTAATATACACACAGTATTGTACCTTTTTTCACTTAAAAATACATCCTGGAGATTTTCCACATTCGTACATAGAGAGCCCCTTATTCTTTTTTATATCTGCATAACATTCGGTGGGGTGGATATTCCATATTTTATCTTTATCTAGTCCTCTGTTAATAATGGACCCTGGGGTTGCTTCCTGTTTATTTGCTTAAGTAGTTGTTTCTGTTTTTCAAATGGATAAGGTAGTACATTTTTTGGTGGATGGTGGAAGACATTCATCTTTGAGGAGAAAGAAATGAGAAGAAAAGGCAATAAATTTTTTTATTGTTAAAATAGCTTCCATGAATGTTCTGGGATCAGCACATATTCCATCTGGTCTTCTTTATGTTTGTAAATCTCTGGTTAAAGATTACTGCTGGGCAGGATGATGATCCAGAGGCACTGCTGGATCTTCAGGGGCCAGAAGTGTTTTTTACATATAATATACTTATAAAAATGAAAAAAAGAAATAAACAGGACTATTTTATGCCAGCTGTGTGGCAGGCACTATTCTAGATGCTTTTACATATGTTCTTATTTGGTTGCACAATAGCCTATAAGTAATTTTTAGTGGTTTGTAAATAAGGAAAGTGAGGTGTAAAGGAATATGCAGTCTTCATTTTCAATACTGAAAAAAAATTTTAATGAAGAAAATTCTATAGTAAAAGGTTTAAACAACTGTATGTAACCTGAGTGAAGTTACTGGGTTTTAAAGTAGGGGCCAGAATGAAAGCCTAAGTTGTTATCATGTGCTGTGTTCCTGTCCATGATGCTATAGTTGTAAATTTGATCAATATTCATTAAATAAGTTCGTTCATGAGAACTGAAATGAGTTTTCTGATTAACCTTTATAGAGTTGAAGCTCATTGTTTAATTTGAAATTTTTAAATATATAGTATTCGTAGATGTGTTTTAAAGCTTTTTTGAATGTTATTTTTACTCTATTGAATACTTAAGTTCATTTTTAGTATGTTAAATTAACTGACCGTGCAGTATCTAATGTCAGTTACTATTGTTACACTAGATTCTGCTGTTTTCATCAATATACCTGAATAGTGGGACAGAAAATTGAAATCCTTTAACTAATTCTGAATGTGATGCACAGTGAAATAGAAAGTTAAGCTATGAGAAGTAAGGTCCCTCTATGAATGAGTGTCTTTGCCTCGGTTCTGTTTGTCTAATAGATACATTTACACGAAGAATTCCATACGTTTCCTTTGTTGTCCTAGGTGCCGAGTCCAGTGGTGACATGGATGTTCTTCTGACCCACCCAAGTTTTACCTCTGAATCAAATAAACAGGTACCTCAGAATTTATAACCAATGTGATCAGTCTTGCATAGCAGTGAATATCATTTTCTAAATGATGGTTGGATATTTTCAGAATAAGTTTTTGTTTTCATCTTTCTGAAAAGTCAGTTGAAGTGTTTTGTACTGATTGAATTATGTGAAAGGCAAAGTAAGTCGTTGAAAGGGATACATGTTTTTCCACAAGGAATTGGGAGGACAATCCAACATTTGAAAGAGATGAAATTTAGTAAAATATTTCCAGAATGATTTATTGTCTATCATAGATGTTTTAGAAATAGCCAGTATGATATTTAGGTTTTCATTATAGGAACATTTTTCTATTAAAAAATAGTGGATTAAAAAACTTCACCATTATTAGAAAACCTAAGAAGGCAAAAGCAAAACATTTTTGATTTTGGAATATATGCCTTTTAAAGATGAAGCAGCTAATTTTTTTGTATAATGAAACAGATAAACACAAATAATGTTTGTTTAGGAGTATCATAATACTGGTGAACGATGATGGTATCTAAAAATAAGTTTTATTTAATAAGATGAATTATCTGTTAGAAGAAAAAAGTATCTACTCAGAACATAGGAAAATAGGCATTTCTCCACAGATAATCAGAAAACTCGTGTTAAAAATGTTTTCTTGCCGTAGCAGAGTAATTGCTCTTTTTCTTATTCCCTAATTGTGATTCTACAGCCAAAGTTGTTACATCGTGTTGTGGAGCAGTTACAAAAGGTCTGTTTTATTACAGACACTCTGTCTAAAGGTGAAACAAAATTCATGGTAAGTACCTGTTTGAGTTAACACATTGGGGGGAAAAAGCACCTTAAAGACTGTTCAGTAACGGTTGTGTGCGACCTCATTATAGCTTCATATTACAGTCAGTAAATATCCTTGAGATCTTAGAGAGGAACTCGCAGAATGCTAATCTCAGAATATTTTAGTAAAGAATTTTGTTTTAAATTCCCCACTTGTAGTATCTGTGCCATTGGAATGGATCATTGGGCATAATCTGCTATTTCAAAGTACCCATAAGGACTTTGACATGTGTTTTTCCCTAAAATAGCAAATGTTTTCATATTCTCTGACTCAGAATTCTCCAATAATTCTCCAGTAAAATTGAAGATTATTAGTCAGTTACAATGCCAAAGAAAGGAAAGGAGGCAAGGTGTGTGATAGAACACAGTGGGAAAGAGGCCTGTGACGTGGAATGACAGGTGGGGGGTTCCTAGAGGGAGACACACCTGCGAGACTTTTCACAGTGGAACCCGTCATGATGAACTGTCCAAATCCTGTCGTCTTCCTAGGGAGCTAAAATGTAAAGATTCAAGACAAATGGCAAATGTATTAAAAACATAAATAAATGGCCCTGTGTAAAATCCGGCAGGAAGGCAAATAGAAATCTAGGACTGAGGTAATAAAGGCTTCCTTTTATTCTACTGATTCTTAAACACACGTCATTTGCATCCCTGTTCTCTGTGCCCCGCTTTTCACTAGTTGTGAGACTGGAAGGACAGAGACTGTGCTTTGGAGCGTAGGCATGCTAGAATTAGCAAGTCTTGTGCACACATTTGATGATAGTTTAACCAGCAGTCGAAGACAACGGTTGAGATGGATGATCGCCGTGTGTCACGCAGAAAGTGGATTGGTGGTTGCCAGGGCCTGGGCGGTTCCTCTGCAGCGCATGCAGAATTCCGTTTGGGGAAGATGAGAAAGTTCTGGAGGTGGCGGATAGTGGTGATAGTTGCGTAAGCATGTGAATGTACTTGATGCCACAGAATTGCATGCTTAGAAATGATTAAAAAGGTAAATTTTATGTTATGTATATTTAATCATATAAAAATATGTTATTAAATCTAGCCTGGTGATTTTAATGAGCTATGAAAGTGTATTACCTATGTTGGTCACACTTTATCAATGTTTTCAAAAGAACTTCAGGAAAGGTAAAAATAAAAATTCTAGGCAGTCTTTGGGAATTAAATATATGATCTCTTTTCCTGAATCTCTGTCCAAAAATATATACACACATAAGATCCTATTTAAAATAGGATTTATATATGCTCCATGAACATCCTTTAAAATTTAGATGAATTTTAATTCACTCAGAATGAACCTTACATTTAAGTACACTCAGTAAGATAAAACCCTAAAAATGACATGAGCTAGACGAGTTGGGTTTTTCCCACAGTAGGAGTGTCCTTGTGCCTGGGCGGACTCCGGGCGGCGCCTCTCTGGCTGGGACTTGCTCCCCAGCAGTCATCCCTGTGAAAGGCCCTGGGGCTCCCTACAGGGGAAGTGCACCACCCGCTGGCAGTTAGCAAGGTGGGAGGTGTTTATGCAAAACTATAGCAGAAGCATTTTTTTTTACAGTCTGAACAGTATTCTGCTGGTGCTCAAATAGCGATCTAGAGGAGAAACCAACAGAGGCTGTAGTAATGCAGCTAGCAAGAATACAAGCTGGTGGGCTAGGTGTCGCCTGAAAAGGAAAGGTGGGTAGCCAAGTATGTGTGAACTTAAAGATTGGCCGAAAGTGGTGGACATGGGTTATTGTAGTTAACTGCTCCATCAGACAAGAGAAGACCTTGGCCTAGAAGTGCTTGGGCAGCCAAATCCCGGCGACTGCTGCAGAGGAGGCCGGGTCAGACCTCATAGTTCATGATGTGAAAGAACAAAATGGTGAGAGTGAGTGTCCATAGGATGAGAAGGTGTATTCAGTCAATTCAGCAGTCCGTATTAAACATCTACATTCCAGGCACTGTTCTAGGAGTTTGGCATATATCAGCAAATTTAACTAGAACTTCTGTTTGGGGAGTATGGAAAAGGACTAAAAGATAACAATATAATAAATAGGTAAATTGTACAATGTGTTAGATTAGGATAATAAGTAAGTACTATTTAAAAAAAAAGAAGGGGAGAGAAAGATGTGGGGAGATGGGCGTGCAGGAGACAGTATTGCATAGGATGGTCAGCGGTGGGGGGCATGAGACTGGGGGGAAGACTGAATGAGGTAAGGGATTTAGCCAAGCAGATGCCTGAGGGAAGAGAGAGCCGTGGCCCTAAGTGCATGAACTTTAGCAGAGATGCCCGAAGAAGGTAAGATCTCTAGGTTTCTGAAAGGAAGTTGGCTGCAAAATGAATTCGATTTATAATGCTCAATAAACCCTTCTCATTCCAAGTCCACTTGATTTCAAAACCTCTTGTTGCTGTTAGCACTCACTGAATAGTAATGAAGATATGACCATTTGTGTGTTTTTCAAGTTATCTTCAAAACATTAATTAATTCCTTTAATAGTAATTAAACCTTAGGAAAACCAGGATTATTCCGGATCTTCTTGTAAAATCATGATCTTTAGATAAATAAGCTATTCTTCCTTAAATATAACATTTGAAGGGAAAAAAAAGAATTCTGTCTGCATTTAGATGTCTTTGCTTTATGTATGATGAGTACCATTCAGAGTTTAGCATTTTATGCAAGTTTGGCCCTGGATGATTTCCCGTGAAATACCTACTACAGTAAGGGTTCAAGGGACAAGCGGAAGGGACCTTGAGTACCCTGAGGAAGTGCGAGGGGCTGTATTTCAGACGCTCACATGAAGCTGCATCATTGAAATGACAAACTAAACCAATCCACTCTGTCTAGTAAAGAATTTGCAATAAACAGGAGAAATTCTTTAACATTAGCACTTCAGAAAGAGTGCAGGAAATAAAATTAGCCTTGAGGAAAGGAACGGAGCCTTGGGTGAAATCCTGTTGCTGCTGTGACCAACAGTAGGGTCACTGCCTGTGGCATCTAAACATCCGGCGCCTCGGGGATGCCAGAGGGCGGTCGGTCATTTCTGACCCGTCTGAAGGTTGAGTTGGAGCTGGTCAGTACCTAAGAAGGCAGGTTTCCTATGTTGAAGATAAACAGGTTTCATTATCTTTCAGCTATAGCAACAGCTAAAGAAAATACCCATTTTTGTTTTTAGATTTTAGTTTTTCTATGTTGCTGAGTGAAAATGATGACTTTCAGTGACATTTGTACCAATTTGACTACTTTGTAGAACCAGCAGCCTGTCACTTGCATATTTTTCTTAGAATATGGCATTTGGAACTTTTATTTTGAAATTTGTTGATGCCTTTAGTTTTTTTTACATATTTTTGGGTTGTTGACTAGTCCAGAATTTTTGCCCATTTTTCTGGAAAAGGAAAAAATAACAAAACAGACCTTGAAAATACCTGTTTGAAAACTAGAAGTATAATGAAAACTCACATGTAGAGAAGGAAGAAAATGATCTCCTGATTTTTAAAAATGTATTGATTTTAGAGGGGGACAAGAAACATCGATTTGTTGTTGGACTTATTATTTATGCACTCACTGGTTGCCTCTTGTATGTGCCCTGACTGGGGATCGAACCCACAACCTTGACATGTCAGGACAACTGTCTAACCAACTGAGCCACCTGACCAGGGCCTCCCTGATTTTCTTTTAAATTTTTATTATTTTTTATCTTTCTGTCTTCTAATTTCTGGGAGCTTTCCACAGTTTCAAACTCTTCTACTTTTGCTATCATGATTTTTGTTGCTTTAAATCTTTTCTTTAAGTGTTCTTTTTCTGTAGTATTCTGCCCTTATTTCATGGATGGAATATCTCTTGTTACCTAGAAACATTACTTGTGGCTTTTTTGTTTTTTTCTTCCTGAATAATCATTTCTTCCAAGTTGCTTTTTCTGTTTGGTTTTTTTTGTTTGTTTGTTTTGGTCTCTGTCTTTTGTGTTTGATGCTTGCTTTCCTTGACCAGCCTGTTGTGTATAATCACAGAAAGGCCAATCCTCATACCCCACCTGCTGTTTCATGTAGCTCTTTAGTTGTGAAGCATAATAGGGAGGTAGCAGTAATATAGTGTTTAGAAAAACTAAGTTAAAAGTGCTCCAGATTCAGCTTTTTTGGTTTCCAACTCAGAGGAGGCTATGGTGCAACTTTCTTTGGTTCCCCGAGTCTGGGTTCATCCGACACCAGCTGCCTCCATCCTGCCACTGAAGTTCGACCCCAAGGAGATCAAAGTCGTACACCTGAGGTGCACTGGTGGCAAAGTTGGTGCCACATCTGCCCTGGCCCCCAAGATCGGCCCTCTGGGCCTGTCTCCAAAAGACATCACCAAAGCAACCGTTGATTGGAAGGGTTTGAGGATTACAGTGTAACTGACCATTCAGAATAGGCAGGCCCTAACTGAGGCAGTGCCTTCTACCTCTGTCCTGCTTATCAAAGCCCTCAAAGAACCGCCGAGAGGCAGAAAGAAGCAAAAAACACATTAAGCACAGTGGAAATACCACTTCTGTTGAGATTGTCAGTATTGCCTGACAGATGCCGCACTGCTCTTTAGCTGGAGAACTCTCTGGAACATTTAAAGAGCTCTGGGGAGTGCCCAACCTGTGGGCTGCATTGTTGACAGCCGTCCCCCATGACATCGTAGATGACATCAGCAGTGGGGTAGTGGGTGCCCGGCTAGTGAACAACCACAAAGGAAGATATTTCAAAGACCTTTTGACAACCAAAAATAAATAAATAAATAAAGCTTCAAATTTTAAAGCTGCCTCCACTTAAAATGAATATAACCTCACACTTTAATATTTAATTAAAATGAAGCCTTGAATTTAAAAACATCTTTAAGCATTCTTTTAAATATCCATTTTAGGGTGTTTGCCAGCTTCCCAGTAAAAATGATGGAAAGGAATATCCACACAGAAGAATTGATATCAGGTATTTTTGTTGCTGGCCTATTAATTTTTTCCTTTTCTCCAGCCTGCCCCCCCATATAGCTTGGAATTCACATAAATGTCTGGAATCCATTTTTATTCTGAAGTGCTATATATCCTAGCTATAGACTGTGTAGTCTGAAAATATATAAGCAATGACTGTCTACAGAATCTCATTTATTTTCTCTAGCTATCCATCTCCCCATGATGCCTTCCACAGCTCCAGAGTGGTTTCCTGCCCGGGGAAAGTTAGCTGTGATGAGGGATACACTTCCCCACACCTCTTGCACAGCATAGCGTACTAAAGCCTACGCTGTAGCTTAGGATAGTTGGAATGGTCTGCCTAACGAGGTCAGGTTACTCGGCCACATACTTATTTTAGGTGCTATATACCATATTGGTTTTAAGAGTCTTATTTTTGCTGAATTGGAAATGTGTAGTAGAAAACTTACGTACAGCTTCTTTTTTTAGGTTGATACCCAAGGATCAGTATTACTGTGGTGTTCTGTATTTCACTGGGAGCGATATTTTCAATAAGAACATGAGAGCTCATGCCCTAGAAAAGGGCTTCACCATCAATGAGTACTCGATCCGTCCTTTAGGAGTCACCGGTGAGCATGTGTGCCCTCAGACACAACCCAAGTCGTCTGGAGGGACGGTTATTCTCAAAGATACAGTATTTTGGTTTAGCAGCTTGAATTTCTCTCAAAAGCCTTTAAGTAACTGTCTGTGCCAGTTCATTCTCATTTCTTCATATGGTCTGGCCCTCAGGCAACGCCAGGGGCTCCAACCTTGTGTGCGCCCAGGCCCCCAGTGGCAACAGTTGTTTCTAGCTCTATCAGAATGGATTAAATTCTTTCTACCTATGATGGTCAGTAAAAAAAAAAGTATTGATCTAAGTGTTTGTGCCTTCAAGACTTCTGGTAAACCCAGGTATCATTACTTTTGGTGCCAGGCCAGATCTAGTAGCCTTGGCCCATGCTTTTAGAGTTTAAAGAGCAAGAATTGCTTAATTTCTGCTTTGTGGATCTTGTTAACATTTCACAATATACTGTGTGGTTTACTATTCTCTACTAGGAAAATGAAGATTTTGTTATTTTGTCCTAAAATTGTAAAATCTGGTCTTCATCCTTTGTAGACTAGGACAGTACTTCTCACGTGTCAACCTGTGCACAGACCACGCACAGACCCCATAAATGCAGGTCCTGAGTCGGGGATTTGCCGTGTGGCCCACGATTCTGCGTTTCTAGTAAGCTTGCAGGGGACACCAGTACTGCTAGTCTAGGAGCCAAATTCAGAGTTGCAAGGAACTAATGAGAGTATTTCACATAATACACGATGGCCACAGCAGAGATCCAGCAGAGGAGAAGCACAAATTAGGGTCCCCTCAAAGGTGGTAGTTGGAATGCTCAGGTTCCTTTTGTAGTACTGGCACACTGGCATGTATGTGACAAACCTCAGACACAAGCTCATGGGGGCGGGCCACTCAGTATCTTTTCTTAGTGGCTTGGTTATCATTTTTTTCCCCCTGAAAGTGTGTCCCATACAACTGTCAGTCCTAAATCTGGTTTGTAAGTTTGTTTTGTCTCTCACTTGCAGGAGTTGCTGGAGAACCTCTGCCGGTGGATAGTGAGAAAGATATCTTTGACTACATTCAGTGGAAATACCGAGAACCCAAGGACCGAAGTGAATGAGGCCTGCCCTCCCTCCCAGGCACAGCCCAACAGGAGTCTTAATTTATTTCTTACCCTTTGCTATGTGAGGGTCTGTGGTGTTTTTAAATGATTGTTTCTTCTTCGTGCTTGAGCCTGCACCATACTCAATAAAACCTCTTGTATGTATCATTATCAGATGATCTTGTCCTGATTTTATTAGAAAATGTGTTTAAATTTACATTTTTGATCTCACTTTACTAAGGGTTTACTAGAGAGAATTAAGAGATGAGATGATAGCAAATCTCTAATGGGAATTTTAATTTTCTCATCTTCTGCCCTTATGCTATAAACCAACATACCCCCACTTCCTTTCCTTCTATTTAACTGATTACAAAGTAGTCAGTTAGATACACCCAGAGACTGTCTTCCTGAGGACAGTTCGGTATTTTTTAAAAACTAGGGACCTTCACAAATTTAATTTTTTTCTTGGGTTGGGCCATGTTCGATTTTGTAATATGTACTTAAAACTTAAATAGAAGAACAGGTGTGAGGTTTAACTCTTAAATCTGTAGACACTGGTTGTGATCCATCAGAAAGAGCTCCCTGAGCAAAACCACTTCTAAATGCACCCATACACACAAAACATGGCCTCTTCAACTTCTAACAAAAATTCCATTTTTTTGCCCTAGTTTTCCTCCAAGGTAATTTTTAGGTTTAAATGGTAAAACCATATCACTAAAAACACTCCTTGAAAACCATAGCTTTGAAACATAAAAATTATGTAAATATAAAATATAAAAAGTTATCAAATGAGAAGTAAAGCTCGAGTGCAAACTGTAAAAATGCTTTGTAACTTGTAAAGCACTATACAAACATAAAATGATATTACCTTTTGCATCTTATTTCTTTGTTAACTAAAGTATTTTGTAGTGAAATGGTGTTTCCCTTCTAAGAAATGGAAGAAAATTAAACAATAATGCTTTTAAGGAAAAAATAGTGTTCGCTGTGGTAATTTCCCTGGTAGGTGCCATCACTTTCCCCAACCACTGCCAGTTACCAGAACTTCACCAGAAGTTATTCAAGATCATTTGAACTACTTGAATCACTAGATCAAATTTAATTTTTTTGTTATAGAATCACATCCCTTTTCTGCAGAAAGACAAAAGCCAAAGCGAGTGTCCACTCATCATAAGGCAGCATCTCACCATTCTCTCACCCAGTCTAATCGCTACAAGGTTGACATCGCTACAAGGTTGGATTTTAAGATACATTTGTGTGGGAAAGATTTAACAATGCCTGGAATCTCTGCTCGAATACAATGAGCCATCTTTATATTTTGGAAAATTTACAGCTTTTTAGATTTTTTAGCATACTCTTAATCACGCACGTTGTTGATTGCCAGGCACTTGACTTTGACGAAATGGTCCAGAACCACAGTCACCGTGCTGGAAGGTGTCTGCCCTCGAGCAGTATCTTTGTGCCCTGTCCTGGAGCAGACCTGTCCCGCCAGCAGGACCACTTTACAAATATTAGTCCAAAAATGACAGCGAAGTGCAGGTCCGCCGTCAACAGCTTTCTCCCTCTTCCTGTAACAAGATTAATGTGGGCTTTAGCAGTAAGTGGGGGAAATTGCTACTGGGATAAGGGCTTGGGACCCGGAACTAAAAGCCTCAAAGTAAAAACAGAAACAGCCTGCACGTCTCCTGGAGCTCGATCCTACGCTTAAAGCAATACTGAAATGGAAATTATAGCTCTACCTGACAGAATTAACTTTTTACTGAGTTAGAGCATTTGTCAGAGAAAGGGGGGATTCCCAGGCTTGAAAACTGTATCACTCATTGGTGTTTTATTAAATGGGATTTATGTTGACAAAAACAGAAACCATTACTTATAAAGGGGCCAGTTCACCTGAGGACACAAATAAAAACAGCCAGTTCACCGCCCCCAAACTTTCCAGCTGTTCTATGTCAAAAATTGGAATTTGACACTACAGTTTGTTACAAAGCACCATAGTGAAGTTTGAAAATGCAAAGTTAATGCACTACATTCATCTCTATTTTGTATCCTGAGGATCTGAAAAGGGAAACTGCCATTTGTTAAATTACAGACTGTAAAAAGATGGGTATATAAAGTTCAATTCAACAATGAAAGGTTTTCTTGCTAACCACTCCATAATCATGGCTATTCATTCCTCTGTCCTCTTGGCCTGCTGACTTCCTTCTGCTGCTTCCTACCTGATCTCCATAGCTGCTTACGAAAAGAGAGTAGAAACAGGACATGCTTGCTATGTGTTTCTGGGGTAGAGAGGAATATAGTCAGCTTCAGCCTATCCTTAAGGTTTTATTTTTTAAGATTTTATTTATTTTATTTTTAGAGGGGAAGGGAGGGAGAAAAAGAGGGAGAGAAACATCAAAGTATGGTTGCCTCTCCTGCGCCCCCTACTGGGGACTTGGCCTGCAACCCAGGCATTGTGTCCTGACTGAATCAAACTGGGACTAGACCCTTTGTTCCAAGGCCAATGCTTAATTAATCCACTGAGCCACACCAGCTGGGGTGTTTTTTAAGTGCTCAGAATGCTGCTCTTACCCTTACTGCCTTGTGATTTCTTAGTATTTGACTTCCTCTGGATTTGTTTTCCTGAATTGGATGCTCAGTTGTTCCTTTTGTCAGTAACTATGCCATCATTGTCTTCAAGCTGCCTTCCTGATACTGAGTTGCATGTCCCATTGTAGTACAGACATCTGAGAGACAGCCAGGTGTAGTAAGAGTTACTAACTTCAAGGATTAGAACCACAGACATGCTAATTGTCATACTGTTAAATAGTCTGGCAGAACCTCTGCCTTCAGCTGATACGTACTTTCTAGATTTCTGGGACATGTGCACTAAATACATACATGCTCACATATGGCAAAGAGGGTAGTTAAGTATTAACAAAATCCAAAGATTCCAACTTGCACCCTTCCTTTATAATCATCTCACGTTCCTGGCAAGAGCCATTGCCAGGAAATAAAGCATTCTATTGTGTCAAGAAAAGGCAGCTGCATGAATTTACCTGAGGCATGAATCGAAGGAAACGTTTAGAGAATGCCTATCTTGGAATATTCTAGTCTATGAGATTGAGATGCTGTCTTCAGTTTAAAGATCACCGGAGCAAAGCGCGCCGGAACAAAGCGGTACCCGCAAGGGTTTCTGAGAGCTTCCTGTTCGCGCGCAGCGTTCCTGGGCAGCGTGGGCAGTCCCTTGGCACCTCTGCCACCCACGGCATGGCACTGCAGGCGTTGTGGGACAAGCGCCGCGGACCCTGTGACAAGAAACGTCACAGGCCTAGCAAGAAGTAAGGTGACGTTTTATTCAAGGCAGGAGGAGGAGGAAGCCAAATCATAGTGGCACTTTGAGTGCTGTGACAAAGCTTAGTCAGCATCTTCACTTTTCAATATAATTGGTCTTCTCCCACAAAGGGGAGCAGCACATTCTTCTTGTTTGCTATCAAGCTCTGACCAGATTTCTTATATTTTAAATCTTACTTTTCAGTTCTCCCCAGTGCCTTATTTCCCCTTCATCTTGGTCACTAACCACAGATACATATAGGACTCCCCCAAGGAGTTGGTTCTGAATACGTTATTTTAAGTGGGAGATGGAAGTGAAACCTACAGTCGCCCCACTACCTGGTTACTGCTCGTCACTCAGTGTTTGCTTGCAGTCCTTTTGCAGTGTTGCCCTCATAACTGCTTCCCAACACTAGAACCCAACTAGCGTGCATCTCCTGGAATGGCTGTACCATGTCCCACCAAGGGTGGGTGGTGCCGAAAGGTACTTAGCCATGCACTTGAACAAACTCTGGTATTATAAATACTACATTTATAGTTGGAGAATGTCCCCTGAGTGATTCTAATGCACATTTTCTTATGTATAGCCACTGTTTTAGTTCTACTACTTGGAACCGTATTTTAGTCTGGTTTTTTATATAAACCATATTTGCAAATATTTTTACATAACAATAATATAGTTCTTGAAAAGCTGGGCAGTTTTTATGTTTGAAGGAATTCTCTCTCTCAGGAGAGTTTATGAATTAATGAACAGTATGGAAGCACAATGTAATTTATGTTTCAAGTGCTGGAAATAATGGCCCATGCCTTTCTGCAGTTGGTTGTCTGAGTTGAACTACAGCAAGTGTAATAGGTCAGTTTCCTGTTCTAGAAGTAGACTAGATTAAAAATAAGCAAACATTAAAACCCCTCAGTCATTCCAATGTTAAGTGGATTTCTACTGCACGCAAGACACCATGAACTGGAAATACACCCCAGGAAACGGAAACCTTGCAGGGCCTGCTGATCCGGAATTTGCTCTGAAGTGCACTTCAGAGTAAGTGGTTTAAGGGAAGCAGAGGATGAATCCAGGGCTGAGGATGCACAAGAGTAGCCACTTCTGATTTGAGGATTTAGGTGAGGTTTTCTGGAAGAATGTGGAAGGAGGGTTTCAACCTGTAGAAATGATCGAGGAAAGGGCTTACTAGACTAAGTGAACAACATAAGTAAAGATAATTTTATTTATAGTGTTTGACTACTTCTTTATAGTATAGTTTCCTCCTTTAAATTCTCCTGGGACATGCAGAAAGAACCAGATATAGAGGGAGGGAGCCTTTTTCAACTCTTTGGCCTTTAGATACGATGCAGTGCTGTCTGTTCCACTGTAATCTAATGGCGAAAATGCCCATCAGCAACAGTTATGGAAAATCAAAATTAGTTGCACTCATAGTATGACAATTACTATGAAGTTAGCTTATATTGTAGTACAGTAGCTGCCAACTTACACAGAAAAAGCCACCAAATATAAAACCCACCCTTGTTCTTTTTAATTATGTAACATGAATGAAGAGGATAAATTAAGAGAAACAAGTAAGTGGTAAATGATGCCTAAATTTTTTTTGTTTATTTTTATTTGAGATCAAAATAAGGCTTTTATCTTTTGACATTTGTCATTGAATACATGACTATAAAAACTATTTGGTCACAAATAATTTTTCTAGTGTACATATCAATAATTGCATAGACACATGAAGTCTACCCAATAGGGATTCAGCCATGTAATATGAAAAACAGAGACATTTATTGAAGAAGATACAGGACACAAAAAACACTGTACACAGGACAATGATGCCTCAGTCCCCTTCAGAGAAGGCACCTTGGGACCTCACACAGTTCTCTTAATCGCCATCAGCTGCCCCATTGTATTTTCCTGAATCTCATTGATGGTCTGAAATCTCTTTCCCTTCAAAGGTGATTTTAGTTTTGGGAAAAGTCAGAAGTCACAGGGCACCAAATCTGGGCTGTAGGGGGCTGAGTCACCTAGGTGATTTGAAGTTTTGCCAAAAAACTCTGCATGAGACGTGATGCATGAGCAGGCACATTGTCATAATGAAGCTGTCAATCACCAGCTACCTGTAGCTATGGCCTTCTGAATCATCCAAAAAGTTCCCACAGAGGAATGTTCAAGACAAATCTTCAGGAGGAATCTTCACACAAAATCTGATGCGTATTCATTGCTCTACTCACTCAGTCATTTGAATGTGACAGCCACACAGTACACATGTTCACTCAGTGGTGTCTACTGCCCCCACTGACTAGTACAGTGAAGTTGTCATTGTTCACACATGCACATTCCAGTCCACTCTCCTTGGCTGCCAGGTTACATCAGTGTCACACAAACCATTCTCATTATATTAACAATGGCTGGACTTTTTCCAGACAGACCTCGTATACATATTATAGGTGTTATTGTTTTATAGATACTATAGATGTTCAGGTGTATAGTTGTTCACAATATTTTCTTACAATCCATTGTCTTTCTGTGACGTCAGTTGTTACTTAGCCTCTTTCATTTCTGATTTTATTTATTTGGGTCCTCTCTCTTTGTTTCTTGAGGAATATGGCTAAAGGCTCATCAATCCTGTTTATCTTTTCAAAGAACTGGCTCTTAGTTTCATTGATCTTTTGTATTGTTTTTTTTTAGTCTCTATGTCATTTCATTTTCTTCTTTTATTATTTCCTTCCTTCTGCCTACTCTGGATTTTTCTTGCTCTTTTTCTAGTTCTTTTATTTGTAGGATTAGATTGTTTATTTCAGATTTTTCTTGCTTCTTGAGGTAGACCTGTAATGCCATGAACTTCCCTCTTAAGACTGCCTCCACTGTGTCCCAAAGATTTTGGGTTGTTGTGTGTTCATTTTCATTTGTTTCCAGATAATTTTTTATTTCTTTCTTGATCTCATTGGTAACCCATTCATTGTTTAATAACATGCTATTTAGCCTCTATATGTTTGAATGTTTTTGAGTTTTTTTCATTGTAGTTAATTTCTAGTTTTATGCCTGATAGGATTTCAACCTTCTTGAATTTGTTAAGACATATTTTGTGTCCTAACATGTGGTCTATCTTTGAGAATGTAACATGGGCACTTGAGAAGCATTATATTCTGCTGCTTTGGGATAAAAAAGTTCTGTAAATATCAGTTAAATCCATCTGACCTAGTGAATCATTTAAGGTTACTGTTTCCTTGTTGATTTTTTTATCTGGAAGATCTACCCAGTGATGTCAGTGGGGTGTTAAAATCCCCTATATGACTGTATTTCTGTTAATTGTTCCCTTATAGTCCACCAAGACTTTTTTCAAAAAATATATTTAGATGTTCCTATATTGGCTGCATACATCTTTACCAGGGTTATATCCTCTTGTTGGATTGATCCCTTTAGTATTATGTAATGGCCTCTTTGTCTCTTATTATGACTTTTGTTTTGAAGTCTATTTTGTCAGATATAAGCACTGCTACCCTAGCTTTTGTTTTATTTCCATTTGCATGGACTACTATTTTCCAACCCTTCACTTTCAGCCTGTGTGAACCGTTTGTTCTGAGGTAGATCTCTTGAAGGCAGCGTATATATGGGTCATATTTTCTTATCAATTCAGCTACCCTATGTGTTTTGATTGGAGCATTTAATCCATTTACATACATTTAAGGATATTATTGTAGGAACTTATTTATTACCATTTTTTCCTTTTTTAAAAAAAAGATTTTATTTATTTACTTTTAGAGAGTGGGGAAGGGAAGGAGAAAGATAGGGAGAGAAACATCAATGTGTGAGAGATACATCAGATCAGTTGCCTCTTGCATGCCCCCAACTTGGGGACCTGGCCCACAACCAAGGCATGTGCTCTGACTGGGAATCGAACTGGCGACCTTTCAGTTTGTAGATCAGCACACAATCCACTGAGCGACACCATCCAGCACGCCATTGTTTTTCTTTTTTTTTAATAGATTTTATTGATTATGCTATTACAGTTGTCCCATTATCCCCCTTCATTCCCCTCCACCCTGAACACCCTCTCCCACCCACATTCCCCCCCTTTAGTTCATGTCCATGTGTCATAAGTTCTTTAGCTTCTACATTTCCCATACTATTCTTGCCCTCCCCCTGTCTATTTTCTACCTACCATCCATGCTACTTATTCTTCGTACCTTCCCCCATTCTCCTCCTCCCACTCCCCTGTTGCTAACCCTCCATGTGATCTCCATTTGTATGGTTCTGTTCCTGTTCTAGTTGGTTGCTTAGTTTCTCCTTGTTTTTGTTTCAGGTGTGGTTGTTAATAATTGTGAGTTTGCTGTCATTTTATTATACATGTTTTTATCTTCTTTTTCTTAGATAAGTCCCTTTAACATTTCATATAATAAGGGCTTGGTGATGATGAACTCCTTGAACTTGACCTTATCTGAGAAGCACTTGATCTGCCCTTCCATTCTAAATGAAAGCTTTGCTGGATAGAGCAATCTGGGATGTAGGCCCTTGTCTTTCATGACTTGGAA
>CM052548.1:61953630-61975321 GCA_028533065.1 Trachops cirrhosus | reverse complement strand
AGAAGGAACAATGGCGCTTGCTCTGCTCTCTGTAGGACCTCAGACCCTTCCACCACTTTCCACAAGCTAACAGGGCCCCTCTGGTGCGAATTCCCGTGTGGGTGGGCCTGTGCACCCTGAGGGACCTTCCTTTTCAGTCAGTCCCCCAAAACTCTATTTCCCGGTGCTGGGACCCTGAGTTGCGCGCAGTGCCTTGCTTCACAATGGTCGCCTCCCTGGATCTGCTGGTCGTCACCCCCTGGCCGGGGCCCACCAGCCACCGCTGCTTGTGTGCCCTGGGTCTGCCTGCTGCGGACTTGCGCGCTGCCCCGGTTGCTCTGCTCTCCGCTCCGAGGCCCTCGCCCAGCCCGACTCCACCCGTCCTACCGGTCTGGATGAATGTGTCTAATTTTAACTCCTTGGGTGTCCGACTTCCATGCAGTTCAATTTTCTGTCAGTTCTGGTTGTTACTCTGTTTCTAAATTGTTGATGTCCCTATCTTGGTTGTGCGAGGAGGCACAGTGCGTCTACCTAGGCCTCCATCTTGGCCGGAAGCTCCCATTTTTTTTCTTTATGACTATGTTCTTCTCTCTTTCTATTTTTTCTTCTCAAAGCAGTTCCTTCAACATTTCTTGCAATGCTTGCTTGGTGGTAATGAACTCCTCTAACCATTTTTTTGGTCTGGGAAGCTCTTTATTTTACCTTTAATTCTAAATGACTGTCTTGCTTAATGGAGTAGCCTTGGTTTCAGATCCTTGCGCTTCATTACTTTGAATACTTCATGCCGATCCCTTCTGGCCTGTAGTGCTGTTACTGAACCCAACCAGTAAGGGGGAGGGGATCCTACTGTGGGCTGCCAACCTAGCAAATCTGCAAAGACAGCGTTTGGTGGAAAGGAAAGGAATATTTTATTTAACAATTATAACAAAGGTAAAAGGGGGGGAACCCAAAAATAGCTGTTTAAATATTAATAATTATCATATAATTTGAAATAATGGCAAGTTCCTGCCTAAAATATCTGGGTAACAAAAGTAAAGGGAAAAGAAAAAATTCAGAATATGACATTGAAAATAGCTATTTAAATATTTGTCATTTCAACTACTACATAGGTTCAAGAACTGAAAAAAACACAAGAACAAAAATCTGTTTACAGTGCTATTGTCACCAAGGTCTTTGGAAATAATGGAAAGCTTCTGCCTGAAAGCTTGTATCTTCTAAGACACCCAAAGAAAAATCACCCTGTCACCCTCTGTCAGCCCAGTTCAAGGTTGCACCAGGAACCTCTTTTTTCAGCCAAAACTATCATAAACATAGGTGGCTTAGCTGGTTTCCAGTCACTGTCCAGCTTCAGGCATCTTTGGAGTCTGTGTGTCCAGGCCTCCCACCCACGGTGCACTGTCCTCTTCCTACCATCACTCATAGACCCGCCCTGGTGCCCGTTGGCCTGCTCCTGACCAGAGAAGGGGCGCAGGAACTGCCCGAGGGAAACAGGTCTGTGCAGGGGAGGCAGGCTGACCTGCCACTGACAGCCCACACTCCCTTGAGCTGCCAAGCCTCCTCCCCTTCACTCTTACTATCCCTGATGTCCAGAGCCCAGGAGGAGCAGTGTTTCTCCCCGCTCCTCTTTTTTTAGATCAATCTCTCCCTGAAGGATCCCTTGCATGCCCCAGAGTGGGTCGCCTTGGTTGCCAGGGAGATTCACACACATGCTGCTCAATGCCTCCCCTGTTTCTGGGGGCGGGGTCCCCTGTTATAATTTTTGTGTTGGGAAATTGACTGACCCCTTATGGGAACTCTCAAATAGAAAATTAAATGTCTCTCTCGCTGCCTTTAAGATTCTGTGTTTTGAACTTTTACATTTCAATTATGATGTGTCTTGGTGTGGGTCTCTTTAGATTCATCCTGATTGGGACTTTTTGTGCCTCCTAGACTTGTGCTGAGTTTTTCCTTCACCAGATCAGGGAAGTTCTCTGTCATTATTTCTCAAAGAGGTTCTCCATCCCTTGCCACTTTTGTTCTCCTGGTGTCTTTATGAGGCTGATGTTGTTACATTTCATGTTGTCCAAAGTCCCTTAAACCACGCTCACACTTTGTCATTCTTTTTTCTTTTTGCTTCTCCGATCGAGTGATTTCTTTTTACCTTGTGTTTCAATTTGCTGATTCAATCCACTGCTTCATCCAGCCTACTGTTTATTCCTTCCAGTATATTCTTTATTTCAGATATGTTATTCATTTCTGACTGGTTACTTTTCATGGTTCCCATGTCCTTTTTACTGCTGTTGAGCATCCTTATAACCACTGTTTTGCACTCTGTATTTGATAGATTGCTTGCCCCTGTTTCTTTTAGCTCTTTTTCTAGAGATTCAATCTGTTCTTTCATATGGGATCTGTCTCTTTGTCTCCCATTTTGTCTGTCTCTTTGTATTTGTCTCTGTGTATTAGATAGATCTGCTAAGACTCCTAGTCTTCATGGGGCGGCCTTACGAAGTAGGCGGCCTGTGGAACCCAGTGGTGTGGTCACCTTGATCTCCCGAGCTGGGTGCTCTGGGAAGCTCCTCGTATGTGTTTTGTGGGCCCATTTGTTGCAATTGAGCCTTGATCGCTCTTGGCCTGTTGGTGTGTGGGACCAGCCCTCAGACTGGCTGGCGGTGACGCTCATCCCTGACCAAGGTGTGAGCTGCTGTGCAGGTGGAGTCTCGGCACAGCTTCTTCTGCAAGTCCTTGGTTATAAAACTCCTCTTCAGCCATTTGTCAGCCGGTCACTCAGGGTGACTGTTCCCCAGTTTAGCTGTGTTCCCACTTGGTTCTGGGAGGAGGTGGGCATGGGATCCACCTACTTCACTGCCATCTCGAAAAGTCCTGCTGCATATCTTCAGTTAGATTTATTTCTAAGTATTTGGTATTGCTATTATACTTTTATTTAAATTTTATTTTCTAACTGTTTGTGGTTAGAATCTCTAAGTACACTTGAGCTTTGTATATTGACATTTGGCAACTTTACTAAACTTACAAATTTCAACAATTCCATAGTAAATTATCTACAGTTCCAGGGTTCCGCAAATTATGGCCAGTGGGCCAAAGCCAATGGAAGGCTTGTTTGTACAGGTCCCACAAGCTAAGAGTGTTCTTGCATTTTTATAAATTATTGTAAAAAATGCAAAGCAAAACAAATACAAAAAAATATTGTATGGAAACAGTATATAGTCTACAAAGCTTGCCCTTTACAAAAAAAAGTTTTCTACTATTCTAAATTTGCATGTTTCATTTCTTTCCTTTTATTGATTACATTAGCTAAAATCTCCAGTATAATGACAAAGAGAAATGGTGGTAAGCTGGAATTTTAAGTTTCCCCCCTCATCTCAAAGGCGAAGCTATTAACATTTTATAATTAAGTGTGAAGTTTATTTTAGATTTTTGGGTAGTGTTTTTTAATTAGAACAAATAAAATTCCATTCTTTCTTAATTTTCTAAGATATTTTAATCAACAGAAAAAATCAGACAATGCAGAAATTTAACTTGCAATGGTCACAGGCAGTTGACACAGAGGGAGAGTATCTATAAATTAAATTCTCTTGAGAGGTTTCTTAGGCAGCATCCATTTCTAGCACTGATTCCATATTTTTCACTCTTAGCCATTATTTAGCCTGTGACTGCTTTCTCTCGTTCAGTATCCTCTCCCTTTGCTAATTAAAATCCTTTGAAGTAGATTCTTCAAATTAAGATGTGAGAACCCTATGCAGCTTGGCTTCAAAAAAATGTGTGACAAAAGTGTGTTGATAAGTTTATAACTGTGTTCTACAGTAGAACTAACAAGGAGAAAATACACTTATTGATTTATTCATGTGCAATTTACTAAACATTTAATAGAGGCTTTTGGAAGCCAGCAAAGCTATTTTTACATTTTCGTGTTATTCTTTTCGACATTTAGATTAACCGGATCATCTTAAATAGGTTATTTTAGAAAGCTGCTGTAATTTTGCATTCTGTTTATTTGGGGTGTACAAGTTATTATTTATCTACTACCTTCTCAATCTTATAAGTGTTTTATTGACAATGCAACCTTTAACACTGCTCAAAACATGCACTAATGTTTTGAAAGGCATTTTGTTTAATTTAGTCCCATTTTAGTGTCCCTTTAAAAATTTTAACTGATGACTCTGGAAATTCAGCCAAGAGTGTTGTATCAAAAACTTGCTTGAATTTATCTAAAAATTCATAATCAGTGCTGAATCTGAACTTGTTTGCCCAAAGCAACACAGTCCCTGGATGGCAGAGGTACGCCATGGTGCTGAGCAGCTTGTCCAGACAGTAGTGGTGGTAGACCACATCAGAGGCCAGGACGTAATCATAGTAGAAGTTTGCCTTGGGGAAGTCTCGTTCCAGGCCTTCTCCCCACACCAGTTCTTTCACTTCAGGCAGATGTGCTGCACGTTTTAGTGTGTTCTTTAGAAGATTGTACTGAAGGTTTCCTAGGACATCAGGCAAATCCGTTGCTGTGACTTGAGCTCCTAAGAGAGACAGAGAGACGGTAACAATCACCTGGGAACACTGGGGCATTCGGAGTGGACCTACACTCTCAGGAAGAAACAAAAGCAATGGAACTGGGCTTCTCAACCCCGGCCCTGTGGACATACGGGCTGGGCATACTTGACATAATTCCACTGGATAATTCTTTCCTGGGCGCAGGTCGGGGCTGCCCTGTGCGCTGTAAGGTGCTTGGCAGCTTCTCTGCGCCCCACCCACTAGAGGACAGTAGCACTTCCTCACCCAAATTGCATTTATCTGAAGGTTTTATTTTTTCTTATGTGAAGTATTCAGCAACCAGTTTTCTTTCCACAGAGGATGATCTCTCGCCCTTATCTAAATCCATTAATTAATGCTTAGGCATTTTTAAAGTTAGCAACTATGGTTCATAAAATAGATCACCAGATCAGTTTTTTAAAAAACTCCAATACTGTGCGCAGAAGTAGGACAGGTTAGTGCCGCCTCCTGTCCAGGGCCCAGGAACTCACAGCCTGCACTTCGGGGTCAATCTATGCTCACCCTGGATTAACTCACTTTTTTGCCTTCACAATGTTAGTTACAATATTGGCAATAAAAAGCAGAAGACAGCACAACATAGTTATTTACAACAGGGATCTGGAAGTCATACCTCCAAAATTTCAACTTCATCACCTGGTAATCGGTGCACTGAGCGAGTCCCTTTATCTGAGACTCAGTAATCTTATCTCTGTGGGAATTCTAGCACATGTCATTTGGGGGAGATTTAATGAGTGAAATCATGGCCAACTACCTAAACCACAGCCTGTGATAAAGCTCATCATTGTTGTCACTGGAAAGGTCTCAGGAATAAACAAAGGCACAAACCTAGGATACTGGCCACGATGGACACAAGGCCTGGTCCAGCACCAATTTCAAGTGTTTTAGCATCTTGAAGATTCAATTCCTCTGTGTGTTCCTCCAAATACTGACACAAAGCCGTAGCCTAAAAAATATTTATAGTTGTCATTTGGGCACTAGAACATGGAAACCAGTAACAACCCCAATCCCTACCCCAGGTTAAACATTTTAGGACATGTCATTAATAGTTTCAGTTCATGGAAAGGTTCATCAGAATCAAAATATACATTTAAGGATGTATTTAGACCTCTGGAATGTGGAAATTATAACACGCATCACAGGAAACAGTGTGTTAAACCCCTGCGTCAGAGGACTCCCGATCAGTCTCCAGGCATTGGAAGACCAGCTCATGTGGCAAATCCGGGCAGTGAGGCCTATGCGACAGCTGATTCTTGCTCTGGTTTAGTCACATGGGGCCTCTGCCTGCTTTAGGAATGTTGTGTAAACGTCTTCAACACCTCTTTCAAAATTCAGTTGGGCTAGGACTTTGTCTGCTACAGTAGTCAACTGGGCAATAATTTTTTTAAGTGGCTTCTCTAAGAAACAGACAACCAGAACAGCGCTTTCCAAACGTTGGTGTGTACCCGAATCATCTGGGGCTGGTTCACGATGCACATCTCCGTGCAGTAGGGCCTGCAGGGGTGGGGGCGGGGGGGCCTCAGGACTACATTTCTAACAGGCCGCCAGGTGATGCCAGGGCTCCTGGTCCCTGGACCGCACTTTGAGCAGCGGTGGCAAGGAGATGTTAAAAAAAGTGCAAATAAATGAAGACAGCATTTTATAAGATAGTCCCTGGGGAAAAGGGGGTAATTATTTGCAATGTGAGGGTTTTGATACTAGGAAGATGGGGTCACCTAGGCCATCAAGAGGACATACGCTTCAAGGTGTCTTCTGAGGAGGTAGCCCTGCCCTGTGAGAGGTGGGCCCCACTGGGGTGCTTTCCGGAGACAAGGCTTTTCTCAGTAACAGCTACATCTTTTCACATGATGAACACTCCCTCACTCCTTATTTGTAAGCTCTGAAAAGAGATCTTTTTCAGAGAGAGCTGCACTGGAAATCACACAAGAAAGGGGTGTTTCCCCACTTTACATAAACCCTTCTTTCATAGCTCCCAGGGGTTTGAGTCCCGCAGAGAGGCCAAGGTTTGGTGTGAGAAAGGCTGAGGCCTTAACATGAGGAAAACAGCTCAGTAGACAAGGGTCTTTTTCCATCCTTAATCTCTGATACTCCTGCTATGGTTGTCTATTTGACAAATATATTACGATAAAAAGCTGTGGAGTAGTTGGTGGTTTTCACACTTGTTGTTAAACCAAAGAAAAAGAATAACAACAAAAAAGTCACAGACACAGACAACAGCATGATGATTACCAGAGCGAAATGGGGGTGGGAGGGGTCACAGAGGGTATGGCGGGATAAACAGTGATGGAAGGAGACGTGACTTGGGGTGGAAAACACACAATACAGTGTACAGATGATGTCTTACAAAATTTGTATACCTGAAAACTATATACTTTTATTTTTTAAGTATATTTTATTGATTATGCTATTATAGTTGTCCCATATTTTTCTCCACTTTATCCCTCTCCTGCCCTGCGCCACCCCCCTCTCCAGTATTCCCCACTATCCTTAGTCCATGTCCATGGGTTGCACATTTAAGTTCTTTGGATTCTCTATTTCCTATATTATTCTTGACCTCCCCCTGTCTATTTTGTACCTACCAATTATGCTTCTTATTCCCTGTACATTTTCCCCCGTTCTCCCCTCTCCGTCCATGTGATCTCCATTCCTATGATTCTGTTCCTGTTCTAGTTGTTTGCTTAGTTTTGTTTTTGTTTTCTAGGTTCAGTTGTTGATAGTTGTGCGTTTGTTGTCATTTTACTGTTCATAGTTTTAGATCTTCTCCTATTTCTTAGATAAGTCCCTTTAACATTTCATATAATAAGGGATGGGTGGTGATGAACTCCTTTAACTTGACCTTATTTGGGAAGCACTTTATCTGTCCTTCCATTCTAAATGATAGCTTTGCTGGATAGAGCAATCTTGGATGTAGGTCCTTGTCTTTCATGACCTGAAATATTTCTAGCCCCTTCTTGCTTGTAAGGTTTCTTTTGAGAAATCAGCTGATAGTGTTACAGGCACTCCTTTGTAGGTAACTGTCTCCTTTCCTCTTGCTGCTTTTAAGATTCTCTCCTTATCTTTAATCTGGGCAACTTAATTATGATGTGTCTTGGTGTGTTCCTCCTTGGGTCCAATTTCTTTGGGACTCTCTGGGCTTCCTGGACTTCTTGGAAGTCTATGTCCTTCACCAGACTGGGGAAGTTTTCCTTCATTGTTTGTTCAAATAAGTTTTCATTTTCTTGCTCTTCCTCTTCTCCTTTTGGCACCCCTATGATTCAGATGTTGGAGCACTTAAAGTTGTGCTGGAGGTTTCTAAGCCTCTCCTCATTTTTTTGAATTCTTGTCTCTTCATTCTGTTTCAGTTGGATGTTTATTCCTTCCTTTTGTTTCAAATTGCTGGTTTGAGTCCTGGTTTCCTTCCATTCACTGTTGGTTCCCTGTACATTTTCATTTATTTCACTTTGTATAGCTTTCATTTTTTCCTTAATTTTTCGACTGAGCTCAATCAATTCTGTGAGCATCCTGATTACCAGTGTTCTGAACTCTGCATCAGATAGATTGCCTATCTCCTCATCATTTAGCTCTTTGTCTGGAGCTTCAATCTGTTCTTTCATTTGGGCCATATATCTTTGTCTCAGTGCACCTGTTGTATTGTAAGGGGTGGAGCCATAAGTGTTTGCCAGGGTGGGGCAACCCACTAAGCTGCACTGTGGCACGGTATGTGGGGGAGGGGTTAGAGAGGGAACAATACCACTTGCTCGCTCCACTCTAGTCCCACTTTCCATCACTTCCCTCACTTCCCACAAGTGAATTGTGCCCTCTCATGGCTGATTCTCAGGTGGGTGGGTTTGTGGGAACTCTCCTGTGAGACTGGGAGTTTCTCCTGCCTTTGCAACCCCATAGGATTTTATAGCCAGGGGTTTTGAGTCTTTAGTTTCCTGGTCAGCCAGCCCCTGCCTTGCCCTCATGGTCCGTAGCCTTGCTGCGAGTCCTCTACTACCCAGATGCCCGTCTCAGCCCCTCCTACCAGTCTGGATGAATGTTTCACTAACTCCTTGGTTGTCAGAGTTCCATGCAGTGTGATTTTCTGGCATTTCTGGTTGTTTATTGTTTTTAAAGTGGTTGTTATCCTTCTTTTGGTTGTGTGAGGAAGTGAAGTATTTCTATCTATGCCTCCATCTTGGCCACAGAACTATGTACTTTTATTAACCAATGTCAACCCAGTAAATTCAATATAAAAAAGAAAAGAAAAAATCTTTGTTTTAAAGAAGTCACACCTATGTGCATAAGGGGTAAAAATGGAGCTTCCTTGGTTGAGAGGAGTGAGAAAGGGCAAAGCTCTAAGAGTGTAGAGCCATTGGCTGCTCCTCCCTCCTCCTGCTCCCCCTTTTCACTTGCCACCAGTACCCCAGATTGCCCCAGGGGCCCCCCATGGAGCCTCTAATCATGACTACACATTGCACACGCAGTCCCGGGACCAGCAGGTCTGTATCATCCGGGAGCATGAGAAGTGCGGAGGCACAGCCCGCCACCCACTGTCCTGCCCACAGAACTCCTGAATCAGAATCTGCATTTTGACAAGATCCCAGTTTGGTTCACATCCATGCTGACGATCAAGGTGCTCTGATCGGGAGGCTCTTTCAGCCCAGGCTGAAGACCTGTGCAGTAGAAAGGACAACAGTGCTGGTGTCTGAGGCTGCTGACCCAGCCTGGCTATGCACTGTGCTCCCAAGGGAATAGCTTTACCAGACTGTGAACTTTTCTTCATTAATTTAGCAATTCCTTAGTATTAATAATATGACATTAACAATTCCAGCCAGCATGAGCTTGGGTATATCACTTCATTGAACCCTCACAACCATCTCGGAAACTGGACACTCACCCTGCCCCATGCTTTAAATATGGGAATGAAGGCAAATGGAGGTGAAGTGAATATCCATGACCACTCAACCAGGAAAGAGCAGCTTTTCTGGCTCTAAATTAGGAGTGTTTCCCCATTTCGGAGCCATCCTCACAGGGCTGTTGCGGGGAGAACACGAGAAGCAGTCATGCCTCCTAAACATTTCTACTGCAGTATCGACAGTGTGAAAAGGAGACGAGCCCCTGAGGGGCTGGGGGAATGGCCCCAAAGGACAGGCTGCAAAGCCTAAACTCTCAAGATGTGATTTCTTTTCTTAACAATTCACATGAATTTTTCATCTTACTTCCTGATCTATTCAAGTTCATGTTTATGTAAAGAATAATGTTTCAAGAACATAGCACAGAGGAATATTAATGCTTATGGGAGAGATGCTATGTATTTGTGGAGCCCCAGCACACCCCCACACCCCTGGAGGCGGGGCAGCAACGGACCCTCAGTTGGAGAAACATGGAATGTTAAAGTACTTGACAGACAGTTCAAGGCAATGCAGGTGGATGAGAGTGTTATTATCGTCCCCAGACACCCCGCCATCCCAGTGCAGTGATTCTCTCACCCCGGGCCACACCACCGCTCCGTAGCTCTCTATTGATTCTTGAACCACAATCTTCTCGCCTGCAAACCGGTAATACTCCTGAGTGTAGCTGGCATAATCTGCAGGAACAAATTTCTGGAGGCTCTGGAGAGATGGCTCTATGTGGTTAAAATCTGTGGGGCAGAAAATAAAATAGGTTGCACAATTTGTTGATTCAGTGCAAATACGTACTTAGTACAATTGGTAAGATGGAAACAGATTGAGAATTCTTTTAACAGAGGGCCGATGCTATCAATGACAATGGCCACATACTAGCACAAAACAATGATAAGGAATGACTGGGACATAAAATTCAGATGTGACATTTTTAACATATGATGAAATGCCAAAGGGTGTCCTGAGTCCTTCTCTCTGTTTAGGAGAGGACGTAAAAGGTGTGGCTCCATCCCCACGCTCTGTTTTGACAACAGGAGAAAGCCAAATGGCATGAGGAAAATGTCACAGATGGGCTGCCTGTGTAAGGAAGACCTGGGCACTCATGGGCCTGACTATTTTTAGGTCTTGAAGTAACATTCCCACATGTTGGCTGGAGTGTGTTCCTTAAATCCTTCCTACATCGGCTCCTCAAAAGGTACAAGTCACCCAAAGATGAGCCAGCCCCACAGTCCAGGGGGAGGCTGTCAGATGAGCTCTGACTATTAAGTTACGGCTGCTCTAAATACTTCTTTACTCCCATGACCCACTCTGGCAGCTCTCAAATATCACATAAAATGAGAGGAAAAGAGCACCTGCTTGGAGGGGGATGCGAATAGAGGGTGAAGGGTGGCATGTCTTTAAAGAAAGCTACTCAGGAGTCCACCCCTGAGAGGCAGGTTCAACACGCTGCTTTGGGTATCACTGATTTCCATGTGCACCGGGACAGCTCTGTGCTGCTGGTCTGCAAACTGTAACAGGTTCCCGGGAAGAACAGTACAGACACTCGGAGTAAGCATTTAGAATTTGTACGATTTGATCATGTCTGTTGAATCGAATTACATGCTTGTATTTTGCATGTCTTTGCATGTATTTTCATTTTGTATTCCTAGAAATTCATTTTTGTTTTATTTTACCAAAAAAAATAGTGTCAGTGTGTGGCAGATTGGGAAGATGTCTTTGCCCATCACGTGCACGACAAGGCTGGTTTGTGAACTAGCAGAACGGATGTCCGCAGCACTTCAGGGTGCGGCCCTTGGCCACAGGTTCGGACTTAGGGGGTTCCACCCCTGGGAGGAGAATTCTCAGCTCTGAGCAAAAAGGCGAGCTTCCAGAGACCAAAAACTGCACTGAACTTGTTGGAATCTACTAATAAAGAGTGGCCAAGTCAGTCCTGAGATGTTGTCCTTTCCTGCCATGTGCTCTGGTTAAGATTCTGGGGAGGCTGTACTGGAGGGAAGACCTATGGCCCTCGCCTACCTCTATGGGAAGCTACTGACATCTAAAAACACCAGCCCAATAATTATGAATGACCAGGGAGGCCCTAGCTGCCCTCAGAGGGCTGGGAGGCTGGGTCTGAATTCGGTTTCGGAGACAATTAGAAGGCAGAGGAATAGACCGTGGTGACCGGTAAATATATGATGACCAGCGTAGGGCAAGGGGAGGAAGCACTGATTTGCATGGTTTGATGATGGCCATGGTATAAACACTCCCACCCCGGTCACTTCAAACTACCATAAACTGTCACCGGGAAAAGATGTGCAGCAGCACACCATGACGGAGTATTTCTGCCACCCAGACACCCTGGACAGCAATGGCCTCAAGAGTGTAGCTAATCATCAAGTATACTAAAATAATTCGTGATGAGTCATACTTATTACCTTAGTTTTTTTACATACCTATTCCTTTTATGTAACCAATTTAATTGTAAGTTTATGTAACTTAAATTTCAATAGTAGCTGTGTTTAATAACCAACTCACAAAGTTCATGAAATTTGGGAGCTAGTACAGGCCAGTTGGTACAAGGAGTCGGTAAGGGCTGTGCTTTTTCTCAAGAGCTTTCATCACAGAGCGTCTGCCAGGAGCAGCCAGACCATCAGGTCCTCATGCCAGCTCTTGCAGGCTTCTTTCCCCCACCCCATCCCCGCTACGGCCAGACCGGTCATTCTTCCCTTCCTTTCACGTGTCACCAACCAGGGACTTTCAAGACTGCGGCAACAGTCAACAGGCTGGTTTTGAATGGCTCATCACTTCACAGGTTAGTAAGCTAATGTATATACTTTCCCGATCAACAGTGTAAAGAAACATGGGCATGTAAATATACTCCCACAAGACCCTTCTGTATTCTACAAAGGTATAGGAATTTACATTTGTTGTACATTAAATATTTTCATTTATTGTATCCATACTAGCTTGGTAGTTTTAGAGGGACCATGTTTTAGAGACAAGCAGAGTTGCATTTTTATGTAAATAGTTTAGTAAAAATAAATAACACCTGAGTTCAGTAGAGTTGAAACATAATTATACCACATTAAATGACTGTAAATGTTACAAATGCTGTCTCTTGGCTTTGATGGCACTTTTTGTCACGTCCGCCTCTTACTAACTACCGTACTCAGCCCCTGTCCAGAAAGGCAACCCTGTTGGTTCCATTGTCCTGATGGGGAAATACACTCGGCTTTACAAGGGTCCCATGTATGACAGAGCTGCCAGGAACACACTTTGGTGAAAAGCAGAAATTAATGTAGATTTCATTTCTTTTTAAAAGTTCTTGTTACAAAAATATGCAATCTTCGGTTTATACACAAGATAAAACAAATTCGTGGATTTTGATAAGTAGTAAGGATGCTCACGCTTGCACGAGGGCGTTTTCCTACTTGGCTTCATTATACGAACAATTTACATGGATAATAACTAGCCTTACTGTAGAGATCATTTCTCAATATATCCAAACGTCGAATCATTTTGTCATATACCTGAGACCAATACAATGTTACATGTCAATTATATCTCAGCAACAGTCATTTAAAAATCTAGAGTTAAAGGAAATGCAATTTTTTGTCACAGAAGTTAGCTGGACAATGCCATCACCGGGAAAACAACAGTGAAGGTGTGGAGGAGGTGAGGAAGGAGTTACCTCCTGCAGGTCCACGGGCGCCGTCTCTCTGGGGAGTCTCCTCTGCCTCGAACCAGCCATCTGGGGAGCCCAGTCCTTCCCGCAGGCGCCCAGGCTGCTGCTCGGAGCTCAGACACACGTCCATAACCAGAGCCGGCTGGAGAGCAGAAAATTGGACAAGACCCGAGTTGCTCGGCCCAGGCTGTCTGAATCTCTCAGAGGGCTCTAAAGGTGCAGCTTATCGCCTTAGCGTCTGCTGAGTGGAAAAGAACGCCTGCTTTCCAGCTTAGTTCCCTGGGCGAGCATAGCAGCCACTCACAGAGCTGCCATCCTGGTTGTGCAGAGCAAAGTGGAGGGAGATCGTTAAACATGACCGAACATATTCTGAGCGTGGAGAAAGGCAAAAACAGAGCAGCTGGACCCGGGGGCAGGCATGATGTTGCCAGGGTCTAAACTGTACTTCCGATAGCTTTGGGAACTGAATCTTGACACAGAAAATCTGGTCTAGCAATATGGCCATTGGGAGCACCCCGTGGCCTGAAATATCATGGGTGAGTAGCCAGGATTTGGAGCAAACGCAGGGCTGCTCCCTTTTCCTCTGAGGCTTTATTGCAAGACAGTAGAAAGGAGGATGGGGCCGAGAGCGGGGAGCCTGCGTTGGCTACCCACTCTAACACTTCGCAGTTCATTTAACTCCTCCTGGCTATTTCCTCGTCAGCAAAAAGGGGATAATAACACCAGCCCACCTCCTAGGGCTGTGGTGAGAAACAGGAGAGCAAAGGTGATTAGTACAGCACAGGAAAACTCTCCCTGATTCAGAAAAGGGAACCTGGCTGCTAGGATCATGGATTGGTGTCAAAATAATAACATCTGACATCGCTGCAGGACGTATATTGTTGCCAAGCACGCTCTAGTGCTCTACGTGGATTTATTCATCTAATCCTCCCAACAAACCCTGCAAAGTAGATGCTATTATTATGCCTCTTCTCAGATGAGAGACATCCAGGCCCGGATTAATAAGCAGCCCCAGTGGGTGCAGCCGGCTAGTGGCAGAGCTGGGAACCAAACCCAGGTCCAGCTGCAGACTCTGCCTTCCTATACATGAAGCAGGACACCGCTTGAGTTGGCCCAGGCTTTCCTGGCTTAATTTGCCCTGAAATGACTCATAACATTTCCCCAACACAGGGACATTTTCTAGTCTTTTTTACAGAATGTGAACGGTTTTTCTTGTTTGTGTTTACCATTCTGTATTTTCCACTTGCACACGCGTTGCCTATCATCATATCGTTTCAGCCAGCGCTGGAAAGCAACTAGCCACACCTGCCACACCGGGACAACTGGCTGACCCAGAAACCAGCAGGAACCCGGCCGTTCAGGCGCTGGCCTACTCCAGCAAGCAAACAAAACACAAGAAAGAGCGCCAGCCCCTGTCCTGAATACGGTCCCATCCCACACTGGAGGACCTGCACGTCCCTCACATTCGTGTGCCACAGGATTTCAAACAAACGAGACTGCTGTGAAAGTAGGTTAACGCTTTCATTGGCTCTTGAATCAAATAAGCAAACATTTACCCCAATTCTCCAACTCCCCAAACCAGCCGAGAGTGCTCTGCTGGTCTGTGCTTTGTAGAAGAGTTTTCTCTTGAAGATACTGACTAGCTCCTTCCTTTAGACTTTCCCACAATGCCAGGAAGTTTCTCCTAAAAGATAGCAGACTGGTCGCTTATGAGCCCATAGAGCATCTTCGGTGCAGAAGTCTCAGCGCTGTGGCGAGAATCCTGCATTTGAACCTCGGCTCCGCCATGCGCTGTCTCTGTTGAGAATGTTGACACCCACCTCGCATGGTGGTTGTGGGCGTTAAGAGGAGTAATCTGTGCAAAGACTCACACTGCAATGTCTACTCTATCATCCCCGAAGCCAGAGAAGTCGTGCAGTACAGCACTCTGTGCTGGCCTCCCTTCCAGCACCATGGAACTCTGAGCATTAAATTTAAGACATTTCTTCATGTGCATGCAAGCCAAGGAAAATTATTTGCCTTGTGAAATGAAGTGACTCCCTCCCCCATTGTTATAGTTGACATGAGAAATCAATTTTTTCCTAAAAACAGCTGTGCATTGAAAAACAATCTTTCTAGATCATTGCTACAGCAACCTGCCTAGCGTTCATTATTAGTTTGACACCTCATAAGATATATTTTATACGTTAGTATTTAAAAAAGAATTGGAAAGTTTTTAAAATGACTCCTTGTTAGTACAAACCCTCAAAACAATTTTGAACTGTTAGTTTAAATGTAACTTTACCTTATGTAGCAGAAGAGATTTGAGATTTCTGTGTACCCTTTAATCCCCAATGTTTTATATAGATCTGCACCTAAAAGGATTAGCATTTTATGAACAAAAGCCAGCCAGTGGAAGACCAAGTTATTTAGGGTAGCATTACCCACCAGTACTCAGATACATTGCTTTGCTAGAATTTCCTCTCTCTCTCTCTCTCTCTCTCTCTCTCTCTCAATCTCTCTCTCTCTCTCTTCTGGGTCTCTCTTGCTCTCTCTCTTTCAATCTCTCTCTCTCTCTTAAAATTTCTCTCTCACACATACACGTACACACGATCCTTGCAACATGAAATAGAATCACCCTCAAAAGGTCCAGAAAATCACTCCAGCACAGCAGAGACTGCCCTCTGTGGTATCCTGAGATGTCGTTTGGAATGTGGACTTACATTTCACTTTTTTAAAAAGTAGGGGTTGGGTAGTTAGGGGTTTTACGGACCTGCAAACTTTGTGCTCATCAGCCAAACTCCTGTGGCTAAAGGAAGGGGTATGCCTGCCGTGGACTGTGTCCTGGACCCTGATTCTAGTGTCCGGAAATAATTTAAGACTCTACCAAGAGGGAGCGAAACTTGCAAGGAAGACATGAGAACGGTGTCTACATAAGACGGGACATGAGTAAAGGCTTAAAGTCCCACAAGGCGTGATTAGTGGGGGGCGGCAGTGAGTAGGAAACCAGAAAAATTCTGCTAAGGAAAAAGCAAGCTGTTGTCATTTATTTAGTAGAAATAGGGGCAGTTAAAAGGGAAAGAGGAAGAGCGTTTATTCATTTTGGAAGCCTGGAAACCCTTAAAATAGAATATAGGACATGTAATTTAAATCCTCAGGCAAATAGGAATTAAATAATCATTCGCATTTATGAGGGACTATATTTAACCACTGAGCCGAATGAATGGTGATTTAGCTTGAGTAGATGTAAGAGCCCATTTTTATTCTCATTTGTACCCAACACCGGTACTTTATGTTTGTTTCCTCTAACCCCAGATGTTTGTGTGGCTGCGCTGTGGCCCTGTGACTGTCGGGTTTCCTTCCCACTCCCATGAGTGAAGGGCGGTGACTGGAGTCTTTTTCAAGTCCATCATTCCAGCGCTTTTATTGTTCCCCAAACGGTTCACTTCTATGATCACATCCTGCACTTCTGTGGCTTATTTCCACCAGGTGTAGCCAAAGATGGTCAGCACTACAACTTTCTAACTTTCGAAAACTAATTGCAATGTATATGAATATATGTACGTACATTTTTACACACATCCTGTGAGCTTTAAAAATGAAGAAAAGCACAAAGAAGAAATTTTTTAAAATCTCCTTAAATCCCACTATCTGGAGAAGTAAGCCTGACATTTTCTGGAATCAACTTTTAAGCTTTTTATGGTTTAAACTTAATAAAAAGCTATTTTACTGAAAATAAAACTGGAGAGAAACATGTACCTCTTTAAACCTAGAATGTAATATTCTATTATTTTTAGAGTTTCTTTGTAGTACTTTCTTCAAAAGCCATCTTTCAGCTATCTGCTTAAGAAACAAATCAGAGCTCTATTGCCTGGAACTGGAAGAGGTTAGGCCTGAGGTCCCTAAATATTGGACTATGATGCGCCACCTCAGAACCACCTGGAAGCTTTAAACTGCAGACCCTAAGCCCCTAGAACTGCCCATTCAAAGGCCCGAGGAAGAACTTAGAAGTTTGAACTCGCAGTCCGACAGCTGTTGCCTGTGTGCCTGCGGCTCTCGGCACGTCGTCGGTGTCCATCTATAGGGCAGGGAGGCGGGAGTTGTGTTCGGATAGCTGAGGTGCCATCCGTGCGGAGGGATTAGGCCTTCTGCATGGCCCTGCAGGGCACGCGGATGAAGTAAGTTTCCGGGAAGCGAGTTGGGCTCAGTAGGAAAACTTTCTAACAAGCAGAGCAATGGAACAGTTGATCTCAGGGAACCTAGCCTAATGGAAAGTGGGCCAGATTTGAAGTCAGAACATGAAAGATTGGCTCAATCCTTTATGTAAGGTCAGTAAATAAGCTATGTGTGTGGGTCACACGCTCTGCCTTTCCCCCTCAGTGTAGACCTCTGATCTATCACTGGGCTTTTCCCAACTGAACCTGGATGTCTTGGCCTGTGGTTCTCAACATGGAGGAATCCTCCCCTTCTCCCAGGGATACTGGCAATTCAGAGATGTTTGTGCTCGTCACAAGTGGGGTGGCGTGCTCTTGGCATCTAGTGCATGGAGACCAGGGATGCTGCTAAATAGTCTACGTTATATGGGGCAACCGCCACGACAAAGAACTGTCTGACCCAAAATGTCAACAGTGCCGAGGTTGAGAAACCCCGGTGTAGACAATGAATCCAAGTTGTCATGCAGCGGGAATTCTAATCACCATGCTGCTTATACCGTCTACTAGCCAGGTGAGTCCTGCCTCCTCTGTCTCGGTGTCCTCACCTATAAAATGGGGTGGGGTAGCATTTCCAGAGCATCTAATACATGCCGGATTCGGAGCGACATCTTCCCATAGATCCAGCATGACAGCCCGCGCTTCATCTGCTTTCTCCCAGGAGAACACCCAGAGACAGGATTTGAGAGAAATGTTTCACTTGGGGAGTGAGGAAGGGAAAATAATCGAGGTTAAGTGCGTAAGTCAGCAAAGAGTGTTCTGTGAGGCCAGGGGAAAATAAAAACTTAAACCCATGGGGAAAGGCTGGGAAATGAGGCAAACCATACACTTCAGAGTCATTTCGTACCAGGTTCAGAGGGCTTCTGGGCTATTTCTACACAACCCTGTCAGCGCAGGTGCAGAGACCAGCAGCCCGAGCACTCAGATGTGTCTGAGAGCTGTGAGGCGTGACAGCATCTGCCATGGCCCCATAAAAGGCTGCTATTCTTTCACACAACTGCAAGAAGTAAACGAAATGTCATTTATCTGAAGGAATATGCCTGGTGCCTAGAAGGTCATAATCATTGGTAAGCAAATGTCTTATCTTAAATTGCTTGTCATTCAAGTAGAAGGCTAAAGAAAACAGTGGTTTGTGGAAGCATTCTGGGTCACTCACTGAATCAAATGGAAACACTGTGTATTGGAGCTTAAAAAATAAAGAGCCCGGGGCTGCTCTGGTCCCAGAAATCTCAGCAGCAGGAGTCCGTGGGTTTTTTCGTTAAAAGGTGCTGTTAGAGGCCTCAACTGCAGTCACGCTCCAGCCCTGTGTAACTGTGGTCAAGATTTGAGATGTGAGGGGAAATATTCTGACTGATGGAACTTGGTCCTAGGTTCAGCCCCACAGTCAGGGTTGGGTCGTGCGAAAATCACCCGCTGAATCGTGAGGAGTAGGGCTGGCCGCTCGAAGGAGGGATGCTGTGCCCATGGAACTTGGGTTAGGTGTGGCTGTCCTCCTCTTCCTGGTCACCCTGTGCACACGCACTCTGATTCCGATAAATACAATTTCAAAACGGACACCCATCATCTCTAAAATGAATGATAACCTAAACTCTTATTGGCTAATGCATCCAGAGAGAACGGACTCATTCTTCTCCAATCCCAAACCTCTAGAATCAGGGGTGTCCAACCTGCGGCCTGCAGGCCACATACAGCCCAGGATGGCTATGAATGCGGTCCTCTACAAAATCATGAATTTACTTAAAACCTTATTTTTGCTCACCAGTTTTCATTAGTGTTTGTGCATTTAGCGTGTGGCCCAAGACAAACTCTTCTCCTCCCAGTGTGGCCCAGAGATGCCAAAATGTTGGACACCCCTGCATCATGTCCACTTCCACACTGGTTCTGCTGCTTCTCCCTCCGTAGCCATGTAATCCCACGTGACCTTGGACTATAACTTAATCAGCTGCTTCATCACTGTGTACCATTGACTCTGTTTCCATCCCAGAATATGAGTGAGAGGAGGCTCATTGCTTTCTCACATGATCTCCCCCAAAAGTTCTGTAAAGGAAGGGTTGCTGATCAGACAAACATAAGAGCGGTCCACCATACTTATCTATAGGGAGATTGGTGGGAATTCACTTCCAGAGAGGTGGGGTTTCATTGAACTGGATGTTCCTTAGTGGCCCCAGGAATCACTAACATTCAAGGATATGTGATTTTTACTATGTTATGCAGAAACTATTTGATCATAGTGAAGTGCAATTCTGCAACTCCTGGTCCCTCAATTATCTGGTAACACAGTGGCTCAAGTTCATAGTCCTCTCTGTCAAATGATTTAGGGCTGCAATGCCCCTCACTAGCCAGTCTCTGGGGAAGCCCCGCAGAGTGCCAGGGGAAAGGGTCCGCTGACGCTGCTATGCAGGCGCTGGTGTGAGGATTCAGACTGCGCAGCGCTGCTGAAGCATCAGACACAGAAAGCCTGTGCAGCAGAATCGTAAACCAGGACTCTTCATCTTGGCCTGGGCTGGTGTGTGAAGACAATGGATTCCTTACCATGCTGAAGAGAGACCATCATCAGAAATTTTAAAGTAGGTGTTCAAGAAAACCGTTCAAGCAATGCTTAGTTTTTGTCAGGCTTGTGGACAGAGAAGAATTTACATCTGTTTCATTTTAAATGTCCTTTATATAATGACAAATGGTACCAGCGAAGAAGGAAGAAAGAACATGAGTGAAATAATTTGATACATTTGCAAAGAGAAAGTGAAGTGATAGTCATTTCATTTTAAAAATTGCGCCTGCCCGTGTCCAAGCATTAGAGCGTGCACGTAGCCACCTGGAGAGGCACGGCCCTTCGCTGTCTTCTGCCTGGTAAAGAGGCTCTGACAAGAAACCAACGAGCAGCCTTGAGGGACTGACTGCGTGCATTTGGGAGAAGAGGGATCCTCAGAGGTTTGTTTCTAGTTTATTTTTTTTCCAATCCAGTTCCTAAAATAGATTACCCGTCAAAGAAATTTTATTGTTATTTTAGGAAAACATTCCACTGCAGTCGCTGAAGGTTTGTAGTTGTTGGGGTTCATGCCATCAAAACAGCCAAGAGCGCTTCGCAGCTGAGGTGTCAGCCTCTGGCCCTAATCCCACAGAGCAAAGTTTAGCTAAAAACCTGATTGAATTCTGATCAAAATGTCTATGAAACAATAATGTTCTTCCTTATTTAAAGTTTAGTAAATGATAGCTTTCAGAAATTCACTGTGATCTTAGAATAGGTGGAACCAAGTGAATCTCTAAGATGAAAAAAAAAATCCCTTCCCAGTAATTCCACTTTGAGAGGGATGATGGGGAATGAGCCCTCGGATCCAGTTTTATTGTCAGATCTGAGGCAGAAAAGACTGACAACTCTTACGACTCTCGGCCAGAAGCAGATGCCTCCAATGCCATCTGTTCTTTCCAAATTGTCATCTGCTGCCTGGAAATGACACTTTTTAGAGGGGCTTAGTGGTACCTAATCATACTCCAATTTTAGCAACAGCAGTTGACCCGTGCTCAGAAAGATGATAATTTTTTTCCCAACTGATTTCTGTTTGGAAAGAATGTTTACCTGATGGGGCTATTCTGGGATGTACCACAAGGGAGAATTCCTTTCACTGTTCCTCATCATTCTAGGACAGACTCAACTTGAAAAACACATGTTCTCATCTGAGGCTCCCCGGCCATGGATTTGGGGAAATATGCTGACTTATTTCAGTATGAATCCAGGTGAAAAGGAGTGAGAGAGGCATGGTGGAGCAGAGAGAGACAGGCAGCTCCAGGGGAGCCCAGGCCTCCCACTTTTCAACTGTGTGATCCCAGAAAAGTCACATCTCCAGGTTCTGTTTCCTTCATCTGTAGGGATGACAACACCTTTCATATACCCACTCCACAGATTCTTTTATGGGAAAGTGAGGCAAAGCATACAAAACAACTTTGAAAACTATAGGGTCCATGCAAGCACTATCATTAGTTTATTCAGGAGGAATTTGGATTCTATTATATATGTGTGTCAGTAAAGTTATAAAAGAAGATAAGGGTTCACTTCCAGCCATGTAGCAGGTAAAGCTGGTGCAGGCATTCCTTCTTATTCTCAACACATAAAACACCAAATAAAATATTTTCAAATATGCTTTAGAAAAGCATATCAGCTGGCCAAGATGAAGGTGTAAGTATATTTCAGTTCCTTGCACAACAAAAAGAAGGACAACAACAAATTTAAAAACAAAAAACAACCAAAACTGGCAGAAAATTGAACTATATGGAAGTCCAACAACCAAGGAATTAAAGAAGAAACATTCATCCAAATTAGTAGGAGGGATGGAGACAGGCAGCCAGGATGGAGAGGGTGCATAGCAAGACAGTGTCTGGAGGACCAGGTGGTCCCACATTTGCATGCAGATAAAACGGAAGGAACAACTGGGGAGTGAGGTGGATTGCACGAT
>CM052548.1:61935687-61953130 GCA_028533065.1 Trachops cirrhosus | reverse complement strand
TAGACAGGCTTTTATTGTTTTTCTCAGGTCTTACATCCAAGAAGGATTTATTACCTATTACATAGAATATTATTGTCTACATTTTAGGTGCAATCAAGGAAATGAAAATAACACATGCAGAAGGGAAAGGCCGCGAGCTGATTAGCTCCGTCCTTGGGAAAGTTCACACAGGCTTTGGGAATTCCCTTGAAGACAGGCAATAAACACCTCCTGTTTCAGACCAGGGTGAGGGAGTTTCAGCAAGAGCAAGCCTTAACAGTCTGGATGCATTTTCTAGGCCTGGTTCCCACGGGAAAACCCGGTTTGAAGGTCTGGCTCCTGCCCACCACCTGGCTTCTGTAGGTTTTCCACACAGAGCTGAGTCACCTCTGCCAGACCGAAACAAACAGGCCCCCTACAGGTTGCAGGCATTAGTCACTTGGGAGTCTCCCCAGCATTTCATGTAAGGAGTGATTTCCTCTTGTTCCTTTCTCTAAGAAACATTTTCTAATGAACAAAATAACCGTATGAGCAAAGCAGAACCAGAGGCATGCAAACGTGGAACAGACTGACAGTGGTAAGAGAGGAGCTGGCGGCGGGGACTGTTTGAAAGAAGGTGAAGGGGCCAGTCTGAGAACATACAGAAGTGACCCATGCACGTGAACAATGGTGTGGGCATTGACTGTGGGAGTGGGGGGCGGGCTGGGGGGAAGAGGGGCAAAGGGGGAAAATTGGGACAACTGTACAGCATAAACAAGAAAACATTTTTAAACCTAATCAACAAAACAAACAAACAAGCAAAATATAACCAAAGACACTGAAATAGAGAACAGGCTGACAGTATTCAGAGGGAAGAAGTAAGGGAATTTCAGGGGAATTTCAGGGGAAAAGGGGAAGGGTTTACAGAAACAAGTATAAAGGAAACATGGACAAAAACTAGGGGCGGGTGGAAATGGGACGGAGGTGGGGAGGGTTGGGTGGGGTGCTGAGATGGGAGTAAAAGATAGAAAATTGTACTTGAACAATAATTTAAAAAGAAAAAAACATTTTTTTAAAAAAGAAACTTTCCCGCACTTTCTGCTTGAGAGGCACACCACTTCATTACTGCACGGCGGCCATGAAAGTCCATCCATAGTCTCTTTGGACACCTGGGGCAGGTAGGGAGGGACATGTGTGTGTCACCTCTTTATCAGAGGACAGGAATGGAAGTTAGGGCTCTGTCCACAAGGACTCCCAGTACCCAGGGAGAGAGAAAAGAGGTGGCTTACAGGTGTATTTGTCGCAGTCGGGCAGGTACTGTCAAAAGGGTTCGTCCTGCTCTGCCTTCCCTTTCCTGGTCTTGTGGTGGCAGAGAGCAGCCTTTCCATGGGACTTTTATTTTGTCTGCTTCTTTTGTTAGTGTTTCTGGGTCCTAGTGTTCTCCAGTCCCAGGCCAGGATATGTACGTGGAAAAATAAAACAGAGAACTTGCTTTTATATTCTTTGTTGAATCCTAAAGTCCCTAACTTATTTGCCTTTAAGATTTTATTTATTTTTAGAGGCATGAAGGGTGGGAGAAAGAGAGGGAAACATCAATGTGTGGTTGCCTCTCATGCACCCCCTATTGGGGACCTGGCCTGCAACCCAGGCCTGTGCCCTAGACTGGGAATCAAACCAGTGACCCTTTGGTTTCCAGGCCAGCACTCAATCCACTGAGCCACATCAGCCAGAGCTTATTTGCTTTATTTTGTCCACCTTTCAGAGTCTTCTGATATTTGTTTTATATATTTTGCCCAGGATTTTTAGCTATAGTTTTGAGCCCAATAGGAAGAAGTCAGGTAGAATATGTTTATTCCATCTTGTCTGGGTCGCAAACCCTAGGTTTCTGACCACAACAACTGGAAGGATAAAGCTGCCATCAGCTGAGATGAGGAAGTCTATGGAAAGAACAGGTTTGTAGAAGACGATTGGTATTTTAGTTTGGGTTATGTTGAGTCTGAGATATCCACTACTCAACAAGTGGGGATAGTGAGAGGGCAATTAGATAACTAAATCTAGAATTTAGGAGAGATTTTTGGGTTGGTGATACACATTTGGTGTAATGAAACTTACACATCTTCTTTAAAGCCTTGGTACTGAACGAGATCCCAGGAGGAGGAAGGGAGCCAAGTGCATTGACAGGTCGGGCAAAGGAGAAAGGACCAGCTGCGGAACTGAGGAACAGGACCCAGGGAGGCAGGAGGAAAACCCAAAGTCTGGTATCATGAAAAACAACTGAGACAGAATGTTCCAAGAAAAAGGGGGAGAGATCACCTGTGCCAAATACTGCTAAATGAAGATGAGTTTTGTGACTTGGATGCAGCAGAGGAATTTCACAGTGTAGAGGCTGCTGATGTCTGCAGTAAGGAATGGGAAAGTGAGTGGTGGGAGAAACAGCACTGGTGTGGATTTAGGGAAAAATGGAATGGAGAAATGCCATCAGAAGTAAAGAGTTGCTTTTTTTGAGAGAGAGCTTTTGTTGCCAAGAGGAGCAAATGAATAAGGACATAGTTGGCAGAGGAAGCAGGTTTACAGATGGTTTGAAGGGTTGGTTTGTCTTTTTTGTTTGTTGTTTGTTTTGAAGGAGAAAATAGCATCATGCATGCTGTTAGGAATGATCCAGTGCAGGAAAAACAAATGGTGCAGTAGAGAGAGAGGAGTTACAATGATTCCCTGAGTCGGTGAGAAGGAATAGGATGGAGTGCACAGACGAGGCACTGGCTGGAGGGAGCAGCAGAGGCCAGTCACCCACGGTGATAGGTGAGGAAGCCGCTGTGTTGATGCAGATGTAAGGAGCGTCTGTGAAGCGTCTCCTCACTTCTCGGCGAAGTATGAAGCGTATCATTTGCTTGTGAGCATGGGGTAGGAGGTATCTGAGGTTTGTGAACAGAAGTAAAAGCATGAAATAGTCAGGAGAGTGTCAAGGCCCACCAGTTTTGTTACAACAAAAGCAAAATGACTCAAATTGCAGTGACATAATAGTATGTGTATGAAACGTAATCTGGTGAGAGAGACAGATGATTCCCACTCTAGTCTCTCGCTACCCAATTGTACCTTTGCCCCACTTATGCCCACCTTCATTATACTATTGATCTTGAAAAACTGCTCTTGGAGGAACGAGAAAAACAGACCATCACAGCAAACCCAAGGTGGCAGTTCCAATAGTGCCCTGGGGCCACGTGGGATATTTTTAAATTGTGAGGGAAACAGCGTCACCTGTTGGACACTCTGTGAACTACTAGCTCAAGGTAGTTCACAGTTTCCTTCCTTTCCTTTCTGTAATTTCATGGTGAAGCTGAGTTTATCAGCTGTTGCCGAAATAAAAGCCAGTACTGCGCAGAAACCAGCGTGGAGTGTCCAATCTGATTCCCAAGGTTTGAAGAGTTGTGCAGTGCCCAACAGGCACATACACTCCACCAGTAACTGTGGTTATTTAAGAATGAATATATTTTCCTCTCAAATTATGTATTGTTTCAAACAACTCCTAAGTTGTTAAGTTATGAGTAATTTAAGTTGTTTGGACCTAAGCTACTCAGTATTCAGAATTCTTAGGTATTTATTTCGACCTAGGGGTGCAATGAAAAAATCAGAGACATTAAGAACACTGAGAAAGTTTGGAAGCCTCTGACTTTAGGACGAATTCCTGTTGCTTTCTCTATTGCTTCCAGGGAGCGGCAGGCCCTTGCCAGGCGTAGCCGTGTGCCGGATGGAGAACTGAGCAATTCTCAGACCTCAGTCTGAATCTTGCAGGCGATGGCTATGACGCTCTGCACTCCCAAGAGCCCTCATCACCTTAAATCTCAAGCCCAAATCTCTCCCCCCAGTTTTGATGGCCTGTGGCATCACCGTATGTTATAAGTTGGTATTTAAAGCCAAGAGGAAACACCTGCCTCTCAGTCTCCTCAAAGTCTTTTTATTTAATCCTCGCCCAAGGATATGTTTATTGCTTTTTATTGTTTTCTTTTTTCTGTTTTTGAGACAGAGAGAGAGAAAGGGAGAGAGAGAGAAACATTGATGTGAGAGAGAAACACCGATTGGTTGCCTCCCGTATGTGCCCCGACTGGGGATCAAACCCACCACCTGGGTATGTGCTCTGACCACAAACTGAACCTGCAACATTTTGGTGTATGGGACAATGCTCCAACCAACCGAGCCACCTGGCCAGGGCTCCCTGAGAGTCCTGTGCCTCTGGAAGAAGCCCGGACATGTGTGTCACCAGAAGACTTGGCTTTGATGTTTGTGTTTTTTTTCCAACATCCACTCCCAATGGGTAATTCTTGATCGATAGCTTGGGCCAAATAACTGTGGCCTCAGAACTGCTTTTGTTTTCACCAGCAAAGATATGGTAACATACAGGGTTGGGCAAAGTAGGATTACAGTTGTAATACAAATAAATAATATAATCATTAATAAATAACAATACAAGAATAAACTATGTTTTGCATCCTCACCACAGTAAACCTATTTTGCCAATCCCCGGATGCACCCGTTGAGAGATGAGATGCCGCCAGGCTACGTTTACACGTGTGTGCAGGCGTGAGGGCGTTCCAGGGCTTTGCAAAGATGGTCTCTTCTGGACCTGTAACTGTGTGCTTCCCAGTCAAGGCTGCGCTTTGTTAATTTTCTTGGTACCTAGGACAAGGCCTAACCAGGGTAGACAGAGTATAAATGTTTGTTGCTAGAATATGGAAATTAATAAATTAATGTATGATTTGCATAAGTTAATGAAAAGCTGAAGGAGCTTGAGCTTCAGGGCTCCAAAGATTCGTAAAAGTGAGATACTTAAATTGTAATTAATTAAAAATATTATCTCTTTCCACGATGACATTTTTTCCACCACATCTGATTTCCTGTTTGGTGAGATTAGTGGTGAGATTATGTTGCAGACATTTTGGGGTCGGGCTCAGGGGAAGTTAAACTGGGACCCGTGTAGTTTGGGTTAAATGGGCACAGAGTGTTTATGCAATCGACATTCACTTCTGTTTGTGACTATGCTAGCTGTCCCCCATGGAAGTAGGTCCTGGGAAACCCTTCTGCCCACTGTGAAGGGCGCATCCCAGGCTGGGACATGAGGGTGCAAGGCCAGGGGCTGTATCACGTGTGAGCCCCTGGTAGCACCCAGAGCAAGAGGAATACGCGTAACAGAGAAGCAAGGCGTACAAGGTACCGTGCAGGAAACTGATCTGTGGAAACTGTCCATTCAGTTGGCGTGTAAAACTACACGCTGACACATCATTCTCTGTAACACCTAGTCAGAGAGGACGTTCTCTGTCAACAGGAGTGGCACTCACAAGAGCGGAGCGTGCCACATACATTTACTATGCTTTCTTTTTTGACAGGAATTGTGTGACGCAGAGTTTGCCACAGTTTGTTTCTGGGGTATAAACCTATACCAGCACCTCAAATGGCCAGGGCATCTGTGTGTGAAATGACGTTTTCTGCATGTTAACTTGGCTTGCATCTGACCGTATTTCATGTATCCTGTTCTGATGAACTCTTGTGGTTCCAGGTGAAATGATATGTAAAATTACCACTGAGTCAGGAAAACTGCCTGAATTTTCTAAATTGTCAAGAGTCGATAACAAAATTTGATCAAGCACTAGAAAATTGGTTTATTTGTTTTTTATCTTCACCTGAGGATATTCTTATTGATTCTAGAGAGAGGGTAACGAGGGAAACATCAATGTGAGAGAGAAACAGTGATTGGTTGCCTCCCGCATGAGCCCCAACTGGGGACTGAACTGCAACCTAGGCATATGCCCTGACCAGGGATTGAACCCGTAACCTTTTGGTCCTCAGGACAAGGCTCCAACCAACTGAGCCACACTGGCCAGGGTTTATTTTTGATCTCTGTATGACAAATATTACAAGATTGTTTTTCTGTGAAGAGCTGATCATAGAGTCTGCAGTCAAAAAATGTAGGAAAGTGGATCAAGCACATCATAAAAATGCTTTTTCTGAACTCATGGTGGTTAAGGTTTGATCAGCTTTATAAAGTTTTAAATTTGTGTTGATTTCTTTTCTCATTCTAAATAAATAGGTCCTTTCGTATCTGCTTTTGTTTTCAAAATTTTGTAATATTTTCTGTTGACAGACATTTGCTGTCCCGTGCTTCCCAGTACGAGAACTGGTCACTCGACCCCTCCCTACCCTTCAGGGTAAGATGGTTCACTCTTTCAGCTCTGAGCTCTGTGTAACACAACCACGCACCAACTCTCCAGCCACAACACCTCAAATTTGCACTTCTGGAAGCGACGCGTAATCGCTGAAACAATGCACTTCGTTTTAAATGCTGCGTACTGTGTGATCTAGTTGAAGGCCTTTACCAGAACAGTTAGGAATTCAAAGTTAAATAATTTCAATCTGCCAGTGGGGACACTATCTGTAAACTGCAGGTTGTGGTAAATTCCACAGTTCAAAGACCTTGGTTTCTTCAATTTGAAAAACTGGAAGAAAAAAAGCAGTAGAATGAGAAACCTGCGGATTGAAATTGACCTAAAAGAGCAGACACGATGTCTGACTTTGTGTTCCAACCCAAACCATTAGAAAATGACACTTATGAGACAGTTGGACATAATATGACTGCATATATGATATTAAGCAATGATTACTTTTTAGATGTGAGATTCTTAAAAATAGTTCTCTTGTAGAGATCATAAAACATCTATATATGAAATTATATGTGTATGGTTTGCTTCAAAATACTAACGGAGAGGAAGTGGATACAGCCCGAGGACTGGGAGAGAGGTGTGTGGAGTGCCATCAACCTCTCGTCTTTTTTGTGCGTGTGCTCAGAATTCTCTATAATAAAACAGTACTGAAATATTCAATCTGAGTGCCAAACCCAAAGGACACACATAACCCATATGAGGTGCCGGTTTGTCGAGGACCGTCTATCGTACGGTTGTAGTGCCTGCCTGAGGAGTTAAAGTGTGATTGTTACTACAAAGAAGTAAAAATAATTTTACTATTTCTGTTAATAAAATTAAAAGCTGTATGTAAATTGTATAACATTAAATACATTACTTAATTAAAAAATAGAATGCTTTATAATTCATTAAGCCTGCCCAAATAGTCCAAGCATAGTAAATACTACATGTTTTAAAAAGATCAAGTACCATTTGTAAGAGAGGAAAGTTGTTATCCCCAGCAAGAATGTAAGGTGAGATGAACAACTTTCACTTGTCTTGTCATTGTAATAATAAAACAGTTACCATTATAGAAGTTTTATGAGCTAAGGATTTTTTTCAAATGAGACCAATACTTTATTAACATACTAGAAATAAGCCAGTATGAAATGCATTTTTAAAAAATTCACTCGGCGCTAAAAATCCCCCCCTGCACCCTCGTCCTCATCCCCAACACCACACTTCCGTGTTGTTCTAGCGACCGTGGGCAGCAGAGGGTCATCAGCCTTGATGGCACAGGTGGGGGTCCTGCTGGCAGGGCTCCAGATCACACTCCAGGTTCACAGTCTCCTCTGCCAACAGGTGAGCCCACTCCACCCCGAACCATGAACCTCGGAGCCCAGGGCAGTGAAGTTCATGTGCAGGTGGATAGGGCAGACAGGATGGGAACACTGGGAGGTGGTCTCTTGGCAGCCCTGCAGGATGGCTTCCTGCCCATCCTGGAGGGTATCGCTGAGCAGTGACAGATGCTCTGAAGTGAGGTCCCAAGGCCACTTGATGTCCTGGCAGTGGCAGATGGCGATCAGGTACAGGTCATCGAGCTGCTGTGGGTTCCCATTCAGGTCAGGGATGAGGACAAAGCCATCAGAGGGATCTTGGTTCTCAAGACCAGTACTTACCCCGTGTTCTGTGACATTTGACATTCTTGAATCCTCACTGCTATTTGAAAGTCTCCTTTAGTTTTCTGGTCATTCTCTCCCAATTGCATTTCCTCCATTTCCTCGTAGGCTACATTTCCTCCAGGGCACCCTCCGGTCATCGGTGTGGTGTGGGAATGGGGCTTCCACATCTGCGGTCCTCTCCTCTTGGGGTTGTGAGGGGGCAGGATAAACTGAAGGGAGACCTCATGCATGACGGGACCAAACCCAAAGTCATCAAGTCATCTGCTTTCCCGTCCCAGCCTCCCGGGGCAACTGTGCAAACCTACTGCAGAACTCAGTCGGTTTAACTGAACTAAATAGACCAGTTTAGAAAACACTTCATGAAGAAACCATTTGACTTGATATGATTTTATTTTTCACAGAATAGCACAATTACAACCAGCTTTCCACTGCAGGTGAATCTCCTTATGGTAATGTCAATTTTGATAAACTAGGTTGAAGTTTGTCTTTTTTGGAGGAACTCTACATACTGAAAGAACTTGAAAGCTCTGCCAGTAGAGGAACTCTGAACTTTCTCTTCCTTAAAGTTTTTGGGGGAATATTCCAGCGAATGGTTTGGGGTATGATCTCCAGTGAGTCTGCTGGTACGCAGGCATAAAAAAAGGGCTGGTTTTGTTTTCTCTCAGAATGCAAGCTGATACGCTCTTGGTGAGGTTTCACTGCTGACTTATATTTGCTCGGGAAATAATCTGTTCTTTCTGACTCACCATCACACACTCTCTTCTTTCTTCGGTGTTTCTCTTGCCTCTGTGTACAACTGTGATCACCGTTCTCCACGTGAGCATTCCCTCTAAACAAATCAAATTTTGCCTTCTTTCTTTCTTTGCTTTCTGGTTGTCTGTGAGGTTTGTCTTGACTCTTTGAAAGATGTAATTTAATATTTGATTCTGTTAAGGGAGCTAAAGAGTAACCTGTTCTGTTTTTTGTAATCCACGGAAGCTTCTCTTCACTGAATGGAACGGAAGAAGACACAAGGGACACTTCCAGAGTGTTCGGTGAACTGTGACGCCGCCAGTCGGGAGACTGCACTTTGGAGGGTGACCCATGTTTTCTGCTTTGGTGGGATTCCTGGGAAGGTGGGGTCACCGCGGAGGAAGGTTTTCCACAGCCTCTAATAGAAAGAGAACCTGAATTATCACTGTAACCTGGTTTCGAATCAGTTTTGATTTGTTCCACCTTGTAAAAATTGTCCAGAGGAATGCCTTTCTGTAATTCAAATAGAATGTTTTCCGATTCCTGACTCAAATATGGGTTGGCTTCTAAAAATATACTTTCTTCACTATCATGTATTTCAAGGGCTGAGCATTCCTCTAAGTTAGCTGAACTTTCCATATCTGTCTGACTACCAGTAAAACCTTGAGAAATCTGAATTGAATGGTAATCAACCAATCGAGGAGCATTTTCCTGAGTCTTGAAATCAAAAGATCCCCGTGTCTCTGTTTCTTGAAACCATACGTGATGTTTATCTTTTTCTAGAGTCCCGTGGGATTTTAACACTGGAAGAACCGAGGTGCCTCTCTGTGCCATTCCGGGCCATTCAGGGTCAGGGGCGCACACGGGGCTTGGCTCCAGGAACCTTCTGATCAGCGATGAGTTGTCATGGGGACTTTGCTTTTTGAAAGAGACATGTTGTGCTAGCAGGTCTGGATCGGCGGAAAGACTACCACTTTCTCCACTATTACCTGCTTTTTTACACATTGCAACTGTGTTTGACTTAAGAAAATGTTTGGGAAGCTTATTTGGCCTCGGGAACATACTTTGCACTGGAAAACCCAGGAGAAAACGAAAGTATTTGCACTGTAAATCAAATTCTATTTGTTGAAGAGATTTTTCCTCAAAAAGTAACAAGATTCTGTTACTTTGGTTACTTTGGTGTTTTGGTGCTTGGACACCTAAATGAATGCATTTACATAAAGGTTTCCTTCTGTGCTGAGTATCGGCCATTGTGCGAGATTCTATTACAATTCTGGGGAAGGCTTTCATTTGGATTTCCAAGGTTTTCATAGAAAAGTGTAGGAGAAGTTTGTCTTTTTCCTCCACTGAGTAGTTTTGGAGAATCGGGGACAGTGGCGTTGTATTAGTAGGAGTCACCGAAGATGTTCCACTTCCTAGCTTGCTAATACTGTTCAACTTTGCAATGATCTCCTTGCTGCCACGGGAAACATCGACTGTCATTGTCTTCATACAGCTGATGTGAGGTGAATCTTTTTGGTATTTGTGTTTTAAGTTAAGTTGGATAGTATCAATCTCTTCTAGAGATAAAAACTTCATGTTTTTATGTCTTGGATGGAGCCTTCGATTGTTATCTTCTGTAATAGTCCGTTTTGGATAAAAGTTGAACTTTTGGAAGGATTTTTTGGCCATCTTGGGTATCAGATTCAGTTTTATTTCAAGTAGTTTTGACTCTAACAGGGGTTTTGGCTGCAATTTAGGATGTATTGTTGTGGACGTTGTATCTGGGGCCCTCACGAAAGGCGGCAACTTCCAACCATGAGGATAACAAGCTTTCACTTTCTCCAGAATATCAGTATAAACTTTGTCTTGGGTCATATTTTTTATCTGGGATTCAAAGACATTTTTAATTGCTTCACAAAGAATAGGTAAAGTTTCTGCACACATACTATCTGCCACTATTTTTATTTCATTACTTTTAACCTGGGGTGGTCTGGGTACAGTTCCTGAGAAAGTTTTTTGCCCCTGGACCTTTGGTATGATTGTGTCCTGTATGGGTTCACTCTGATCCCTCTGCTCGGGTGGGGAGGCACAGTCCACGGTGTTGACTGGCTGAGTCTCATGCTGCGGTTCTTCTGTTCCTGGAGAGGAAGTATTCATACTTGGGGTACTTTTTAGGTGGGTTTCCACATTTTCCTTTGGATCTTCAGACATGTCTGGATGCTCTGTGGGTGTCAGAATGGGCTTTGGTGCCTTTTCTTCTTGCTCAATAATAAGCAAGTCAGGTTCTTTTATGATCCTTGAGATATGCCCCCAAAAAACAACCCCCTCTTCTCTTTGCGGAGTTAAACATCTTTTATTTACTTCACTACTGAGGTTTTCTTCTGATTTGACACTCGGAAGTTTTTGCACTTGTTTTTGGTCTACTATGAAGGGCTGGGAATCTTCTGGAACTACGTTTGGAAAATCCTGGCCCCCTTTTTTTACAGTGCTCAATTTATTCCTTTTAACAGTATCACTAGCATTTGGTGATTTTTTTTGGAATTTAGAAAGACAGATTCTCTTTTCTCTTTCTAGGTTTGTCTCAAATTCTACTGTTTCTTCAGTCTGAGATGGACTCATCACAGAAACAGAAAGACTTCTGATAAATATTCCCGAGTCATCCTCATTCGGCAAAGCTGTTTTCTTTGGTGTGCCAAAGTCATCCTCTTTACCTCGCTGCATCTCTGCTTCCCTTTCACCTTTACTTGCCAGTGTCTTCTTTCCTTGATGTTCGGGGAACGTGAGGCTTATCGTCTGCACTCCAACCTCTTTCTTGTTCTGTGGCATACGTTGCTTTCCTTCCTGTGGACTGATTAAAATATCGCAAGTAGTTGGCTCTCCATACAGGACTTCCTCAGAATCTGAGGATTCCTGGGAGTTTACTGGGGAAACAGAAGATCTTGTGAATGTAGGCATGCTTTTATCCTTGATTCTGATGTTCATGTCAAGGTGCAGTGGGGAGGAGCTGGAAGGACAGGCCTTAGTCAGCATTTCACCAGATGGCTCACAGGCAACTTTCCGAACCTTTCCCTCTCGCTTTTTAGTTTTCCTCTGAAGGCTACTTAGATTGTATACAAGCAAAATAGGTGATTCCTTTGCATTCAAATACATATCATGGGGACCCAACATCCTATTCATATTCATGTTTTTCTCTCCATCCTTTTCTTCTTTTAAAGCTTTTACGTCCTTGGAAAGCTCTCCATCAGTCATTTCTGCATGTGCTATTTCCACTGCATCTGATGACCCCTTAGACTGTGGTGGTGGGAGAGGCACTTTTGTAACTATTACCCTGCACCCCTCTTCTTCTGGTGTATCGAATGTATGATATGGTAGAGTAAGAAAAGAAGTACAAATGTTTTTGACATTTGTAATTAGTTTATTTTTATTATCCTGTACCTTTCTCTTTTGCTCTTTAATTTTACACTGCAATTCTTTGGTAGTGAGGATATGTGGAAGCGGCAGGTTCTTTGCCTTCAGATCCATGTATATTGGAAGCATATTGTCTTCAAAATATTTTGGGGGTCTATCCTCCTCCTTTAACATACGACCTTCAAATGACTTAGTATGTTCCTTTTTGCCTGCATTGGGTGAATCCTGAATCTTTAACGGTGGAAAACGGGATTGCGTTGTTCTCCGTGTGTCTTCCATTTCATTCATTCTAGTGACCGATTTCAGGTGAGATGGAGAAGGTAAGGAAGCACAAGTTTTCCTCAGAACCATTTCGGGTTTACCTTTGTCTTTCTGCACCTCTGTCACTCGCTCTTTAATCAAAGGCAGTCTATTCCTGCCAAGCAGATATTTAAGTGGGCATGTCTCTTCTCTCAAAGTTATTGTTTTGGGGAGTATTTCACCTTTTCCGTCTTCTATTTCTATTCCGCCCTTCCCATCTTTATGTGGCCTATGCCGATTAGCTTTTGTTATTACCGTCCATGTGCTGATACCTTTACTGGGATCTGCACACTGGATGCTCGCTGCACCTGATGACCCGAGGAGCTGTAATTGTGAAGGAGAGACGCCTATCATTTCAAGCAAGTCTTTGTCAACTTTGATTCCGTTTTGTTCTCTGTCCTTTTCTTCTTGTGATAGATGTTGTTTTCTTTTTCTTACATCATCACCAGTTGTTTCTATATCTTCTATTTTCTCTGCATCTGATAATGCTGAAACCACTTGTGGAAACGGAGGGGACCCTTTAATTCTAAGCTCTTCTTCATCCACTTGTGTACCTTTATCCCATTTAAGGTTAATTGGTGGTCTGGAAATAGGAATTTTTCTTAGCACTGTATCAGGCGGTTTACCTTGATCTTCATGTTTCTTCGGTTCTTGCCTTCCAATGTTCACATGCAATTCTGTTCTATGGAGTGTGTACGAAGGAGATGATTTCTTTGACTTCAGACCTGTATCTGCAGTATGTGCCATGCCTCTCATAGCTACTGTTTTTCCTCTGTCCCTCTCTTCTTTCTGAGGCATAGGCTGTTTCTTGTTTTGAACATCTTTCATGATACCACCACCAACTGGCTTTGTATGCACTATTTCCCCTGTATTTGATATTCTCTGCATTTCTTTATCCAATTTGAGGTGAGGGAGGGATGGTAATGAAGTAAGAGCTTGGGTCTCTTTGCTTCCCTGTGTCTCCTTTTCTTGATGTTTGGGGAACAGGAAGTTTATCATTCCTACTGTGACCTCTTTCTCGTCCTGTTGCACATTCATTTTCACTGTGTAGCTTGATCTCTTTTGCGTATCAGTGGAATTGGACTTCTGTGCTTCTCTGTAACATAGTGATTTCTCTAGCTGTTTATCTGTCTCTGCTTTTACTATGCTATACATTTCAATATGTCTTTTGCTTTCAGATGAAAAAGGTGTGGGAGATGAAAACGCATTCACTATGCTTTTACTTTGTTGCATGTCTTTTATTGTAGATTTTAAGGAGCATTCCTGTTCCCTTCTGCAGTACAGACTACTGTGCTCAGTGACAGTATGCATCTGTGAACAACCAGGCCTCTTTGTCTTCTTGGTTGCACTTATGGGACCCGTAAGAATTTTTCTTACTGGAAATTCCAAGACCTTTTCCTGCTTTTTAGTCTCCAATGAAACAGATGCCATGGACATTGTTAGTGAATCTCTTTGCAGTTCTTCATATTTGTTGGCAGTATGACCGCCCACTTTCCTTCTGGAGATCCCATCACATGGGCCTCCAAGCACCGAGTTCCCTGACTTGGGAGGTGGGATATTTTGATCAACTGTGCATGTTATTACCTTCTGAGTGTCTGTGTCTTCCTCTTTTTCTTTAGGTTGTAGGGAAACTACACTGTGAACATCCAGCTTCCTTGCAGGGCTCCCATCAGATATAGTACTGTACTCTGTTTCATCAATTAAAAAATCATCGAATACTGCTTTTCCTGATTTTGGACATAAAATCTTTTCACCTGTTCTATGTAGTATATTGTTTTGTGGTGGGATATACTTCTTCAGCTTTTCCATTTGCAATGGAATCATCAGCGGAGAACAAATTGACGCTGATGTATTTTCTGAAACCAGTGTTTGTGGCTGCACTTCTTGCTCTGCAATAAGCGTATTTTGATCGTTTCTACCTCCCACCCTGTTCAGGAATGGTAGACCTGCTTTGAATAAAATTCCATTGTCTTCACTTTGCCACCTGGATTCTAACGTGGTGTTTGGAGCACTCCATTTATTACAGGAGCATGTACACACCCTTTCCCCTTTGTTTTGTTTCCTTTCACCTTGTTTCCAACGCCTCCTAATGTTGCTTTTCTTTCTTAATGGACCTTTCTTTGCTGTTACTTTTTGATGCATTTTGGTGGCAGGTGAGACAGGTGTAGATGAAAGAGAAGTATTTATAAACATATTTGACATACCTAGAGATATTTCTTTGGCCATGGTTTCCAAGATGCCATCCCATTGCTTTCCATGGCTAAGGGCATCGGACCTGGTGATCTTAACTGACTTTAAAACCATCTGTGCTTTTCCAGTTCTAGACTTAGGGATTTGTGCCGCATTTCTCTGCCCTTTAAAATCAGGTGAAGCTGGCACAGAGAAGTTTAAAAACTCTGGTAAATCCTTTTGTAACCTTATCTTTCCCTCTGGAATAGAACTATCCAGTTCCCTCCTAGGGCTTTTTTCAAACGGGATGCCACGCTGTGCTGTAACAGTGACAGGTGCACTAACTGATTGCCTTGGCATTGGAGATGAAACCTTTGGACTCCTTGTATCTTTTAATCCTGGCTGTGTTTTTGTTGTTTTTGGTAGCTTCTCAAATGGGAGTAAATTCAAAATAGAGTGAGAAATAGAGTACAACACATGCTGTGTGCAAAGTGCTTGTTGCTGCAGCTCCCGAGCAGTGGTGAATGTGCCTGGGATTGTTTTCCTTGCTGAATTCTTCAGTGCTAGATCAGAGTTCACAAGTCTCCTTGTTTTCTGAGTCTCCTTCGTTTTCTGAGTATTGAAACGGAAGTGTGAGGTGTTCGAGGCTGCCTCTCTACTTTGGACTTTGATTTTATTCACGTTATTTGAGGCACTGCCCTTCTTATCACTGGAACTGGCCCACGAGGTTCTCTCTCCATCTGGAGATTGCTCTTGCTGTGGTAGTTCATGACTGAATCTCACTTTCCATGGCACATCTGTCTCTACTTTAATTCTATCATTCACATTTATGTCAAGTGAAATAGGCATGGCAGAGGAAATGGCACTTAGAGTTATATCTGCCACAGGTATACTTTCTTCCATCATGAGTTTGAAGTTCCGTTTGAATTGCCTTCTATGGCGTGGTATACCACATTTTGTGATATTAAATGTCTGAGAAATCAGTGCATTCTTTGCCTTCAAAGTTAGACATTTGGGACTCATTTTATTTCTCTTGCCTATACGTTTTAAATATTTTCTCTTTGATGTAGGTAAGGCAAGTGTGCATAAATCCAAAGACTCCAGAACCATTGCTGGTAATTCTTGTGTTAAACCTTCTTTTCTGTCTACAGAAAGATCTTCCAATACCTCAAAGTATTCCATATGAACTAAAAAGTCAATAATCATTGGTTTCAGCATCTTTAAAGATAGGTTTTTTAGACAACCATTCCCTGGGATATTAAATATCTGTGAAATTCGTGTCTTCCTTGCCTTCATAATTATGCATTTGGAACTCATTTTACTTTTTAAGGCTGTATATGGAAATGTCTTTCTCTGCCTTTTCGATTCAGACGGATCAGGTGTGGAGATGCCCAATGACTCCAGGACAGCTGCTTGTTGGTTCTCATTAAACCCTGGCATTTCCCCTTCACCTTCGCCACAATTGTACAATTCCCCTGTGAGGTTCCCAGTATTTGGGATACCACAGTTCACTGTGTCAATTAAAAACTGACCTACTAGTGATTCCTTTGACTTTAGAAGAGGAAGCTTTGAGTTTGCCATACATATTGTGCCATTTCGTGTCTGGTGGCTTTTCTGTGGCTCCTGGACCTGCAGTGGGTCTGTAGGCTGCATTTGTCGTGGGATGTCTTGTCCTGTAACAAACAGAGTTTTCCCACCTTCTTTGTTTTCTGATTTGTGAAGGTCAAGCTCCTTCTTCCAGTCTGAACAGAATAGGAAAAATTTGCCATGCTGTGGAACTACTTTTAATAACATTTCTTGTTCACTTTCTTCTTCCTCTTCACCTTGAAGATTGGTTTCTTTGGTGTCTGAAGTAACGTTCCCTTTATGTAGTGATATCACTTGCTTTACTAGATTAGAACTGAGTCTCTTTTCTCCTGACCTGTCTTTTTCTCTTTCTATCTTGTTATGCCTACTAATGTCAGGAGTAATAGTCATGAAGGAGTACATTTCTTCTGCCATTTTTTTACCTTGCTCCACCTCTTTCTTTTCAGTTGTCAAGTTACATCCCGATTCTTTTGTATGGTTTGGGCTAGCACCACCCTTGATATTGAGTATGTATGAAATTGATGGTTTCTTTGCTTTTAAAATTCTACACTTGGGATTCACTAACATTTTCATGTCTGAACATCGTTGGATATTTCTCTTCCTTTTGGATGTAGAAAAAGCAGACATGCAGTGATCAAAAGTCATTATCTTTTTCTTTTTAATACCACCAGTCTGTTCCTCTTGATGGTTTGCATCAGATGGAACAACACATTCCCTTGCAGAAAATATTACATCAATCTTTGCTTCCCCTGACTTTGGGGGGTAAAACCTAGCATACCTCTCTGGATTTCCAAACTGACATTGATCAAATATGGGGCATGAAGCAGACTCCAAAATAGTTTGTGTAAAATGTCTTTGTGGTTGTCCCTGAATGTTTATACTTCCTGGATGTTTCAGGTCCTCATCTGTTTTAACAAGCTCATGATTCTCCTTCTGATATGCATTGAATATGAAGCCTTGGCTATTCTTCGAAGCTGGTAGAGATTTGTGTTCCTCTTCCTCCTGTTTTCCGTCTTTCACACTGCTAGATAAATGACTCACATCAATAGAATCTGGGCAACATACTTTCCGACCATTTGGCAATTTCTCTTGCATTAGCTGCATATGACCAAGTCCTGTCATCCTTTCCATATCTGTCTCCACACTTAATATGCTACTCATTTTGATGTTGGGCAAAGTAGGCAGTTTGGAGTGAATGACATCAAAAAATGCATCATTTCTCTTTTGCTGTGGATTTTTCATCTTTGTTTTCAAATTGCATTGCAGTTCCTTGCTCTGCCTGCCATTAAGCATAAGTGAAATCAATGGATTTTCCCCCCTCATAGTTCTATATCTGCAACTTACCATTATTTGCTTCCTTGCTATTTTTGATATGTTTTTCTGTCTTTTAGATTTAGAAATAAATAACTCAACAGAATCAGAAGACTTCAGGGATGTCACTTGCAAATCTTTTGGTAG
>CM052548.1:61894985-61935187 GCA_028533065.1 Trachops cirrhosus | reverse complement strand
AACTCAACAGAATCAGAAGACTTCAGGGATGTCACTTGCAAATCTTTTGGTAGCTCTGAATTTTTTCCATAACATAAGAATCTAGTATATATATATATAAAATTTTTTTCCTTAGATTCATGTTCTGTTGGTTCTGTTTCTCTGGAACCCAGACTAACATACCTACCCATTACCTTCAGTATCATGTTACCTTCATTAACAAGGTCTGTCCTTACTACTAAAGTAAAATTTTGTGTTAGAGTAATGGTCACAATGTGGGCTCTTCAACATCCATGCTATCTCAAATGATTAGGGTTAAGTCTAACACAGTAATGCTATTTCCAAGTGATCAGTTTAGGTATGAACTAATCCTAGTATGAGACACAGACTTTTAAGGACTTCTGGAAAAAGTTGCCTTAGTTCCTAAGAAAGACCCAGAAATGAATGGCCTGTTACTTCCTCTGGACATTTATGTTCTGATTTTGGAATCTGTGGACATCTTTCAATCCACCTCAGGATAAAACCAATACCAAGAAAGGCAGGTGGAGAGATACAGGACCTTAATAAAGTTGTTGAGCCACTGTATCAATGAATTCTGCAGCCTATTCTACCTCTGGACTTCCTATTACACATCATAAATTCTCTTCTTAGTATGCTAGTTTGAATCATGGCTTTGTTACTGAAGAATTAACATATCCTAAATGATACAGGTAAGATGGTTAAGGACTCTGGGGAATCCAGTGACTCTGACAGTTTCTAAACATAATTAGGATAAAATTTTATCAGGACGAGAGTATGATTGTTCACTTAAGAAAGTGGAACAAATAGTAAAACTATATGACATAAAAATAATTAATATTTGGGTGTTTCAGAAAAAAAGAGGAAAGCCGAAATGTAAGACAGATATTTCAACAATGTAATATTGTGATTTTAGACATAATAAAATAATGCTAGATAATTTTTATCTGTTGGGCCAACCTTGCATTCCTAGGAAAAATCCCATTTTGTCACAATGTATAATCCTTTTAATATGCTGCTGGATTTGGTTTGCTAGTATTTTGTTGAGTATTTTGCATTTATATTCATAAGGGATATTGGTCTGATACCTATCTATACCTATCTTGTACTCTTTGTATACCCCATTAGTCTTACCCACTTTACATACTCTCCATTTGGTGAACTTTCAAGCCATCATATCCTCCTGGTTTTCCTCCTAACTCACTGGTGGCTTTTTCTGGGTCTCCTTTGACTGGTTCTCCTCTTTTTTTTCTTTTTTTTTTGACATCTTTGAAGTGCCCCAGGGCTCAGTTCTTCTTCCTCTTCTCTTCTTACAGTCCCTTTGTAATCTCATCCTCTCCTGTGGTTCTTAATGCTGTACATTCCAAAACCCTCCCACTTACTATCTCTCCTAGCCATCTTCCCCAGAATGCTGACTCCTATCTCTTTTGGTTGTGTAATCAACATCTCAGATTCAACAACTGCAAAACATAAGTTCTGATCTCCCCATGACAACCTGCTCCACCCACAGCTTTCTTTGTCTCACTTGACAATGGCTGCATCTTTCTACTCGCTCAGACCAAAAATCTTGATTCATATTTACTTCCTCTCTCTCACACCCATACCCTGTTGGCTCTACTTTTCTCAGTATATCCTGAACCCAACCACTCCTTACGACCTCCACCGCTACTACCCTGGTTTGAGTCACCTATATCTCTCACTTGGCATACTTGCAATAGTCTGCCATCTGCTTAGGCCCTTGACTGAATATAGTTTTTTCTCAACAGAGAGGCAGAATAATCCTTTGAAAATATAAGACCAAATGTATCATTCTCCTGACAAAATTCTAATGATTCCCCACTGCTACTCAGAGTAAAACCACTGTCTTTAACATGGCCTATGAGGCCCAGTCATGATCTGGTCGGCTGTTACTTTTCTGAGCTCCAATATGTCACCCTGCGCCAGCCCCACCGGGCCTTTTTACTATTTCTCCAACATTAGTCATACTCTTTTGTAAAGCCCCGGTTCTAGTTGCTTCCCCTGTCTGGAATACTCTTCTCTCATATATGTTTGGTTAACTCCCCTGCCCCTTCAAGGCTTTAGTCAAATCCCATATTGCCACCTACCTCTCCTCCCCTGCTTCTGGCATCCTGGTCACTCTTACCCTTTTCTATTTTTGTTTTACCATAAAACTCATCACCTTCTGACATATGATAAGTTACTTATTTATCATGTTATTGTGTATTATCAGACTCTCTCCAATTAAAAAGTGAGGCAAGCATCATTGTCTATTTTGAGTGTATCTCAAGAACCTACAACAGTGACTGGAACACAGTAGGACTTCAGTACATATTTGCTGAGTGGTCATCTTTGCCTCTAGGTTTCTGATTGCTAATCCTCGTCTGCAACAAGCTGACCTAGACATACAACCCAACCCTTTCTTCAAGTTCAATGAGGGGGCAAAATCCACACACAAAAACCACCCACAAATATGACTGACATGAATGAAAAGTTGGAAGCAGAAACAGAAGGGAGTTGATTCCGGCAATACAAACAGCTCCCACTTAGTTGTTAGGCAGTCATTCCACTTTTGAAATGTCCTCTCCCCACCAGGAAAGCTCAACTGGCTATTGAAATTTTTAAAAGAACTCATATGATTAGGAAAAGGCTGACAGTTCTGCAGCTATGATAACCAGTAAGTACCAAAAGTAGTTGTAAATTAATTAAATCAATCAACGGCACACCATCATAGTATTGTCCTATAGTCACAGTGACAAATAAACAGCAAATATGCTTTCAAACAATTTTATCTATCAATGATAACTTGCTCCAGGAAACATGCTTCTGAAACCAACCAGTCCTTGACAGCTCCAACCTTTGAAAGTCAGCGAAATCGTGGCTGGCTCTCAGAACACATTCCTGAGACTGAGGTCGACCCCGAAACAAGCAATTCCCGCGAACACGACTGACAGAGGCTCCGCAGTTTGATTCTCTCACTGAGACCGTGGCTGGCCAGCACCACTTGCTCTGATTTCAGACACCAGCAGTGGTCGCACCTTTGACATCCTTTACCAGTTTGATCCTGCTCCTCCCTCCTCTCTGCCCATCCTCCACCTTCCTCTTCTCTCCCATCTGTCTCACAAGCAAAACAGATTCCACTCCGTCTCAGATGTGATGCGCTTTAACCAGTTTTATGCGTAGGCTTCTACCAATATGCAATCCCTTTTCTTTCAAAATAATTTAAGATGCTTTTTCAAATATAGTTCTGTCCCAAAAAGAAATTCTGGTGTCAGGTAAATTACTTTTGCTTCACTACACATCATTTTAACTAATCTTCGTGATATTCCGAAGAGGTAATTCTTCGAACCGCTATTTTGAAAGTAAGGAAATGGAGGTAAAGCGAGTTTAAATCATTTGCCCAAGGTATTCAGAGGCAGAACTGTGATATAAACCTGGACCTTTTTAAATTCAAAATTTGTGTCTTTTCTCTACAATATGCTGCCACCACAGGAGTCATATTTATTCGCTATTCTTTTCCCTCAACGCCCCCATGTCCTCTTCTCAATTACTTTCATCTGATGTCTCCTAGAAAGGCACCACACCTTAGAATCAAATTCCCCCCATCCACTGGGGAAGGGATGAAGTCGTGCCCCACAGGGATGGGGCAATTCTCAAGCTGAAAATCCCTTTCTCCCCATTTCTTCTCATGGCTTCCTTTCTTGCCTACCAATCTTTGGGTTTTTAATTACAAACAGTCCCTGACTTATGAGAGTTTAATTTATGATTTTTTGACATTACGATGGTACAGAAGCACTAAACATAATTACATGAAATATTCAACACTTTATTATAAAATAGGCTTTGTGTTAGATGGTTTTGCCCAACTACAGGCTAAGGAAAGTGTCCCTAGTACATTTAAGATAGGCTAGGCTAAGCTGTGATGTTCAATGTCTGGTAGATTAGGAGTATTAAACACCATTTCAACTTAAAAGTGGGTTTACCGTGACCCAACCCCGTCATAAGATGAGGAGCATCTCTACATGTGAATCTTCAATACCGTGCACACCTATCCCCTGTGTATCTCAAACACAGACTCTTGCCTGTCCCACTGACTTCTGGATGATCACTTGTTCTGACGGCACTACTGAGGTGCTCTACTTCCGCTGGCATTCCTGTTCCCAGCTAGCCCTGACAAGGATTTGTACCTCCAGATATTGTTACTGCTTCCAGGACACCCACATTACAACCAGAGTTGCTAGTACCCAGTAGGAAAATAGAGCAACCTCGTGAAATGAATAAAGCCCCTTCGTACTGACAAATGAAAGAAATTAGACTACAGTTAAGTACTTGTCACATTCATTTTCCACACAGCTAACAGTGATCTGGCTGAAATACAAAACCGTGTCACTCCTATACTTAACACCTTCAGTGGTTACAAACTATCTACAGCATAAAGTCCAAGCTCCTCAGCATGGTATAGCAAGTCCCGTCCCCTACCCGCATCTGACTCCTGTCTACCTCTGTGCGTTCATCTCCTTCTACTCCCTGGCTCAGCCTTAGCGGCCCAGCCACCCTGAAATAATCATGTTTTATTGCACACACACCACTGTTTCTTACTTCCTTTGCTCTGCTCATACCTGAAGAGCCTTTCTTACCCTCCTGACCTGCTGGCTTTTTTCTGGCCAATTTTCACCAATCCTTTAAAATTCAGCTACGGCATAACCTTTGAGCCATTCCCCAAATCTCTATGCTGGTTTAGTTATTTCCTAGGTTCTTATACATATTTCTATCACTGTGTTACCACACTGCAGGGCAAGCACCCTCTACATGTATGTCCCCTCCACAGGAATGGAAGCTCCTTGAGAGCGGGGACTGTCTTATTGTCAATATTCCAGCACCAAACATGATCTCCATTGTAACTCCAATGATTGTCAGATGGGTGTTGATAAAAACAACTGAATCATTGACAGCAACAAGAGTAGTGGTATTTAATCCCTAGCACTGACGTATCTTGACGATGCTGATGAGTTCTGACTGTATAAACTCCTTTCATGCCCCCCCTGCAGCACCCAGCTCAGGGTTTGCCTGGGTCACAGTAGTGCTAAATGAGTATTTTCTCAATTGAAGTATCAAAACTGGTCGTTGCTACTTCTTTGTGCATATTGGAGAGAGAGGTTGGGGTCACCTCTCTCTAATATGCACAAAGCAAGTCGCTTAACCTCTCTAAGCATTGTTTTCGTCATGGGTAAAAGCAGTAATAACACTGCCAATCTGGAAACCTGATTTTAATAATATATGAAGAACCATTAACACAGCTTGGAACAGATTAACCACTTAAAATCAATGTTAGATTGAATTATGTTGATCAGCTGTGGTCCTCGGCACATAGAAAAAAACCTTTTCTAGAATTCAGATGTAAATTCATTTTTGAACAGTACAAAAACAACCTGTTTCATCTAATTTCAAAATGTAACACTTACCTTTCTTCTGAAGATGAATGAACTGACCAATAATCTAGAGATAGAGATAAATGGAAATAAAAAAGAGTAGCAATTGGGAGAAGCTCAGGTTGAACAAGTTCTATTTAAATTAATATATGAAATTGTCTATATTTACCAAATTTCATTCATGCTTTTCAGGCAACTGTCTCCATTCTACTTCAAGGGAGACAGTACTGTGTCAGAGAAGTAGTCCCAATATCAAAGTTCCCCACTTTGTTATTCTTACATGTGATTTTAAAAATAGGAAAGAAGGAAATCAACCATTCTCCTTACCTTCTGGGCATCAGAACTACTCTTTTTCTGGAAGTGCAAGCTTTTCCTGAAACCATGTACAAATCTTTATGAGCACAATCTCAAAACTAATTCCTAGGAAAATTGAAGAAGATCAACATCCAAACATTTTCAGAAGCCCAGGATTCTAGAAGGTCCCATAAGGTCAAACATGTATTATCTTCCAATCCACCCATCACAGCGTTTACAAATAAGTAAAAAAGCGTTGACAGTTTCATACGGTATGTGAAAGAGACTGATGTCTCCTCTGAAGTCCTCCTCACCTCATAACCACACGCAGCGCTCCTCCAGCAGAAAATCCCCGGTGCCGCTCAGAGTCTCATCAGGGGCAGCACTGATTACAGCAGTGATTACAGGGGCAGCAGCCAGGCGTGTGTCACAGTGGGTGTTCAACTGCGCTCATAGCAACTTACTTTAGCAGTGATAAGGGTTCATTTGTGAGGCGTGTGGTGCTATAAGTAGCTTTTTTCACTTAAAAATTTTAAATAATCCTCTGTTAATTCCACACACACAAAAAAAAAACCCACAATTCTGTAAAGAATTCCTTAACATAGTTGGGTTATCACTGCCCTGTAATTCAAAACAGGGCAAATTTGAATTAGACATAACCATTTTCTATTACTAACAAGAATAGTATATTTTATGCTTCTATAGGATCAGGAAAATATAAATGTAGGGTTTCTAGGTTTAGAAAAAAACAAACCTAAACAAAACCGAATGCCCTAGTATAATTTAAATCTCAGATAAATGCCAAATAATTTTTTACTATAACTATGTCCCCAATGTAGGACATGGTAGCTTGTCTCTTATGAGAAGTTTTCTGTCATGGTTTTTTCAAATAGGTTTTCAAGTCCTTGCTCTCTCTCTTCCACTTCCAGCCCCACCCTTGCTGTGAGAATGTTGTTAAAAGTGTTGATTCATTCATTCTTTCATCATTCAGCGAATCTTTGAGTAGCTTCTTTGTACCAGGAAGACTCTGTGGAAGCTTCTCTGTGGACCCTAGACCCTGCGGGAGCCAGTACTGGGAGCGTTTGCACCCGTCTAGGAAGTGTCACAACATGTCACTGAAGGATCAGCAAACGCTAGTCAGGCAAAGAGGACAGGAAAGGGGGTGAAGTTGGAGCAGAAAGATCTAGAGGAGCTCTTAGACATTTAAAGTGTATTATGGGCTGGAAGAGAGAAAGGGAGGACTTTAGACATGATTTCCAGGATGGATACTGGCCAACTGATTAGGAACCGAAAGTGCTACTCTCTCCTACAAACATGGAGGGTTTGATGGTGTGCAGTTCACCTTTGAACCTCAGTCCTGCTTCCCTTTGATATGCTACTTGTTTTCGCTTTGCCTAATTTTCCTCATAAATGTGCAGTCTTACATGTCTTGCTGTATTGTATGCCTTTTTTTGAAATGTGGTAAAACATTTTAGCTGCACATTGATTGAGATGTATACACAAAAACAAACTGACAATTTGACAGAGACTTCCTTCCAAATTGATGCAGTTCCTTCATGGAATATATGCCTTAGTACTTATAATGAAAGCCCTCTATGTGAGGGGGTTTCATTATAAAAAAGCCTGGAATTTATTTATTAAAAATTGTGGATTTATTATTACATATTTAAACTTCAGTCACCTTCAAAGTACTTTCCATTTGATGCAATACACTTATCAAGACATTTTTTTCCCACTGCTCAAAACAGTTTTTGAACCCGTCGATTTCGATGCCTTTTAGTGCTTTTCCCATTTTTTGTTTCCCCTCTTCCACGTTGGCAAAACATCTCCCTTCAAGGACTTTTTTCATCTGGGGAAACAAAAAAGTCACTCAGGGTGACAGCAGATGAATAGGGAGGGAGGCACTGGGGTCAAGCTGTTTTTGGTCAGAACTGCTGAACACTCAGGACAGTGTGGGCAAGTATGCTCATAAATCACCCACCGTGAAATGGGCAAACACACTGAGTCTTCAAAAACAAATTCACTGAAGCCAAACACAACCTCTCACAACAATTCCAGTTGGTGCACTGATACAGATTGGTTCCTAGAACATTCACCTAGTGGGAGAAGCCTCTACTATAAGGGGTCTGTCCTCCAGAAGATAATTCTGGTTTTTGGGGGGGTTCCCCCCTTGTACAATTAAAAAGTTAAAATGGGGACAGAGCAGACAGAAGGACAACCATAAAACTATGAAGAAAATGCTTTTCATAAAAACATACATGTTTGCCTAAAGCTATTATAACTGTGGGACAGAGGCTTGATAATAGTTCTTGCCTCAAGGAGCCTGCATACCCTTTTGGATTCATGAATCTGGTACTAGAAGAAGCCAGAAGTAAGGCCTAGGGTACGTGTCAAAATCATCCTAAACTGTTCTAAAGAGCTAGGCTAAGCTTTGGTCTAACTTCTTAAGTGGCTGTAAGGCTTTCTGCCTGGAGTTTTGTGAAGCTATCTTCCCTAATCTTTGCTGGTGACGATGAAACAGAGAAATCTAAGCCAGGCAGTTACCGTGTTTGCTGTGGTGGAAATAGATAGGGCAGTAACAAAGATACCTGAGAAACAATATTATGTGACTTTTAGGAAAGTAAGAAAATACATTTCATTATCTATTCTATTTCTGAATTTACAGAGCCTGCATTGATTTGAATGAAGACAGTGACTTGAGTAAATCTACTCTATTGAGAAACTACAAAGAAACCCAAGAATGTGGCTGTTTTTTGGCACAGCTGAGATGTTGAATTACTTTGTTAATATATATGATGATGGAAACCTGTCTCTATTGTGACCAGTGAGGTGTTCTTTTTCAGATTTGCTAATTAGAGTTAAATTTACAAAGTGCAAGATAATAAATTTTTGTAGCCCAAAGCGGCCTTGTAGAGAATTTAATCTAGAGATTCCAGCTGGAGAACTAGGTCTGGAGTAACAAATGTGATTTGACTCCCTGGCAAGGTGTTATTTCTTAAAGTCCTAGCCACGTGGGATCCATTCTAAGAGTACAAGCATGGTCCCAGCAAGCGCACACACACACACACACACACACGCACACACAAATTCATTAGCATAATTCATCTAATGAACAGTAATTTCACTTCCAAATATTGTTATTAACCCTTTGGGAAATTCCAACTTTTCTGAAACGACACAAAATGCTATAGTGAAGATCTTTTTACTTGACTCTGTACTTTTGAAACAGTCTAAATAACCATCAATAAATGAACAGGTTTCTTATTTTTAAGTATATTTTATTGATTATGCTGTTACAGTTGTTCTGATTGTTTTCCCTTTGCCCTTCCACCCAGTACCCCCTTCCCTCCAGCAATCCCCTCCTTAGTTCATGTCCATGGGTCATGTGTGTAAGTTCTTTGGCTTCTCCCTTTCCTATACTATTCTTGACAACCCCCATCTATTTTGTACCTGCCATTTATGCTTCTTGATATCTGCACCATTTCCTCCATTCTCCCCCTTCCCCTCCCAGCTGCTAACCCTCCAAATGATCTCATATCTATGATTCTATTCCTGTTCTGGTTGTCTACTTAGTTTGTTTTTGTTTTTATTTTCTAGATTCAGTTGCTGATACTTGTGAGTTTGTTGTCATTTTAATGTTCATAGTTTTGTTCATTTTCTTAAATAAGTCCCTTTAACATTTTATGTAATAATGGCTTGGTGATGATAAATTCCTTTAGCTTTACCTTGTCTGAGAAGCACTTTATCTGCCTTTCCATTCTAAATGATAGCTTTGCTGGATAGAGTAATTTGGTTGTAGCTCCTTGCTTTTCATGACTTTGAATACTTGTTTCCAACCCCTTCTTGCCTTCAAGGTTTCTTTTGAGAAATCAGGTGATAGTCTTATGGGAACTTCTTTGTAGGTAATTTTTTGCTTTTCTCTTGCTGCTTTTAAGATTTCCTCTTTATTTTTAAGCTTTGACATTTGAATTATGATGTGTCTTGGTGTGGTCCTCTTTGAGTCCCACTTGATTGGGACTCTCCGTACTTCCTGGTCTTGTATATCTATTTCCTTCGCCAAATTAGGGAAGATTTCTTTCATTATTTTTTCAAATAGATTTCCAATTTCATGCTCTTTCTCTTCTCCTTCTTTCACCCTTGTAATGAGAATGTTGGACTACTTGAAGTTGTCCCAGAGGCTGCTTATACTACCCTCATTTTCTTCGATTCTTTTTTTTTCTTATTGTTCTGATTGATTGGTTGTTTTATTTTGTTTTGGTTTTTTTGCTTCCTTATGTTCCATATCATTGATTTGATTTTCAGCTTCATCCCCTCTACTGTTGTTTCCCTTTAAATTGTTCTTTATTTCAGTCAGTGTATCCTTTTTTCCTGACTGGATCTTTTTTGTGCTGTTGAGGTCCTCACTAAGTTCCTTGAGCATCCTTGTAACCAGTGTTTTGAACTCTGCATCTGATAGACTGCCTATCTCCGTTTCATTTAGCTCTTTCTCTGGAGTTTTGATCTGTTCTTTCATCTGGGCCATGTTTCTTTGTCTCCTCATTTTGGTAGCCTCCCTGTGTTTGTTTCTATTAAGTAGAGCTGTTATGACTTCGTGTCTTGGCAGTATTGCCTAATGTCATAGGTGTCCTGTAGGTCCAGTGGCACAGCCTCTCCTATCACCCAAGCTGGGTACTCAAGGTTCGCCCTCCTCTTGTAGTTGAGCCTTGATTGCTGTTGGCAGGTCAATGGGAGTGATTTTCCCAGGCCAGTCAGCTACATAATTGGCTGTGACCACTGACCATCACTTTCTGCCCTCTGTAGAGGATTAGCTGTGCAGGGGCAGGGCGGTGGTTCTCCAAAGTGGTCTGTAGCTATCCTGTGGGCGCTGGCCTTGGGGTTTTCCAGGTGGTGCAGTCCAAGGTCTGTGTTTCACATGGGGCTGCTCTGCCTGAGCTATAAAGCAATCTGAGTAGGCTGCTCCTTGTGCTGGACTTGAAGATTCCCAGGTGAAGCCAAGCTGTGAATCTAGGCTGGCTGCTGCTAGTGCCCAGCCTGGAGCTCACTGAGGGCAGCTGTTGCTTGTTTGATAGGACTTAGGAAGTTGTGAAGCATGAGCCATTCCTATGGAAATGTAGCTTTGGTAGACTTGTAAATTGGGTGGGGCAGAGTCTCAGGGGATCTCCAGGGTGGGGCAAACAGTGTTAGCCCAGTTGGTGGAGTCTCAAATATGGCACCAGCCTGCCAGATCTGTGGCTTTGCGGGAGGAGGGCTCAGAAAAGGGACAATGGCCTTTGTTAACCCTGATGCCAGACACTTTAGCCCTTCCCAGTATGCCACTGGTGCCCTTCAAGCTGCTACCCCACTGCTGTAGCTCAGAGGGAGTGACTCTGAGTAGGTGAGTCCATGTGTGGGTTCTTTAAGAGGGGCTTCAGCAGTTTCTTTCACCCACTTAAGCCCCGCTGATTTTTGCAGCCAGAAGTTGTGAGAACTTATCTTCCTGGCACTGAAAGTGGGGCCTAGGCTGGGGGGCCTGGTGTGGGGCTGGGCCTGCTGGCTCCTGAGATAGCCCTCCCGAATTTTTTTCCACCACAGGTGAGTGAGAGCCCAGCCCGTTCTGTATGTGAGCCTCTCCTACCAGTCTGGATGGACGTGGTTGCTTCAATTCCATATTTGTCAGACAGCCATTCAACTTGATTTCTGATGGTTCTGATGGGTGTTTTTTCTATATTTTAGTTGTAATTTCGATGTGGTTGAACAAAGAGGTGAGCCATGTCTGCCTATGCCGCTCTCTTGACCACAAGATGCCACAAATAGGTTTTTTAAAAACTGTGTGTTGTTCCTGCTGTGGCATATTATACAGCAATCAAAACAAATTCACATATACTTATATTTATAAATCTCAAATACATAAATCTTAATTAAAAATATAACTGTAAAACATGCCAGATAACACTAGCCAAAATCCATGGGTAAGTGTGTTTATACGGCAAAAATGCAGATGGGAAGAACATACACACCAGCTCCTGGCTAGGGGCTGCTCCTGGTGAGGGAGCAAGGACAATGAAGTAGGAAGGCTTTAACTCTTCATCACCCCTCCCTCTACTTCGTTAAGACGTAGCTGAATAGCTGAAGTACAGTCATATATGCTGCGTGTGTGTGTACGCAACTGGGAGGTTTTGATAGATGCGTGCTCCCAGGAAACCATCACCACTGTCAAGGCAATGATCACACCCATCACCCCCGGGAGTTGGGTTGCCTTCCTTTGTAAATCAGCCTTGTCTCCACCCGCACCCCCAGGTAGCCACTGAACTGACTCTAGATTATTTTGCACTTTCTAGGATTTTATGTAAGTGGAATAAAAATATGTTTTTTTGGCCTGCCTTAAACCAGAGTAGTGGTTTGAAATTCATCTATATTATGATTATAAATAGCTTATCGATGAGCAGTAATTCATCATGGGAATACATCATGGTTTGTTTATTCATTCACCTACTGATGGACATTTTGCTTGTTCCAGCATTTGTGTACAAGCCTCTGTGGAAATGCTTTTGTTTAATTTAGAATGATATAAGAAAACTGATTAATTATAGTAGCTATATATTTAACTTTTAAAGAAACTTTCAAGCTGTTTTCCACAGTGGCTGCACCCTCTGCATTCCACCAGCAGAGTGTGAGTGCTCCAGAAGCTCCACATTCTTGTCCATACACGGCGTGGTCCGTCTGCTTAATTTTAGCCATTCTAACTGGGAAGGGGTGGTGGCAATTTTTTTTTTGTGGGTGAGGAAGGGGAGAATTACATTAAAATCCAGCTTTCCTGCCCTGGCCGGGTGACTCAGTTGGTTGGAACGTCGTCCTGTACACCAAAAGGTTGTGGGTTCAATCCCCATTCAGGGCACATACCCGGGTTGTGAGTTCGATCCCCAGTTGGGGTGTGTACCAGGGGCAAGTAATCAATGTTTGTCTCTCACATCAGTGTTTCTTTCTTTCCCCCTCTCTTTTTTCCTCTTTCTCTAAAACCAGTAAACATATCCTCAGGCGAGGATTTACAAAAACTGAGTTACATTTATGTTTCTAGAGTAACTACTCTAGAAACAAATGACTCCTTGAGGACCTTTCAGCTTTTTTGTTCCATGAAGTTCTTTCACTGAAGCAATAACTTGGAAAGCAAGGTATTTTCAGAGTTCACTTTGTTTTATTTTTCTTACTAGGATTTAATAGTAAATACAATGCAGGGAGGTGGTGGGCATTAGGAGCAGGACAGAAACCTTTAAAACTGAGAGGAGACCAATCTCCATTCTTTTTTTCCGTTAAATCCATTGTCTTTTTTTTTTTTTACACCTTTAAATCCCATATTCTGTTTCATCATGTCTTTCTCTTAATTATTTTTTCTCTTTGCATTCCCATAACTAATCCCACTTTTCCTTTCTCTTTTCCCTTCATCCAAATGTCCTGTCAAGTCCCACGGTGTTCTGGTGGCATGAGAGCCTGGATGGCGTGATAAGCTGACGGTCAGGTCTGCCTCTGTCACCAGTGGTAGCGATCTAAGTTGGGGCAGTGGCCTCTACCATGCAGGCTTGCAACATCTCCTAGAGCCAGTCCTGGGCCTTTATGTGTGACTTTGGGGGGCAGAGAGTGGACATGAACGGGTGGTCCATGTGCTCCAGGAAGGCTGTTTCAGGGAAGGAGCCAGCAAAGGGGGATCCTGCTGGCCTGCAGCCTCCTCCCCAGCATGAAGCAGATTCCACCATGTTTTGGTCTGAACCCTAACATGCAGACCAAACTGGGTCTGACTCTTTTCCCGCAAGAACAGGGGGTGAGCCCTGGCTGGTGTGGCTCAGTGGATGGAGTGCCAGCCTGTGAACCGAAAAGTCATTGGTTCGATTCCCAATCAGGGCACATGCCTGGGCTGCAGGCCAGGTCCCCAGCTGGGGGTGCATTTATCGATGTATGTCTTGCACATTGATGTTTCTCTTCCTCTCTTTCTCCCTCCCTTCCTGTCACTCTAAAACTAAATAAGTAAAATATTTAAAAAATAAAACAAGTTACCGCTTATGAAAAAAATAGGGAGTGAATCCCATGGCAGTGAGAGACCCACTCCTGCCTGGTGTCCCAAGTCTGAAGAAGCAAAATTTTAAGAACGAGTGACCTCGGTGACTACAGCTGGCAATGCTGCGCTGTGTGCTTGAGAGGTGCTACAGAGTAGAGCTTTCGGGTTCTCACTGTAACGACAAAATGGTAATTACATGAGGGAGAGGGTGTGATAACAAACATATTGTGGTAAACACTTTATGACACATAGGTGTATCAGATCCTCACTGCGTACACCTTAAACTCACATAATGTTATATGTCAATTATATGCCAGTAAAGCTGGGGTGAAAAAAGAGTAGCTACCCATTAGCTCTGGGATCCCCGGCTGTGGGGAGAGGCTGATTGCCTTGAATTTCCTTGCAGTATTCTCGGGGGGAGGGGGGGGCTAGATCTAGTACCTCACCCCCTTAGAGCTTCCACAGCCTCCCCACTTCTCTCCAGACTGAGTCTTCCTCTGGCTACTCCATTAGACTCACTGGCTGGGTGTGACTGGCCTTCTCTGACCTGGGCTACAACTCTGGGTATTTGCTGATTGTGGTCCCAGTGTTCTCAGAACTTTGTCCAGAGAAAGTTCTGTGAGGCTGGAGCCCTCTGGTTGGGCCCCATTTGACCAGGAGTTTACTTCTGGGGATCTTCAGTTTAAAAATGAAGACACTGAGACTCAGAAAGTTCAAGTCATTTGTCCAAGGTCACACGGCTGGTTGCAGACCTAGGATTTGAACATAAACGTTCTGGTTCCAAAGCTTATTTCTTACCTCTGTACCACACTATTCAGCTCACTAACCAAAGTCCATTCCCAAACATGTCAAGTTGCTGGAAACATAGTTTTATATGCATCAGGAAATAAAATCACAGGGAACACTGACTGTTGCTATTTTCAAATTTACATACAACTGTAGGAATACCTCACCTTTTTTCTTAAATTATCCTTTATGCAAATGTGATTATTGAGCTTCACTAGTGATGAAAATGAAATAATTTGCAGGATGTGTCAGCCAGGATGCACCCCAAAATACATGTGGCGCACTAACAAAATTGGTTTCCCCATCAAAATTACTTATAAATATCTCGTGCCCTTTTGACATTCAACATAAACTCTGACTTTGGCAGGTAAGCCCACAGACTCACCGTCCAATCGTATAGGATTCATAACTGTGTTCCAACTTTATGAGCAAGGGGAGGCCAGGGGTGATGGCCTGAACTCAGAATCCCAAGCTCCTGGTCCACCTTCGGATTTAGCTTTTCCTTTATCTTGTTTCCTTACGCCCTCTTGTGGTCAAGAATGAAGTGCGTACTCAGGAGGCCTATTGTAAACCCCAGGTACTACCAAAGGATTCGAGAGACACTTCCCATTTTGGGGTGGAAATCCCCCACGGAACAACACTCCCCTTCCCATAAATCTATGTACTTCCAAACCTTATAAAAGTGAGCTAATTTTTCTAATTATAAGGGAAATACATGTTTCAAGATTTTGGAAACTGAAAAGAACAGAAAAGTGTGAAGAAAATAAACACAACAAATACTCTGACCTGGCAGCAGTAGTGACTGTCAAGTTTTGTTAAGTACTCCTAATTTTTTATATGCAGGCACACATACACATATACATCACATTTACTTTTTAAATCCACAATACAATATAATTAGTCTATCACCAGCTCCTGAACTAGCCATTATTAATGCCTACACCTCTCCATGTGCATCTCCCCAGTCCCTCTGTCTACTCCCCGGTCAGAGGTAAACAGTGATGTTTCTGGTTTTAATTTCCTTGTTTCTTCTTAAAGTAAAATTAACACACACACACACACTGTACATATACTTATGTTTCTTCTTTTTTTCCCACTGAGCCTTTCCCCCAGATCATCAAATATTATCAGAACATCTGATTGTACCATAACCCAGAATATGGATGTATTATAGTTTTTTTAACGAATCCTCTGAGTGTTGGCCATGTTTGTTATTTTAAATTTTTTGCTACTCTAAATCATTCAAGCTATTCAAGATTAATCTTTGCACACACCTATGATGATTTCTTCTAGATGTGCCCTTAGACATGGAATTTCAGGGTGTGATGTGTTAAGCCTTTGACCACTCTGTCCCTCTGTGCTGGAAGCCTTTTCTGCACTGCCGCCCGGGTCATTCTGACGTCAGTTTACAGACGAGCCGTTGGTCTCCTCCCGATGCACAGTGGGCACTTTTACTGCTGGCTGCCTGTGCTCTGCTGCCTCCTCGTAGAAGTGCAGGCACACGGTTTGTGCTTCCTCTTCTTCAAAGATGCCTAGGGAATCCCCACCCCTCGGAATTCTGGAATTCCTGAAAACATGCAAGTGGGCCCTTTTCCTTTAAAGAAATAGGGAATTAATACCACTGACTTCAGTCTTAATTTTTCTTACACCTAGGCTGACTGAGCTACCAATTCTTCACAGTGAGGCTTCTGTTCATAATCGCTTTTTTTTTCATTTCTGAGGATAAAAGTATACTAACCTGAGATTTTTCTCTCAAAAAAGGCAAGGTAGGCAGCGGGTTATCTTGACTAGAGTAGGCGACCCATATGGGGAACTTGCTCACTAGGCGACACCATCTTCCTGGGCCTCTGGACCCACACAGCACTGACATACTGGGGGTGTTTCCTCATACATGGGCTCTGAGCATGGCATCCTGCAAATAGTAAGCACTTAGCAAATGTCTCACACATAAGGGAGTCTACAGTCCCCTGCTCTAAAATTGTGATTCTAGAGATTTCGTTGCAGAAGAATGCCATGTTATTAGGATTTAGACTGAGAATGTACAATATTTTCTATACTTCCCAAGAGTTTAGATCCCAGTGTAGACAGGGAAATGAGAACTGGCTATAGTTTTGAAGTGGCCAAGACCAGAGACCTGACATGGACCTGGATGTAGGTAAGTTGACAGGGCCAGAAGGACAGGAAGCAGCCCTCTGCAGCAGCTGTGTTCCTTAATGTTTCTTTTATTACCAGGTGCAGGGAGTGTAGTGGAAGGGAGGAAGTTTCTCTGCATGACCTGGGATGGGTGCTGTCTGGTCCTTTGGGAGGAAGATCTTTGGATAACAAAAGCCATCGTTATTTTTTTTTTTTAAGATTTTATTTTATTTTTAGAGAGGGGGAAGGGAAGGAGAAAAGACAGGGAGAAAAGCATTGATTTGTGGTTGCCTCTCTCACGCCCCCTATTGGAGACCTGGCCTGCAAACCAGGCATTTGCCCTGACTGGGAATCAAACCACAACCCTCTAGTTCACAGGCCCACGCTTAATCCGTTGAGCTACACCAGCCAGGGCCAGAAGCTATCTTTAGATAGCAGAAGCCAAAGGAAGGAATGTTGCCAGATTCCCATTCAAAGTGCTCCTTCAGCCTTTAATGGCCTGCTATACTGACAAAAGCAGGTCTGTGCCTAAGTACAGGCCGAACTTGTGGTTCTAATATTCATACATATGAATAAATATAGGTTTTTTTGTAAAACTTTTAAACTCAATTGCATATTAATTTTGATCTGTTAGTAACTAGTGAACATTTTCCATATGCTAGGTAAATTGTTATGTGCTATGAATGCATTATTTCACTTAGTAGCCACGACAATACTCTCAAGTAGATCTTATTTAGTTGTTTCACAGGTGTAGAAACTGAGGCATGGAGAGGTTAAGTTGCTTGTCTCAGACCACAGAGTTGGCAGGTCTGAGCTACAAACCCAGCCTCTTTTGACTCCAAAGCTCATTTTATTTAGCATACAAAGTCATACTGTTTTGCTTCTGACATTCATCATGTTCTGCCTCAATTGGCAAGCATCTGTCCAAGTCCTGCCTTATGAGTCTTTCGGGAGCATTTACCTTACTTCTCTCTTATTAGCCTGAAATGCCATACACACAGCAGGCAAACAGTGATGCTTGCTATTGGTTCAAGCAGCAACCTGGTCGGTGGACTGAACATCACAGACTGTACGTGGGGGTTCTCCTCAACTTTTATTTTGAAAATTTTAAACTTACAGGAAAGTTTCAAGAATAATGCAGTGAACATCCACATATCTTCTACGTAGATTCACCAATTGGTTAATGTTTTGTACCTTTGTCTTTTCTTTTTCTTGACCTTTTGAGTCAGTTGCAGACACATGCTATTTCACTCCTAAGTACTTTAGTATGTATCTCTTAAAACCAATGCCCTGTCAACATAACCAAGATAGTTATTCTTCTCAGAAAATTTCACACTGTTGCAATTCTAATATACTCTACATTCAAATTGTCCCAATAATGTTTCTCAATAGCTGGGGTCTGTTGTTGTTTTTTTTTTTATCCATGGTACAATTGGGAATTACATTGCTTTTAGTATATTTTTCATCTCCTTTAATCTAGAACAGTTCAATAGTCTTTTTCTTTCTTTTATGAAATTTACATTTTTAAAGAGACTGGGCAGTTGTTTTGCAGAATGTCCCTCAATTTGAGTTTGTTTCCTCACGAACAGAGACAAATTGCATACTTTTGGCAAAAATAATTATCGTTCTGTCCTCCGTACATCACATCAGGGAGCGCATGACGTCAGTCTGATTTCTTTGATGTGAAGGTTCTCTTTTCTCTTTAGTAATCTGATGGTGATACTTTGAAACGGCATAAATATCCTCAACCACTGATAAGTTTTGCCTGAATCAATTGTTGGTGATTCCAAAGTGATGATTTTCTACAATATTTCTACAATTTCTTCTACATTTATTAGCTGGTATTCTTCTCTAAAGAAGAGATTTCCCTCCCTCTCTTTCCCTTTGAATAATAATCTACCTATGGCTGCCAGTGTGTCTTGAATACATGACGTCACTCACATCCCTCGGGGGCCCGTGTTTTCTCATCCTTAAGGTGAGATGACTTATGGGTCACATTCTTGAATTTTAGTCAGTCGTTGACTTTTCCATAACGCTCTGCAAGGAATCCGTCGGAGAATGAAAAGGCCAGGGTCAGACGTGCCAGGCCATAGCATCCACCAGCAGAGAGTACCACATCCCCTCCGCCCGCCTTCCCCGCGGCCCCTTCCATGACAACAGTAACTAGTAACCTCCCAGCGTTCTCGCGAGAGCGAGCCCCTTCAGGAACAAAGGTGCGATTTCCCCAGGCTTCTCCCGCCTGGCCTCGATTTCTGCCCTAGGCACTTGCGTGCCGGGCTCTGCCGCGCACGCGCGCACACCGAGCTAGACAGTTGGTGGTGTTGGTTCGCTCCAGCTGTCCCTCTCCGCACGCAGCTCCGCGGCGCGCGACCCCGGTGTGACACCACGGCGCTTACGCGGCGCGGAGGGAGGCAGGGGCGCGCAGGCGCCGCAGGGGGAGTAAGGCCGCGCAGGCGCGGACGGCGTTGGTTGAAGAAGACCTTCAGCGTTGCCCTAGCGGAGTACCTGCTCTCTGGGTGGAGGTGAGGAGAGCCGAGTCCGCGGGCCGGGTCGGGGGTGCTGGGGCTGTCTGTCACCACCGACACTGGGGCCCGACGAGAGGCAGGCCTGTCGGAGGGGTCGGGAGGGAGAGAGCAGCCCAACGGGGCGCGGCGGCCCGGGTCGGGCCGCGGACGGCAAAAGGGACCTTGCTCCCCTGGTCGCCTTAGGTGATGGAGTCGCCGCACCCGCGGGGCAGGCGGCTCTGCGAACGCGGAGCCGCGACCTTCCCTCCACCTGGTGTGCCCACGGGACTTTGTTTCCAGGTGTCAGGCCAGAGGGGAGGTTGGTTTCTGGGGAAGTTGGGTCCTCGAACCCCCAACCTACTCCCCGCCCCCAGCTTCCTCTCAGGAATTGTTGTTCAGTATCAGGGGAGCCCTTCCAGTCACCGCCAAAGGGGGGATGCTGTACGTGCAACTTAAATAGGAGAAATGAGGAACAAATCGGGGTCTTTACTGACTGTGTGGTTATGAGTAAAGTGGTATTACCTAGTTAACGCCCTCCCTTCCCGCGTTTGCATCTTATGCAACCTCGGTACGTTGTGCATGGCTTAAACAACAGGTGCATTTTGTAGAGCTAATAGAAACACGTGATGATAGCTTTACTCCGGAGTAACGTGAAGTCTCAGTGTCTTTTCGATTTTTTGCTTGATCATACCAGTCGTGCGTGTCGTGTCCTATCAGAGTCGTGGGCCTGAAAAAGTAAGCTTGAACCAGGCAGAACTGAGATCAGTTAGTAAATTAAACCAGCTGCACGACTTTTGCAAAGTGGCAGTGGTTTTTGAAAAGAAGGCAGAATGCCGAAAGGTTATGATGAGTCCCTAGATGGATTTCTAAACATTTAAATGCACTTGTTCTTTGGTCAGGTGGTGAAAAACCAGACTGTGAAGCCTCAACATGTCTATTTGAATGTATAGTGCCCGCTTTTCTGTACTTACCTTCCTAAATTATAGTCTTCTGGTAAATTTCAAGATACCAGCATCAGGTGTGATCATAAAAAGTAACATCAGATTGAAATTGGCAAAGTGTATAATGTGTAGAATTGATCATTTGAATCCAAGGAACTGAATTGTAAAATAATTGCTCTGGAAGTGAACTCTGAAACCTTGTGGACTTAGAATCAGGTTTTATTGTATGAGTCAGTGCACTTATTCCGACCCTTTTCATCTTTTCTGTACTCTTTCCCCCTCACCGTGTGTGGGGGTGTGTGTGTACTACACTGTTCCCTTAACATATAATGCCATATTTGACGGGCTTAGGTAAAGAAACAAAATTTTAAGCAATTCACAATTAAGAAGTGCATCATAAGTGTATGTTATGTTCAGGTGTGATGGATTAGGCAGAAATTTAGCAGAAGGCCAGATTAAGACCTAGCCTAAATGTAAGTACACGTTCATTTGAATGTGTAGGTAGTTCAGGCACAGTAATTGCACGGGCTAGCTGGTACTCTGGAATTTTCTGGTGTAGTGATTGGGGCTAATGAGGCTGCCTCAGGTGGTTCTGCAATTGGTTACACGTGGCTTTTGAGACCGCTGCAGGAGATTTCCCATCACCCAGAGAGGGCGAAGGAATGGTATGTTCAGCAGTGTTAACAGAACTGAGAATTTCCACAGGAGAGCCACAGTGTCAGCGGAAAAGCTGGGTATAAGTAGGCAAGATGAAAAGTCAAGGCACTTTGGGATTTTGAAGGCTTTAACGTTAGAGCGTATACCAGTTTTGGGGAAGCAGATTACTGTAGGTAGGATTTATCCTATTTCTGGTTAATAGGTAAGATATAGCACTTTATTTTAAGAACAGCTTTGAGAGAGGGCATATTCTGGATGAGTGAATACATTTCAATCAGTATGGTAATTCTTACAATTAAGAGCTAAATTTCAGAGTGGTAAAAACGCTAGCCCTAAAGATTTTTAATGCATCTGTTTAAGCTTACAGTTCCTTTACAAATTTACTTGTTGCCTAATAGAGCTCTTTGACTTTACAACTGCCCAAGAAATGGTTTTCTAATGTAAATTTTCCTTTTCTTAAAGCAAGAAGGTTAAATGAACACATTTCTCCTTCAGCCTATGGGAAATTTCTTTTCTTTGAAATGCGATTGCAAAGATGACCTCTGGACTTTCCTGGGAAAAAAAACCCTTTTATTCTCCTTTTTGGGAAAGCTCCTTTTAAAGGAACAGGATGCCTTCTCAGCTTTGCTTGCATTAGGGTATAAGCTTTCATGATGCAAAGGAAGAGAAAACCTCTTCTCACAGCACTAAATAGTAGAAGGACAAAGGGTGAATAAATACTAAATGGTTATTTTTATTCCATTGTCCCCATTTTTCTTGATAAGATATGTGTAACACACCAACTTACTGTGACCTAGGAAAGGCTGCCAAGGATGTCTTCAACAAAGGATATGGTAAGTATGGTTTTGTAAATATTCAATTTTGGTTAAGGGTTAATATTGAATGCCTCTTATACTGTGCTGGTAAAGTGAGGTTAGGTCAACATTAATGTGTCTCACAAGGTTTAAGGGGATAACTATTAACAGGTTATTAGACTTCATTTTTTAGAGGTAGAGTCCCACAGGCTTTACAAACAATTGTGTATGTATATGTGTACACACACACACACGCATGCATAGTTAATATTATCTGTAAGACCAAATAATGTAACTCTGTAATATGTATACCTTTCTGGCTAGCCCTGGTGACCTTTAAAGTAGGGGTGCATTTTTCCTTCTCCAAATAATGGCAGTGTTTTTGTGGGAGTGAAGACACAGCTTTTGACCGCTTTGCAGTAACATATTTTTTTGATCCAAATGGACATTTATTTTTAGTTTTTAAAGTTTAGTCTTTAAACTTATTGTGTTGTACACATTTGATTTTATTAACTAGTAATGTTAATTGTGTGTATTTTAAGCTTGTATATATATCTGCATGGTATTTTCTAATAATTCTGGTTCTCAGAATAGTACATATTCCTTTATCACTTGTTTTTTAACTTACCATGTTAACATATGTTTAGTAATTTGAGGGGGTGCAAAATTATGCTTAAGTTATTTCATTATAATTTAGTTTCTCTTGAAACTCTCACCTAAGGTGAACACTGTCTGTTTTCCATATGGAAGGTCCTATGGACTATTTTCATAGTTTCTAAGTTGCAAAAATTGGAGTGAATGTCACATTTTGTAAGTTACTGTGTTTTTGTGTGTGCATCTAGGGTTTGGCATGGTCAAAATAGACCTGAGAACCAAGTCATGTAGTGGAGTGGTAAGTACCTAATACATTTTCTATAGCCTGTAGATGTAGCCTGAGTAACTGAAAAGGACCTGTTTAAAAATCAGCGTTTAGCCTAGATATGTGAAGCAGCATACTTTCGGCTCTGCGCCCTCCTCCTGACAGCTTCATCCCACTCTCGGATTTCGGTGAGAATCCTCCCCCAGCCACGTAGGCCTTACAGTGTGTGCCATGTCGTCATGCCTTCACAAATACGGCACTGAAAACTTGACCTTCATTGTATTGGGTTCGTGCAAGTTTTGTCACCCCTTGTACAAGAACAAATTAATTTTAGCCTGTCCCTTCATGATTCATTGAAGCAAATGTAGAAATAAAATGCACATAGAAATTAGTTTACAGTTTTTATTCATGTTCATGAAGTCTTTTTTTACTGGAAATTAAGAATATAGTCAAAGATACATGTACATATTTTTCAAAGCATCATTAACCAGAGTTTTTACTCAGTAAGTTTCAGCAACTAAATTAACCATACATTTACCTCATTTTCTGATTTCTCCTTATTGGCTGCATCTTTTTTGGTATTACTTATTCGAACCAATGCAAATTTTATTTCTAGATATAATGATTTAATTAGAAGGGCAGGAGACATGTGGAATTCTTATGATACTTGGTCTCATACTCGGTATAATCATGTTTGTCACTGTCATTCTTCCCCTGGGTTTTCTAGTGATGAATAAATACATATGCAGCTATCCTACTAGGATGGGCATATTGTATGTCGTTCTGTTAAAATGGAAATGTTATACTCATTTCGAGTAGGGTTTCAGAATTTGCTCAAGTCGGGTTTGTGTTGCAAAAACCATCAACTAAAATGTTACCTCCCTTTCATGCTGCTGTGGTGTGGGAATATTCACTCAGATGGTAAGAAAAACAAAGCATATTTGTGTGCTTGTTTTTGTGGCTGCTTTTGGTCTCTGGTACTGATTCATGATAAATTACATCCACTGCTCCACATTTATTACACTTTGATATTTTTATTGTATGCCATCTATTTAACAGTAACGTTTTTAAGATTGTTTTGTTGCTTTCTAGCATTTAATGTAGAGCTATAGATGTTATGTGCATGTTGTAAATGTATTTTGCACTGTTTGATCTAATTATGAAATTAGACAAAAGCAATTATAAGCTTGGAACTGAACTTAGAAAAATAGTAGCCTTCTCTTGAGATTCATATTTCTGGTATTTTAGACTTTTGACAAAGCTTCAAACTAAGAAATAATGGTAATAAGGAAGAAAAGTAGACTGACTACTCTTTTACCTTGATATTGAGCACCAAAATTAAGGTTTATATTTGGTGTACTTTCAAGTTTATGAAAGGTAAATGTAAAAAAATGAAGCATGGGTAGTCGGATCTACTAGAAACTAGAAGAACACGCTGGTCAAATTAACCAGTTGTATGAACTGTTAAACATGGTTAGCTTTTTATCACTTTTCACTAAGGCCTTGCCCTAAGTGTGCAGCATGATATTTTCTTTGAAAACATTCTGTGTGGTGTTGATAAACAGATCAAGAGTTTTCCAGTTGTTTCATCAGCCTAGAACCAGAGTTAGGAAGCAGGGTGTTTGGTGAAGGGAAGGTTCATATTGCAGGCAGTGAAATGAAACTGTCACGTCTGGCAGCATTTCAGAGATGTTCTTTAAAAACAGGGCCGGTCAGAATGGTTTTTTCTTGACAGTTCATAGATTGTCAGTGACAGGTGTTGGCTGTTTGCTTCCCCCTAGAAGGATATCTTTTTCTACTAGCTTATTGTCATATGACTGAAATGACATCTAAGTCAGGAGGGGATCTATTTTAAGGGACTCATAGTAACTCTTTGATAGAAAACACTTTAAAAAGATAGGCGGAGAAGGGAGAAAGAGGGATAAGTTATGACTTTGCATTTTGTTATAAAAAATGGATAGACACTTTCAAATAATAAAATTGTGCTTAAAGTTTTATAGATAGTTTTGTGGACAAAAGTAATAAAGTTTTCCTAACAACGAATGTATTAAATGCCACTGAAGTCTACACTTAAAATGGTTAAAATTATACATTTTATATTGTATTTTATTACAATAAAAATAAAATTTAAAAAAGTGATAGAGTTCTGGCCTTATTAAAAAGGAGGAGGGAGGCTGGTGTGTCCTCTGATTTGGGAATTTTTAAGGACTTTAAAATTAAATAATGGTTTAAATGATGATAGAGAATTGATCATCTTTTTTAGGCCATGAAAGTAAAATGATCAAGGTTCTCTATTTTTGCTTTTTTAGTGAAGACATTTGTTTTCAGTGAAGATATTCCTCTTTTAAAGGCGAGAATTTAAGATTTCCATTTAGTAAGAGTGCATGAAACAAAAAATACCAGTAAGAGAGGTGGAGTAATGGAGAGATCTGAACTGGTTAACATATGCAGAGACTGGAAAGAACGAAGGAGAGCAGGCGCCAAGTTGCTGTAGAGGAGGGCTGTGCTAAAACATTAATCGTACTGGTGTGTAGTGCACTGAACACTGCTTTCTGAAAGGATCTTTTCTATTTGACAAGCTCCCTTTAAAGTAGTTATTTTTTTATTGCCTAGGAATTTTCTACTTCTGGTCATGCCTATACTGATACAGGGAAAGCTTCAGGCAACCTAGAGACCAAATACAAGGTCTGTAACTATGGACTTACCTTCACCCAAAAATGGAACACAGACAATACTCTTGGAACAGAAATCTCTTGGGAGAATAAGGTAAAAGAAAGCATTAGAAGTTATTTGTATGTTAAATTTATCTTGCAGATAAGATGATGAACAAACCCCAAAATATAACCTGAACGAGATCTTACAACCTATCCAGTAGCCATATTTTTTCTTTGTACATGGCCTTGTTTGGTATGTCTTACATTTCTAGAAAGTAAGGCTTTGTGACTACATAATTATCACTCTTCATCTTTATCCTGAATTTTTCTATTCACTCTGTTATATTGGGTTGGCCAAAAAGTTTGTTTAGGATTCCCTATATGATGGCTCTAGTAGTGCTTAGTTGTCTTTAACTTCATTTAAAACAATTTTGTTAAATTGTATTGTGACAGCTGTCATATCAGCCTGCATTTTTTAAAAAACTTACCAAAACTGATGAATTTTTGTGCAGCCATTTTAATACTGAAGATGGAAAAAGATAATGCAACATTTTTGGCATATTATGCTTATTTCAAGAAAGGTAAAATTGCAACTGAAATGCAAAAAAGGATTTGTGCAGTGTATGGAGAAGGTGCTGTGATTAATTGAATGTGTCAAAAGTGGTTTGTCAAGTTTCTTGGTATTATTGACATTTTGGCCAAATAATTATTTGTGGGTCTGTCTTATGCATTGGAGGGTGTTTAGCCGCACCCCTGGCCTCTGCCCACTAGAAACCAATAGCGGGAGATAGCTGCCATACTCAGAATATCCAAATCAATAAAGTTATTGTTGAAAATGAAAAATGTATCTTTTACCTAAAACAGTAAACACTTTTTGGTCAACCCAGTACATCTGAGCCTCTGCTGGGTAGACCAAACTATTTGCAGTGATTTAGTTTTAATTTTGTCTTGTAAACATTGCAAAATCAGCTCCACAGAAAAATGTTTCTAAAATTCTATAATGTTTTCCAAGAGAAAATCTATCAGATATTTGTCAAGGGTCTACTATGTATAGGGCACTATGTTTCAGGGTTTGTCTGTATGCACATTACCATATATAGGTAGTATAAATGGATAGCTGAATAAATAAGTTGGCTTATTAAATAATCACTTTGTCTTATTAACAATAAATTTTAAGAGAATATCAATATTATTTAGTTGTGTTGGGATTTTATTGTTTTTGTATTGTGATTTACGTTACTGGCTGGAAGAGAATTTGACCTTTATAATTTAACCTGTTTTTTGGTGGAAGAATCATGATGATGAAGCCTGGGGGGAGGGGAGAGGGATAAAGGAACAGGGAATGGTGAAGAAATAATTTATTAAATATAATATTTGTCTTTCTTTGATGACTTTTTTGTTAGGAAGTTTGAGAAAACTTTAGAATTGGTTTATTGAGTCAAAATAAGAATTAAAAGTTATTAATTATTAATTATAAATCTTTATTTTTCAGTTGGCCGAAGGGTTGAAACTTACTCTTGATACCATATTTGTACCGAACACAGGGTAATTATCCAAACCATGATTTCTGAAGTGTTTTTTTAGCCTATAAGGAGGTTTAGGATAGGGAGTTGAAATAAAAAGTTTTGATGCAGAAGAGCTTGGGAGGGTTGCCGTCAGGACGCCCTCTTCCCTATATGCAGGAAAGAGAAAGGAAGACTCCCTTGAGTGAGGTAAAATTTTTATTTGAAAATTGATCAGAAAGCCCTGGCTGGTGTAGCTTTGTGGATTGACTGTGGGCCTGCGAACCAAAGGGTGGCCGGTTCAATTCCCAGTGAAGGCATATGTCTGGGTTGCGGGCCAGGTCCCCAGTGGGGGTATACAAGAGGCAACCACACATTGATGTTTCCTCTTCCTCTCTTTCTCTCTCCCTTCCCCTCTGTCTATAAATGCATAAATAAATAAATCTTTAAAAAAAAAGAAAATTGATCAGATGAACAAAAACATAAATCTAGTCCAAAGAGGCACACAGTAGGAAAAGTTTAGTAACTAGAAGGGTTTGAGATTAGATATTTCTTAAGCTATTCTAAAGATTCATGGATGTGGTATTTTGCTAAGTCTTTCTTAAGAAAACAGTGTAATCTCCTGGCTGTAGAACATTACAACAAGTAGTTCTGCTATTGACTTACTTTCTTATCCTGTATAACTCCTCCCAACATTTCTGCTTCAGTTTCTTCTAAAAAATGGAGATGATGCCCTGGCTGGTGTAGCTTAGTGGATTAAGCGCGGGCCTGTGAACCAAGAGATCACGGTTTGATTCCCAGTCAGGGCACATGCCTGGGTTGCAGGCCAGTTCCCAGTAGGGAATGCACAGGAAGCAACCATACAATGATATTTCTCTCCCTCTCTCCTTCCCTTTCCCTCTAAAAGATAAATAAATAAAATATTTTTAAAAAAATGGAGATGATGATGTTTCTTATCTGCCTATCATGGGCCAAGGCTATCAGAAGGACAAAGGGGCTAGATAAAGGCAGAGTAGCATTTCTTAGCTGTAACAACAGGTGTGTCCTTCCTGCCATAACTTTAGTGATGTTCAGGACACACATTCTCTCATAAGAGGCCTGATTGGAATAGAAAAGGATTATTAAGAACAAATTTCAGTATTGTCCTTCAAAAATGCATACTTTCTTCCATCTGTCTAACAAAGAGAAGACACTCACCCTAAGGAAAATACATATGCTTACCAAAGAGCATGAAGAAAAAAGTAAACTTCTATCCATGATAGGTTAAAGGTGAAGTGGTTTGGGTGTTGTTACCCTTTGTAGCATTTGGGGATTTGGAAATATTTAAAGGAATTTGGCTTATCATGACACATGTGTATTCACTGGTACTGAAATACCTCACTCCTTTTTATACCTTTGTTCATACTTTCAAGAAATCATGAAATACCCTATCATTTGACCTTATAGTGAGGAGTAGGTAAAAATAGTACATATATTTCTAATACTAAGTCATTTGAAACATTTTTGCTATACATGTGCCATCTACCACTGGGGGAAAGGGGATCTTACCCTAAAAATTCCTGGACAGTGGTGGAAACTCACGTTGTTTACATTGTGTTGTGTTTGTTTTTCACAGAAAGAAGAGTGGGAAATTGAAGGCCTCCTATAAACGGGATTGTTTCAGTCTTGGCAGTAATGTTGATATAGATTTTTCTGGCCCAACCATCTATGGCTGGGCTGTATTAGCCTTTGAAGGTTGGCTTGCTGGCTATCAGATGAGTTTTGACACGGCTAAATCCAAACTGTCACAGAATAATTTCGCCCTGGGTTACAAGGCTGCAGACTTCCAGCTGCACACTCATGTGTGAGTATTTATAATTGACTCTTTCTTTGGTGGCAGTGCAGTCGCCCAAAAAGTTGGTAGCCATTAGCATGTTGAGAAGGTTAGACGTGATGGTAATTGCATTTAATATGCCCTGAAGGACATCCAACCTCACTGCACTGTTTTTATAGTCAGCAAAACATTGCCAGAGATTAGTGCACTTGGTGCGTTGTGCTGCGCTGCTGGTAGTTACTGGCTTCTCAGCCTCTACCCCAAACTCTTTGAAGTTCTGGAATCTGTAGAAGCAGCATTGGGATGTAGAGAGCCCAGGCCATGGGTCACCTCCTGATATAAGGGATCCTTTGGAGATGTTCCAGTTTTCTCTGGCGCCCTACACAGCTTGGCAGTGTTTGGAAGTAGGTCTGTTTGGAGCATGAAGAATAACTGCCTGATTTACCTGAGCATCCTGGAACATCCCCTGTAATTCCCTGGAGGTTTTCACTGACCTTTGGTCAGAAGTAGCAGGTCCTCAAAGCAGTTCTGGGTTCAGTTCTGTAGGCTGCAACCCATTGGTGAAATGAAATTTTTAAAATACCTTTTCATATACTTGTTAGTTATTTGAGTATCTTCTTTGAAAAAATGTCTGTTCAGGTCCTTTGCCCCATTTTCTAATTGAATTATTTGTTTACATTTTTTCATTATGGAGTTGTAAGAGTTCTCTATATATTATGGATATTAACCCTTTATCAGATATCTGGTTTGAAAATATTTTCTCTCATTCTGTAAGTTGCCTTCTCATTTTGTTGATCATTTTACTGTGAAGAAGCTTTTTAGAGTGATGTAGTTCCACTTGTTTATATTTGCTTTATTGCTTATGCTTTAGGTGCCATGGTGAAATGAATTTGAACTTGTAAATTTTATGTCGTGGGCTACTAGGCATTGCTACTCTACCATGAAGAGAAAGCAAAGGATGAGCTGTGTGTTTTTGAAGTGTTCCCTATCTCTCTTCACTAGACATTCTAATCCACTTACGCTGACTAAAATAAAGTCATGCGGTGGTATAGGCAGTGGCACTGAAATTGATGAAAAAAGTATTGATCAGGAAAACCATGCAAACTCAGGGACTAACTTCTAGGATGCTTTGAACAGGTTAGGTACTTCTCTGGAGCAGTGCCGCTAGGTTTTATAGGGAGGGTGCTTTCTGATTCTAGGACTCTGTTTTAAATGAAACCCAGAATTGGCATTCTTCCCATACTTGTGCCACTATGTATATATTTCTGTGGAATCTTTATTGAAGTTTATAAAATCTGTGAACATCTCAGACCTGTAGGGCATATTCACCTGAGGTGTCTGCCTTTGTGGATAACTTAATTGTGACTAAGTTTGTCATATGTAGAAGCCAAGTAAATTAATCGAGTGTTAACTGCATTTTAATGAGGTGGTTAAATTACATAACTAGATTTAGTTCCTTATTTTGTTTGGCAATCATTTATGCCAGAAGTTTGCTAAAATCTATAGATGCAAAGTGATATCCTTGTTTTGATAGTTTTAGAATTTGTTTCCATACAATTAACAGTGGTACAAATTAGATGTTTATGACTTTTTCTTATACCATGAAAACAGGAATGATGGCACTGAATTTGGAGGGTCTATCTACCAGAAGGTTAATGAGAAGATTGAAACATCAATAAACCTTGCCTGGACAGCTGGCAGTAACAACACCCGTTTCGGCATCGCTGCTAAATACAAGTTGGATTGTAGAACTTCTCTCTCTGTAAGGATGTGCTACCAGATTGTGTCTGCTCTTAGGCTTTCACCTGAGTTGCTGATGAAAGCTGCGGTGTGGTCGTAGTTGGCATGTTCTTTATTAACTTTAACGAGCTAGTCATTGTGTAGTGAAAGGAGTGTTACACTTGAAGTTAGGAAATTGGGTTCTAGTCCTAGTTCCTCCTGTGTTTGGCTGTCTGACTTTCTCAAGTCATTTTCTCTCTTTGGCCCCTAAATTTTCTTATCTATAAATTCATGGGATTTGATTACTCTTCCTGTTGGGGTTAGTAATTCTTAATAACACTGATTGGGTTCTTAAATGTCAGATACTGTGCTAAGGGCTTTACGTGTATTATTTCATTTAATCCTCACAACTACCATAGGTGGTGGGTAGTGTCCCCATCCCCGTTTTACAGATGAGGGAACTGAGGCTTAGAGACGTCAGGTAGCTTGCCCAAGGTCACACAATTAAGTGGCAGTGCCAAGATTTGAGCCTAGTCTGTCTCTCACCAGAGTTGATGTTCTAACCACTGTCAGGGGTTATAAACTGGTATCTCAAAGAATTTAGTACATAGGGATATTTGGCTGCAGTGTTTTAAAAATATTTGCTTGAGGCCTCTAAGCCTACATTCTCAAGGTCCCTTAAAAGATTTATCTTATTAATTAAATTTTCAGTTTCAGGCATTCTAGATTGGCCCTAAGGTGCTTTAGGTTTGGGAATCAGATGCATGAAGTGGTCACACTGGACTTCTAAGTTATAAAATTGAGCGTTTTCTGACTGTTTGTTTCATCCCCTAACCTTAGGCTAAAGTAAATAATGCCAGCCTGATTGGATTGGGTTATACTCAGACTCTTCGACCAGGTAAGTAAAGGAATTAATAACAATGGGGTTGGGATAAGCGATGATAGAGAAATAATGAAAATAACCTATAAAACAACCTACAATCACTGTTGGCTTATTCAGACCATTTTGTAACATTTGTTTGTTCATACAAAGTAAAATCAAGTACTTGTGCTTAAAAAGTTTATGTATTTCTAACTATAACTTGGTCACTCTGGCTTGTAAGTTTGGGTGATTACTTACTATTCGTAACCTGAACTCCAAATAAAGTTTGCCATGATTATGCTTTCCTCATTACAGATCAGATGATTACAGATAACCCTGTGTTAAGTTCAGTAACAGCTGTATGCTTGTAACTCTTACAGCCAGCTGTAATCCGTGCCATTGACTGCACCCACTGTTTCTAGAAAACGCAGATCTGGTTCTAAGAGTTGTCACAAGTGATTGTGGTGTTTTCTTCTTCCTAGGAGTCAAACTGACCCTATCGGCGTTAATCGACGGAAAGAACTTCAATGCAGGAGGTCACAAGGTTGGGTTGGGATTTGAACTAGAAGCTTAATGAGGTTTTGAATAAAGCATTAGATTTCTCCCCGGAGATGAAGAGAAATGAACCCACTATGTTTTGGCCTTAAAATTCTTCTCTGAAATTTCAAAAGTGTGAACTTTTTATTCTTCCAAAGAATTGTAGTCCTCCCGCACACCGAAGTCTAGAGATCACGAGTCCATCCTAAGGGAGGTGCTGGAAGGCATGCCTGGAAGTTGTCGTACCTGTGCCACATTTCAGTTCAGTTCCACAGTGTTATTTTAAATGTGATCCTCAGCGACAGTGTAGAGTCACGTTGTAAAGGAAATAACCCGATCCTCCAGTTTGTATATCACGTCCTGCATGTCCCACACTACTTTTTCATGACCGTTTAATATATTGATCTCTGTGCTGTAGTAGAGTCTTTGGTTTTGCATCAGAACAAAATAAACCCATCACATTTGAAAATAATTACTCATCTGACTCGATAGTGGTGGCTTGCTTATATTTGGTGTGATTTGCTTTGAAAAATACTTTCATAGATGGATTTATGCCTAAGTGGTATGCCTAAAATATCGGTACCATTGCCTAGCCCTTTCACTTTAGTTACCTGTCTCATCGCTTCTCCGCACGCAGGCTGAAGCGTGAAACTGAGTTCCGTTCCACTGGGCAGAAGCTCATCTGTTGAGGTACTTCTTCCTTTCGCAGTGTGGTAGAGGAGTGTCAGTCGGCAGTTTTGGGAAACAGCGAGATGTGAGTGGTGAAAAGACTGGCAGAGGAGAGTACAACTGGGGGGAAGTACCGTCGGGAAGAAGGAGCTAGGAGGAGGCAAAGCTGGCAGAGGGCACCTCCATGGCTCCTCCCAAGCCTCCAGAAAATGGTTTTGATTACTAGGTCTAGAAAAATGATAACCAAAGAATGGAAATACCAGTTGAAGAAAAAAAATGGGAGTAGACTGATCACGGCTTAATGGTAAGTCATCTTACTTTCTAAAAGTGTAACTTCTTTTGAAAAAAAAAATTTAAACAATATATGCTGGCTGCAACAAATTCAGTCAGTTTAGACATAAATAAAGTTGAAAATTGCCATTTCTCTCTCCAAACCCTATTCTTCTGCTACCACTAACAGTTTGATATGTGCCCTTGCAGATGTTTTTCAGTGTCTTTAGAGATTATATAAACACCTGTATATGACAGTAAAATGCACAGCTTGTTTCACAATATATTTTTAAATGTGACATAAGAGGGCCCTTTTGTTTGTTCATACACACCTGCCTCATTTTTTTTTTTTATTTTACACTGGTGGGTTGAACTACCATTACTGGAGATAAAGTATAACAGGAAAGGAAAGGGAGTGAGGGAGGTAAGAACAGATTCATTCTGTCCTGTTGACACCTGCATCTGGTTAACTCTGTCTTACGGGTGGACTGCACACAGCGTGAGGATGGATGGGCGTCGGTGGCTAACTGCCCTGTGTTAGAGGTGTGTTGCTGTGGGGCGGTCCCATCTGGTGGTGGTAGGGGTGGAGGCCATCAGGAAATACAGGAAACACAGAGGGAATGTACCTCTAGTTTGTTGGCCATTTACCTGATGAAGTTGTGTTACGGTCTGAATTAAACAGGGAGAAAATGGGTTTATGGTTTTTCCCTTTCCCGTGTTATCCCTTTTAAACTATTTGTTATTACAGAGCTAAAGAGCTGATTTTTTTGTGTGTTGATAAAGTAACCCATATATGAACACAGGCAGCTTAAAGTCAGCTTTTATTCAGTCATTTTATTGAGTTACCTGGCTGGCTAGGCCGTGTCCTAAATGTCCTCGTCATTGTGGGCGTCATTAAGTTGTAGCAGAAAGGAAAGCACATTTCTTGAGCTTAAGTGCCATGCACCATGCTGATAGTCATATATATTATATACTACAAATATTATAATACATAATCCATTTAGTACTCAATGGTAACTGCAGACATCAGGAAAGAAAGCCAACAAGAACTGCTTTAGAACAGTGCAATTCCTGATGGTTTCTCCAAATGAAAATTCTCAATAGCTCCTTGCTCTCCTCAGTGAAATGCACGTAAGCACCTTTCTCCCTTCTCCCCTAGCTTTCTCCTCCTTCCCTGTCTCCTCCCCCATTTCTCTGCAATTTAGCCTTGTAAGTCCTATGGCCACTCCCATTATTTGATTTTAATTTTTTATATTGATTCATTCAGCACACTGTCTTGCCTTTTGAGTCTTACTCAAGATGATTTAAATGGCCTTCATCACAGCCTTATGAGCGTTTGTACCTGGGAGTAGAGAACTGACATCCTAGTGTGTGTATTTGATGCCAGTGGATTCTTTGATTCAGTAACTCCACTCTTAGGCATTTGCCTTAGGGAAATCACCTGAGATGCACGAAGATTCATATACAAGGTTTCTCATAACAGAAATCGATAGCCATCTGAACGATGTATATACAATATACATATTATACGTGAATGAGGGTATGTATAGTAAGTGGAATTATTCAACCATTAAAAATGTTTTTGAAGAATAATAACCATTGAGCATTATTCACAATATGTGAAATACGGAAAGCAAAGTAAAATCTCAATTTTATTTTTTAAAGTGTGTGCAAATACTGGAGGAAATGCTGTAAAATACTGATATTCATGACCTCAGGATGGTGGAGTCATACGTAGTTTTTGTTTATTTTATACTTTCCTATATTTGGTGTTCTGAAGTAAATTCCTTGTGTCTGTCACTGGGGAAAACTCCTGTTCCCGTCTGAAAGAGGCCGCGGGCCGGCCGTGTTCCAACCGGTGGTGAGAGCACTTGGGGCTCTGCTGAGGTTTTTCTTGAACTTTGTAATAATATAGTTCACGCATATTTTAAATATTAATTATTGCCAGAGACCAGGAAGGCATCACAGCTAATCCATCATTATCCTCGAGCATCGCTGCTCAAGGGGCAGAGGACAGTAAATGCCCCAAAGTTTCATTAAGTTACTAAATGTGTGTCCTTGGAAGCTCACTGCCTGCTTGGCCAAGCCTCGGGTCCTAGAACTGGGGGCAGGAGAAGTCAAAGCCATGTCTGGGTCACCCTACAGTGGTACCCACATCCATAAGCAAGACCACTCTGCTTCCTACACATTGAAGACCGTCCTTCCCTGCAAGCCTAGAGCCTCTGGTTGTGCATGCTCTACATGTCCTCCGATTTTGTTCCCTCTGCTTGTTTCCTGTTACCAAGCCCCTTTTTCTTTTGCCCTCAACTTAAATGTTAGCATTCAGGTCCGGTGCTCTATTCTTTAACTCTACACCTTGGTGATGTATGTATTTGGTGAGGAGCCTTTTCAAATCACATTTGCCCGTCCTTAGGTCCTGATATGCCTCAGGGCCTTCACAGAGTAAGGGTTGTCTGACAGTAGCACCATTGTTTTTTTTTTTCCAAGCACAGTTGTCTGTACTTACCCCCTCACTCCCCCCGACTGATAGTAGCACAGGTCTTACTCAGATTTGAAACAATTGTCAGTTAGGACAGTGTGTCAGTGGATGGAGGCCAAAAGCCTCACCTTTCCCTCTGAAGGCTCACTGATACTTGTGCTCTGGCTGAGTGACAGCCGTGCTGGGCCAGGGCAGGCTCCCTCCTGCGGGGTTTGAGTGCTGTGAAGGAGGGGAACCCTTGTGCTCTGAGGTCAGTCTCCCACGGAGAAGAGGGGAGGAACTGACACCAACATGCCTGGTTTATTCTCCCCAGGTGTACCAATCATGCATTCCTTTCCTCCCATGGAGGGACTAAGAGGGTAGAGAGAGGCCAAAGTATGATGCTAACGGCAGTCCAGTCACTTGAAGGAGACATTTAAGAACAGGGCACAGCTTTCATAGTGTGTGTGAAGCCATAGCCAATCTCTCCCTCCCAGAGATTCGGCTTGTTCACTTAGGAAATCTATCCAAATCTTGGAGTGAGTGGAGTATGTGCTTCATCACATCTTCCTGGTGATGTTCACGTACTTACTCTGCTCAGCCTTTGGACACTCCTCCTGTCTTCCCAGACAGCTGCCTCCTAAAACTCACAACTCCCAAAGCTTGTCTCCATCTGAGGAGGCTGTCCCAACCTCTAAACTTTTACTGCCAGCTGCCTGGTGGACACCTCTTTCCATAGTCTGCAGGTATCTAAGGTTCACCATTTCCCAACCTAAACCAGCGCTTTTACTGGGAATTCTGCAGCTAAATCTGTCCCTTCTGGGACAACTTCCTGACCTCCCCAGGCCATTCAGTGGCCCTACCCCAGGGTTCCTCCCGCTCTGTGGACACATCCTGGTGGTGGCAGCAATCACACTGCATTGCTGTTTTGTTCGCTGTCTCCTCTCCTGCCTGTGAGCTCCTAGAGGACAGTCTTCTGTCTTCCTACCTCCAGTGGCCAGGCCAGCACTTGGCACATGATAGGTACCCATTGGATTTGCTGAATGAATGAAAATGGATCAGCTATCAGGCAGGGGGGCTTGTTTGGCTTCCAAGTCATGGGGATTTTTGCATACAGATTGAGGTTCTCCTTTGGCATGCATTCATAGTTCCATGGGGCCATCAAAGAAGCACAGACAATTCCTAGCAACTCTTTGAATTATGGTATGATTAACATTGTGATGTGACTTCACTGTGGCCATTTAGAGAGGTTCTGGAAAGGTGGTCATAATTGCAATTACACTTGACCCCACTGGGTGCCGCTGTTGTTGCTGCCAATGGAAGATGATGGCCCGGCTGTGGGGGGGTGGGGGGTCCCTGCCTTCTGCCCAGGAGCTCAGGCTATCTCCTTTTGAGCTACTCACTCTCTTCCCCAACATCTGCCTACTCTTAGGTGGGAATCTTGACATTCAGGGTTTGGTTTAACCTTGGAATGTCAAGCCTTGAGGAAAGGCAAGGGAATTCTCTACCCTACTCTGGTCCAAATCCTTTTTGCTCTTTGTTTTGTTCTGTTCTAGCCAGTGGAGATGGAGAACAGTTGATCACCTTTGTTGAGTCTGAAATTCCGTACTTAAAATCAAATTTAATTCCTAATGCTTCCTTTATAAACACAGAATAAACCTCGCCCTTTCTTCTGGGTTTCCTTTCCAAGTTCTTAATTACCTACCACTGTTACTTCTGAGTGTTCCTCCCAGGCCTACCAGTCCTTTGTCTGGAGACCACAGCAGTGGACGCAGGCTGACAGCTGCCGCACAGGAAGAGACTGACAGCAAGTCAGGAAGCCGGGGGCCCACTCTGGACCTGTGGCCACTTGGCTGCCTAAACGTCATCTCATTCCATGCCTCAGCTTCCCAGTGCCTGGCCAGTTCCAGGCATTTTAAAACCAGTGTTTCTAAAAGGGTTGTAGTGGGATGATGGAGTATAGGTGACTTCTTCCTTTTATCAGAGTATGCTTCAGCGTTGTTTCCTTGTCTTCTCAGTAATAAAGAATGCTGTGCTACAGAAATTTTCAGGAGCGTGACAATCCAAGAACAGAGCTACAATTACCCTTTAGGAGAATTTAACTGTATTCTTTGGGTCTCACCAAGAACCTTTCTTTCCCCCACACCAAGCATGCAGAGAACCCATTCTCCAGTTTCTTTTAGTAATTCATCCTCAAGGGAGGGAAACCATTGTTTATGGAGCTGTCTTCTGGGCCAGGCCTGCAGTGGTCCATTTCACTACTGCACTGTTCCCCCAGAACTCCTTACAGCCGGAATGACGGTCTCATTTGTCCCCATGTGCGGAAACTGGAACCAATAGGGTTAAAGTTGCTGAAGTCTGAGCCCAGTTCCTCCAGACCCCAGGGATCACTGCCTTAGGAGCACTTCAGGCAGGGGGCAAATCTGGTCTCCCTCAGTGGGCAGGAAACGTCATCTGAGGACTCGACCACACACACTGCTTGATCTCCTTCCAGCACCTTTTCCTGCCTCACTTGCAATTGAATAAGGTCATCGATGCCATAGATCTCTACATGTCATCACTAGCTGAGCCATGGAATGGTTATATTTTTCAAACACAGTTGACATTCAGTATTATGTCAGTTTCAGGTGTATAGCATGGTGGTTAGACAATTATACAGGGTGGGGCAAAAGTAGGTTTACAGTTGTGCGTATGAAAAGTACAATAAATAATAAAAGAATAAACTGTCTTGTGTAGTCACAACTGTAAACCTACTTTTGCCCCACCCTGCGAATTTGTGAAGTGATCCCCCGGTAATTCAAGTACTCATCTGACACCACACGTAGTTGTTACAGTATTATTGGCTATGTTCCCCATGCTGTATCTTACTTACATCCCCACGACTATTTTGTAATTACTGATCTGTACTTCTTAATCCTTTCACTTTTTCCATTCAGCCCCCAAACCTCCTCCATCAGCAACCGTTAGTTTGTTCTCTGCATCTATGATTGTTTGTTTTGTTTGTTAATTTGTTTTGTTCTTTAGATTTCACATGTAAGTGAATTCATACAGTATTTGTCCTTCTCGGTCTTAATCCAAACAATGTAATACCCTCTAGGTCCATCCATGTTGTCAGAAATGTAAAGATTTCATTCGTTTTAATGGCCAAGTAATATTCCACTGTGTGTGTGTGTGTGTGTGTGTGTGTGTATACCACCACTTTTTTTATCCACTCGTCTATCGACAGGCACTTGGGTTGCTTCCATATCTCACTATTGTAAATAACACTGCAATGAACATGGGGGTGCATATATCTTTTCAAATTTAGTATTTTAGTGGCTTTTTGATACATATACAGAAATGCAATTGCTAGGTCATAGGTAGTTCTATTTTTAGTTTTTTGAGTATCCTCCATTCTGTTTCCCACAGTGGCTGCACCAGTCTGCATTCCCACCCGCAGTCACTAGGGTTCCCTTTTCTCCACATCCTCAGCAATATTTGTTTGTTGATTTACTGATTCTGACAGGTGTGAGGTGACATCTCATTGTGGTTTTAATTTGCATTTCTCTGATTAGTGACGTTGAGCATCTTTTCATGTCTACTGGCTACCTGTATGTCCTCTTTGGAGAAGTGTCTATTCAGGTTCTCTGCCCATTTTTTTTTATTGGATTGTTGGTGTTGAGTTGTATGAGTTCTTTTTTTTTTAAAGATTTTATTTATTTATTTTTAGAGGGGAAGGGAAGGAGAGAGGGAGAGAAACATCAATGTGTGGTTTCCTCTCACATGCCCCCTACTGGGGACCTGGCCTGCAACCCAGGCATGTGCCCTGACTGGGAATCAAACCGTGACCCTTTGGTTCACAGGCCTGTGCTCAATCCACTGAGCTACACCAGCCAGGGCAAGTTGTATGAATTCTTTATAAATTTTAGATACTAACTCCTTATCAGATGTGTCTTTGATGAATATTCTTTCCATTCAGGTTTTTTTGTTTTGTTGATGGTTTCCTTTTCTGTGCAAAACCTTTTTAGTTTGATGTAGTCCCATTTGTTTGTATTTATTTTTTTGTTTCCTTTGCCTAGGAATATATATTAGGAAAAAAATGTTGCTTTGAGAAATGTCAGAGTTTACTGCTTATCTTCTAGAAGTTTTATGGTTTCAAATCTTACACTGAAGTCTTTAATCCATTTTGAGGTTATTCTTGTATATGGTGTAAGAAGGTGATCTAGTTTCACTTTTTTTTCTGTATATATCTGTCCCATTTTTCTAACACAATTTATTGAACAGACTATCTTTACCCCACTGTATGTTTTTGCTTCCTTTGTCATGTTGATTTACCATATAGGCGTGGGTTTATTTCTGGGCTCTCTATTCTGTTCCATTGATCTGTGTGTCTGTTTTTATGCCAGTGCCATTCTGTTTTGATTACTATAGCCTTGTAGTATATTTTGATAACAGGTACCATGATACCTTTGTTCTTCTTTCTCATGATTGCTGTGGCTATTCTGTCTTTTGTGATTCCATACAAATTTTCGGATTATTCTGGTTGTGTGAAAAATGCCATTGGGCCATGACCAGTGTGGCTCATCTGGTTGGGTGTTGTCCTGCACAGCGAAAGTTTGCCAGTTTGATTCCCATTTGGGGTACATGCCTAGGTTTTGGGTTCAGTCCCTGGTCAGGGTGTGTACAAAGGGCAACTGATTGATGTTTCTCTCCCTCCCTTCCCCTCTCTAAATAAATAAATAATTTTTAAAAACACCACTGGTATTTTGATAAGAATTGCATTGAATCTATATATTGCTTTGTGTAGTGTGAACATTTTAACAATGTTAATTCTTCCCATCCATGAGTACAGTATATGTTTCCATTTATTTGTATCTTCAATCTTTCTTCAATGTCTTATAATTTTCCAAGTACAAGTCTTTTACTTCCTTGGTTAAATTTATTCCTAGGTGCTTTTTTTTTATGCAGTTGTAAATGGGATTGTTTTCTTAATTTCTCTTTCTGATAGTTCATTATTGGTGTATAAAAATGCAACCTATCTCTGCATATTTGGTATCCTGCTAAATTCATCAATTCTAATAGTTTTTTAAGTATTTTTATTGATTATGCTATTAGTTTTCCCAATTTTTCCCCCTTTATTCCCCCTCCACCCTGCCCCCCCAACCCTCCAGCATTCCCCCCCTTAGTTCATGTCCATGGGTTGTACATGTAAGTTCTTTAGTCCTGTTTCTTATATAATTTTTTCTTTCCCCATCTATTTTATGCCTACTAATTATGCTTCTTCTTCCCTGTACCTTCCCTCCCCCCATTCCTCCCCTCCCC
>CM052548.1:61873309-61894485 GCA_028533065.1 Trachops cirrhosus | reverse complement strand
TTATTGTTCATATTTTTGATCTTCTTTTTTCTTAGATAAGTTCCTTTAATGTTTCATATAGTAAGGGCTTGGTGATGATGAACTCCTTTAACTTGACCTTATCTGGGAAGCACTTTTATCTGGAAGCCCTTCCATTCTAAATGATAGCTTTGCTGGATAGAGCAATCTTGGATGTAGGTCCTTGCCTTTCATGACTTCAAATACTTCTTTCCAGCCCCTTTTGCCTGCAATGTTTCTTTTGAGAAGTCAGCTGACAGCCTTATGGGAACTCCTTTGTAGGTAACTGTCTCCTTTTCTCTTGCTGCTCTTAGGATTTTCTCTTTGTCTTTAATCTTGGGTAACTTGATGATGTGCCTTGGTGTGTTCCTCTTTGGGTCCAACTTCTTTGGGACTCTGGGCTTCCTGGACTTCCTAGAGGTCTATTTCCTTCACCAGATTGGGGAAATTCTACTTCATTATTTGTTCAAATAAGTTTTCAATATCTTGCTGTTGCTCTTCTCCTTCTGGCACTACTATAATTTGGATATTGGAATATTTTAGGTTGTCCCAGAGAGTCCTCAGCCTCTCATTTTTTTGGATTCTTGTTTCTTCATTCTGATCCAATTGGATGTTTATTTCTTCCTTTTGTTTCCAAATCGTTGCTTTGAATCCTGGTTTCCTTCTTGTCACTGTTGATTCCCTGAATATCATGCTTTATTTCATTTTGGATATCTTTCATTTGTTCTTTCATTTTTTGACCAAGCTCAATCAGTTCTGTGAGCATTTTGATTACCAGGGCTTTAAATTCTCCATCAGTTAGGTTGGCAGTGTCCTCATAGCTTAGTTCTGAGGTTTTGCTCTGTTCTTTCATTTGGGCCACATTTCTTTGTCTTGGCACACCTGGTAAGTTGTAAGGGGCAGGGCCTTAGGTATTCACCCAGGCAGGGCAACCCTCCTTGCTGCACTGCCTGTGGGGGAGGGGCCAGAGAGGGAGCAATGCAGCTCACCTGCTTGTGTCTAGCGTACTTTCCAAGAGACTCTTGAGTCAGACTGGAAGTATCTCCCACTGCAGCAACCCCAGCTGTAGCCCATGGTCAGCTCTGAGTCTCAGTTTTCCCCTTAAGTGAGTCCCTCCTGTGTAGCTCCACCAAGCTCGGCAGTCAGCCCTGCCCCTCAGCCACCTCTCCTTGTTTTTTCTGCCTTACTGGTCTGGTTATTCTGGTTGATTTTTTCTTTAATTCCTTGTTTGTCGGAGTTCCATGCAGTTTGATTTTCTGGTGCTTCTGGCTATTGATTTTAGATTGGCTGTTATCCCTCCTTCTGGTTGTGGGAGGAAGCGAAGGGTTTCTACCTACGCCTCCATCTTGGCCGGAACTTATCAATTCTAATAGTTTTTTGATGGACTCTTTAGGGTCCTCTACAAGTAGTATCATGTCATCTGCAAATAATGAGTTTTACTTCTTCCCTTCCAATCTGGATGTCTTTTTCTTGTCTGATTGCTATGGCTAGGACTTCCAGTGAAAGTGGTGAAAGTGAACGTCCCTTTCTTGTTCCTGCTCTTTATTATATTGAGGGATGTTCCCTTTTTAAATAATTTATTTATAGGGGAAGGGAGGGAAAGAGAGTGGGAGAGTAACATTGATGTAAAAGAGAAACATTGATCTGTTGCCTCTCGCATGCGCCCCGACCAGGGATCAAACCCGCCACCCACTCATGTGCCTTGACCAGGAGTGGAACCTGTGACCCATCCATTTACAGGGGGATGCGCTAACCAGCTAAGCCACACTGGACAGGTTGAGGTCTGTTCCCTTTATTCCCACTTTGATGAGAGTTATTATAAATGGATGCTAGATTTTGCCAGATGCTTTTTCTACATCTATTGATATGCTCATACAATTTTTATCTTTCATTTTGTTTCATGGAATGGTTTTAATTTTTATGCTACAGCTTATTCTGAGGAGACAGGGAAGACTTATTTTTTAACTTATTTTGTTGAAAATGAATAAACGTTTACTATTTGCTCAGAAGGTCAGTCCGTTTGGAGAGGTATAAAATGAAGTAAAAGAACCTGGTCTGTGGAGCTCAGGCTCCATCCGACAGCCTGTGCCCACTGCAGACTCTGCCACTGGACAGGAGCCCAGGCACTGGAAGATGGCAGTCTCCAGGGAACTCCTTCAGGCTCCAAACACCTCTCTGCTGCATAGCAGGGTGATCTGGTGACAAAATCTCAGTAGGATGCCAGGGACACAGGAGTTAACTCTTGTCTGGGAGTGTTTGAATTCTGAGAGGAAGAGGCTGACTAACTCGGAGAAAAAGACACTCAGGGGACCCAGGCAGAGGAGCTCTCCACCAGCATCCCCGCCCCTCCACTTTCCGGAGGTAACCTATCCTCTCCCTGAGCTCACACCTCCCTGCCCTCACCGGGAGGGGAAGTGGGAGGAACAGTGGGCAAGGCCTCTGTGCACACTGCTGGTGACACAGTCAGGTGCGTAGTCATCCGAGGACTCAGTGTGAGTGACCTTTAGCCCACTTTGCCTGCCTGGCCTCTGCCTGTGCCTCCCTGCTGCTGGGGCTATGCCGGGGCTCAGATGGCAGTCCTCCTCCCAGGACATGGCTTGCAAAACTGCCACTGTGTCGTTGCCATTCTGTTATTTTTCCTATAAATTCAGAAAGAAACGGAACTTTCTTCTTGTATCTATGGTTTTATCGTACGTGAAGAAATGAAAGACCTAAATGCCATTTTAAACAATGCAAAGGGCAAATTTCTGTGTGATGAAGAGCTTTTAACACCTGGCCAGTTTTTCCCATTTGTTACCTTCCTGGCTCAGGAAGGAACTGGAGCTCATGACTCCTGCAGAGGCTGAAAAAGTTTCCTTCTGAAGCTCCAAGTAGTTGTCTTTTTGTTTTGTTTTTGGATGTTTAAACCAAGAAGAAAGGATGTGCATGTTCCTGCTAGGTCCTCTGCCCTGCAATCAGGCCAGCTTTAGAATGAGAAACACCTTCATCAGGTAATTCATTACTGAAGGAACAATGTATGTGTTTGTTAACAGTGGGGATTTCTGGATGTTGAGCTGTGTGGGTCATTCTTTCCTTTTCTGGCTCATGTATATTTTCTGCACAAACATATAATAGTAGTCAAATAAGGGAAAGGTTATCTGAAAAACAGAGATAACCAAACTATATAACTTTTATGATAGTGGAAAACGTAGACAAAAAACATTATATTGATATTTAGAAAAAAACTTCAGAGGCAAACTTGAGGGGATTTTTTATTATAAATTTAATATGGTTGATTAATGAAAAATCACAATGAAGTACCGAGAAAATGTCTGTCAATATAAAAATTTTAGCAGCATTTCCATAGTTTCAGGCTCTAACATTAGTTATACTTCCTCCCTCCCACTATCAAAAAAGAATCCAATGGGACTACAGTAGAGCATCAGGATGTTCAGCTAAGTAAAGGCCTCAAGGAAATCCTCAAATCCAGTGTATTGTCTGATATTTTGACCTCCCCCAGGCCAAATTTCTAGAGTGTCAAAGGACTCGCCTCAGTGTTTGACACAAGAATCCCTTTCTTCCGAATGCAGGGGAGAACAGGAGTGAAAGTTTGAACTGGACTTGAGATGTAGTGCTTGATTGCGTGTCCTTAACATCTGTACGTTCTCTACACTGAGGACAGTGCATGGCCACTGCGGGGATGACTGACACCTGGCAGGCGGGGGCGGGTGGGCTGGGGAGACGAAGTGGGACGCGCACCTGATGGGGGCTGGTGCCTCACCACACCCACTGCCCCAGGCAGGCCAGAGCATGGTGGTCTTGCTGCAGCCCAGGTAACGGCAAGATTAATGAGGAAGGGAGACAATATGAAAATATAATACTGGCAAACTATTCCCCTGCTTCTTTGGTACTTTCCAAAATTCTCTGATCAAAAAAGTATACGGGAAGCGCACACCATTAAAAAATTACAGTTTTAAGTATTTACAGAAGCAATTATGATACATTACAAACCAATACACAGTATATGAACAGACTCCTCAGTGAAAGCACTTGTGAACTCCGGTTCCAGTATTGTTCAACAGCACTCCGACGGGCGCACCCCTTCCGGGATCTGTGCCATCCACCCTGCATCTCAGTCATCTTACGGTATGTTCGATGGGAAAACAGCATTTCCAAACTAGGCTTTCCTTTTAAAAGGTTCTCAAAATTTGCCACTGCAATCGCTATGTACAAAGATTTGTTGAATATTGAATTCTAGGCAATTACCTCCACTCCCATTTTGAATATATTTGAAATAATGCTACCTATTCTATGTATACAGTATATATGTATTTAATATATAAGTAACTGCACCACGTTATATCACCACAATACCAGTTTAATGCACATTACTATGTACAGTAGTTAAGTTAGCTCTGGAGGATGCCTCTACCGCCTAGGTGAGCAGTGTGGTTTGGAGCCACCTGAAGGAGCATGGAAAAGCTGGTGAGAAACAGCCCGTGCATGGGCGGGACGCGTGGACGTGCGTGACGTGCGGCACACGCCTCCCACACATCCCCACGCCAGACCATCCCTTGTTTACTGGTTGGAAGAGGGCGAATCACACGTAGGGGAGGACCCCGTACATGAGGAGAGCCATGACAGCAGCGCTGAACAACCCAGCCACGGGGACGGTCACAAACCAGGCCACAAAGATGTTCCGGAAGAGGCGCCAGTCCACAGCCTTGCGGGAGCGGATCCAGCCCACGGCCACCACAGAGCCCACCTGCGGGAGCACAGACGTTGAAAGTGAGGGGAGGCCCACAGACCGTGAGGCACGACACAGTCTGCATCGGACCAGCGTGAACTGGGTCGTCTTTAAACCACATGATAAAGTTACCAATTCTTCCCTTAAATTTGCTAAAAGCTTCTGAAGTCATGTAGATTTTAGGTATAAGTGTTTCAGCATTGTTCTACTCAGTATACAGATCTGATGCACTTCCCCACCTATATATTCTGCTCTATTTGAGTGGAACTTTAACCAGTTAAATGTTTCCTCTGCCCTCGGCACCTTACAAACTAGGAATGCCCTTGTTTTAAATGCTCCGCATGAGGGATACTGCTTACTACAGTGTGTGAACCTGCTTGATCACATAATGAAATGGCAGTTATGTACTCTTCTCTTAGAACAACAGCATCACAACATGTTGGAGCTGGAGAAGACCTTTGAGAATGAGACCGGGTGGCTCATGTTACAGAGGACAAAACCGAGCCCTCGACGGCTCAGGGGCACCAGCAGATGCCACGGGTCACGGCAGACTGAGGGGGAGAACTCAGGCCTCTTGACTTCAAACTGGGTTTCTCCATTTTCTCAAACTGCCTTGCAGTCCTTGCACTTGAGCTAATTTTAAAAAATAAAATAAAATGGAGCATAAACATTACTGAATCTACACTGTCAATCAAGCCTCACAGAGCATGACGGAGATACTTGAAAATTAGAATATTAATACTAATTCAAGTATTTTTCTATAAATGAACTTTCACTTCATTTTATGGTTTGTTGAAAGTCTAAAAAGGGGGAAAAAAGACACTTTAAGTGTCCTAAAAGTCCTAAGAAAGTGCAGTGCCCGTAATGTCTCACACCTCACTCAGGCTCTGGGGAAGCTCAGGGAGTTGAGCAGGGCGGGGCCGCTCCCGCAGAGCTCGGTGAAGGTGGCCTGTCGCTGCTGACCCTGCAGCCTGCAGCACCAGCAGTGGCCGTGAGACTCAAACAGCAACCGGGTCTGGCCACGGGAGACATAAAACCCAGCCCTTTAAACTGCTCCTGGAAGCAAACGGGGACGCCAAAAACACAGTGTATTTAAAGGCAGGTAGCTAATCGGACGTTTTGCTGACCGTCTAGCTTCTGAGATTCAACTCTTCCCGTTACTCGTCTCCCCAGAACGCGCCTGGTGGTGTGCTCCAGTTGCTCTGGATGACCTCGGTGAAGGAGAGCACACTCAAGCTTCCATTCATCTACTCTCCCTTCCTTTCTCAGAACACTGTCCCCCCATTACCATTTTATTTATTTTCTGATTATATTTTTTCTATATTTTTTCTATTCCATTTATCCCCCTCATACCCTCTTCTACCTCCACTCACCCCCCCATCCCAGAATACTTTTTTAAAGCATAAAAGTAATAAAATAACATTAGGGCAAGTTTATGTGATAGGAGATACGGACAATTACCCAGAACCCAAGTACTGTCATATTTATCTATTCCTTTCTAGTATTTTTTATAAAAATATCTTGATTTGTAAATAATAGGGCATGCCACTATTTCCTGTCTTTAAACAGTGCACAGGCGTCTTCCCGCACTCACAACCACTATGATCAGCACGCGCGGAAGGCACACGCGTTAGGTGGGTGCGCCTGCACTCATCTAACCGTTTCCACCGTGCTTCCCGCTTCCCCCTGTTAGAAACGGTTTCATGACTAACATATTCACTCACGTAGCTCATATTTAGGCTTCAAAAAATGTGCCTTGAAATGGATTATTTGTTAAAGGGGGCATTTTAAAAACACCTTGAAATCATATGAAACTTAGAGAAAAGCTGCAGGAACTGCCATACACCCTTTACCAAAATTCACCAATTTTTAACATTTTGCTACAGTCTATAAAGAAATATTTTCATACTGTTAAAATATGCTGCCTCTCATCAAACCCCTCTCCCATTCTGCTAAAGTCTTAGCACCGTGATCTTTACTGCACTGGTTGCAAGATGATTCACCGACACCTCACCCAGAATGTTTCTTCGAGGATGACCTCTTCGTTTCCTAGTGCATTCTAGGGCCTCAATACCCACCGCCACATAGTTTTACAAACAGACGTGAAGATACAAGGTCATCCATAATCTTTTCTTTTTAGATCATTTTATGTTCTTGCTATTTTGACCTACCAAATTAAGATTCATTTTGTAAAATTGTAAAAAACAAATTCGGTTGGGTCTGTGTTTGAGGAGAACTGACATTTCCCACCCAATACCAGCACGTCTCACACACACATGACGTTGTCCTCCTCGTATTCTCACCTCCCCGAGGAAGCTGAGGAAGTGTTTCCAGCCTAAGGCCATCATCAGGCTGTAACAGCCAGAGAGTTACTGAGAAGTAGGGGGACCAGAGGGCAAGAATTAGGAAATTAAATTAGAAATTAGAATCCTAAAACTTTAAATCAGTAGTGTTTCCTATAAGCTGTTCCAAATCCAAAGGCAGGTTGAGTAACCATGTGTATCACCGATAGAGATGAACAATGTGGTTAATTCCCAGAAAAGAATAATCCCAAACCACCCCGATACGGAATTAGAACATTTTGGATAACCCCCTCTGCTGTCCTATTAAGAGCTCCCCGAGGACCATCTGTATTAAATACTGGTGCACTTCGAAGGAAGCATGAGTAAATGGCATCTACCCAGAGACCTTAACCTCATTGTACACAACAGTTTCCACCCTTCTTTCCCGCCAAGTTCCCAACGTCTGCCCACCTTCTAACGGAAACTATTGCTGTCACTGCCTAACAAGTAGGTGGGAGAGGAAGCAGAGGGGCAGAAAAATCGAACACAGGGCCTAATTATCTGGAAAACCTGATGGGATTGTTACACTTTTATGTGGACATCAACAATCTGAATGTTTCCAGATTCACAACTTCGCTCACGTAGGGCCTCATTCCTAGTGCCACCCCACGTCTCCCGCATTTGCCATCTGGGGGCTGCTGAGAGCAGACGAACACCGGGTACAGCGGTACGTCACAGCAGTGTGTCACGGGGGGAGGGCACCTGTGACCAGCACTTAGCTCTCCTTAGCACTCCAGTCCTCTGGACTTGGAGGAGCGTCTTCGTCCACTGCCTGCTCCTGAGACCCAGAGCCCTGGCCTCTCACTGCTGTAGTGACTAGCTCTGGGCTTTGTCCAGAGGCCCATGGTCAGCGACACTGGACAAACGGACTGGAATGCAGGCTGAGCTCTGTCTTGAGCCTCGTTGATGGATGACGCCCACTGTGATCCCATGTTAAGGGAACTTGTTTTAGTGCCAACAAGCTAACACTCGTCTGCAGCTCTAAGGACACAAACCCTATCACATGATTCGTATAGCTCTTTTAGGGTAGCGACAACACATTGATTCACTAAGGTCCTGTACAAATTGGATATAAATCCTTAGTAGCACCTCCTTACTTTAGTATGAATAAAAATATTGGGGAAATGATATTTAAAGATAACTACATAAGAATGTAGTTTTTATAGGCATTTTATACTTCTAATTTTTATCATATTGCACTATAGAATTTAGTGTTATTAGCAAAATTAGCAGTCTTGGTTATAACACTTCAATCTATAGGGCAGTATAGGTTAGCTTAGGAATACAGTTTGCTAAGTAACAATAACAACAGAGAAAAACCAAACTTGGGCTGTTTTCTCCTGAGCTCTTTCAACTGGTATAAAATTGTTTGCCTTCGTCCTGGCTGGTGTTGCTCAGTGGATTGAGTACCAACATGTGAACCAAAGGGTCACTGGTTCAGTTCCCAGATCCAGGCACATACCTGGGTTGTGGGCCAGGTCCCTAGTCGGGAGTGTGTGAGAGGCAACCACACACTGATGTTTCTCTCCCTCTCTTTCTCCCTTTCTTCTCCTCTTTAAAAAATAAGTAAATAAATTTTTTTTAAAAAACAGTTTGCCTTCACTAGACTTCCTCAAATGCAGGGTTAATCATTTAAAAAGAGTGTAATGCTTATTTTCAAGCAGCCCAAAAGACTATTTATGCCTACAGAAAATTCAAGCCCCATTTCCTGGGGAAAGAATATATTTAGTAGCACACATTTCCTCTGGGCTCCCACACACCACAGTGAATCGAAGCTGAGGTGGAGTGAGGGGGAAGACGCTCGCTGTTCATTCCACGTGGTGGTGTTCGACGTGCTTCAGTGAACACGTGCTCTTTCGGGATTTTTAAATAACCGCAGTTGGAAAAGTAACAACGGCTGGAGTACGGCAGGGGACACCACCTGCCTCTCCCTGCCTCCCTCCTCTGTACGGGAGAGGCGGGTGGGCAGAGGCCGGAGAGCAGGCACTGGGCTGCTCGCCGGCTGTGTCAACATGCTGGACAAGTGGGTTAACCTCTCCTGCTGCAGTGTCCTCGTCGGTAACACGGGGTAAGGTTAGCACTCGCCTCCGAGGGTCTGGGGGAGGACTGAACAGTTATTCACGGTGCACCTAGAACAGTGCCCCGCAGAGTACCTGCCCCACACACCTTAGTCGTGACTGGCTACCACGATTATGATTATGAGGACCAGGAGGTACACAGCATGAGATGACGGTCTGATGGCTCTACCACATGCTACATGCATGACCTTGGGAAAGCAACTGAACTCGGGGAGCCCCCGTTTCCTTGTCTGTGAATTGGGAATGCCAGGACCAACTTCAAAGGGTGGCCGTGGGGACTGAATGACATTTTGCCCATACAGGGGTGGGCAAAAGGAGGCTTACAGATGTGAGCGCACCAAGCAGCGTTTATTTTGTATTATTTATTTACTATTCATTGTATTATTTATTTGTATTATTGTCCTTCTTATTGTTATTATTTCACATCCTTACTTATGATGTGTCTTTTAAGTAATGATGGCTGGTAATTTACCTGCTTGTGCCCATCTCTGTATAAAGCACTAAACACAGTGCTTGGCGCACCCGGTATAGACTCAGTCAGTGGAAGTAATTTTTACAGTGAAATTTGTGGAAGCTGAAGTTGTTCTATTTCGTTAGCAAAACAGAAGGAAAGAGGGAAACAAAACAAAATGGAAACCCCTCCAATGAGCTGATTCTCCGTGCTGTGGCGCTCCAGGCTGGTCAGCTGGCCCACTAAAAGCACTCCCACACACGCTGCCTGGCCTTCGTATCTGAAGCACTAGGTCATTCGCATTTGCTTATAAACACACTGGTTGGAGTTTTTAAATTGTGTGTAAATGGTGGTTGGTCACTGGTGTTTAAAACAGTACCTCACACACAGCAGGTACAAAGGAGTTTTACTTAAAAAAAAAAAGACTTTATTTATTTTTAGAGAGAGGGGAAGGAAGGAGATTCAGAAACATCAATGTGTGGTTGCCTCCCACACGCCCCCAACTGGGGACCCAGGCATGTGCCCTGACTGGGAATCAAAGTGGAGACCCTTTAGTTCGCAGGCTGGCACTCAATCCACTGAACCACACCAGCCAGGGCCAAGGTAGATTTTCCTGTATGATACAAGCAAAAAAAAAAAAATCTGCAGGTGACTTTTGCTTTGTTGAAGTTAGGGATTATTTTTGTCTATAGGTGACCCATTAGAGGTGTTTCAGAATTTTCCAGACCTGGGTTATCAGACCTGGGTTCTAGTCCTGGCTCCACCGTAAGTGACCGTGGATAACTGCCTGAGGCTCACAAAGCCAGTCTCCTCTTCATTATCTTCAAGGTTCCTTACAGCGCCAACATTCCACCCTGCAGCAAGGAATTCCTCTTGCACAGCCCTGAGGTTCAAAGCCCCTGGCAGTGAGCAGCATTACGCATCAACCCTCATTTGGATTTACTCGAAGGCAGTACAGTCACTTTGACCATCAATCATATAAGGAAAAAGAACTGAAACAACCGTGTCTTACAATTCCACTGAGATGGTTCTGCTTATCATCTCTAGTTCCACTGTCAACTCCCAGTCCCCTGCAATGGGTTGGAACTGCGTGCCATGCCCCCCATTTGAGCCTACGAATACGGTTAGCGCACACATGACTTCAATGCACAATCCACTGTGGAAACAATGAGACAGAAGCAGGATGCATGGACAGGGTGAAGCACACATCGAAGGAGGGAAAGCACCGCCAGGCATGCATGGGAACGCCAGGTCCGCGGGAACGCCAGGTCCGCGGGAATGCCAGGTCCGCACAACCGCAGGCGTCAGACCGCGAGCGGCGAGGGGGACAGTCCGAGAAAAGCAAATGCCCCCACGTCCAGCAATGCTTGACTGAGTACTCCCAGCAAACCAGGACGTGATGTTTTTCACAAACAACAACACAGAGTGCGACAGGCCCTTCCCAGCGTCCCTGGGTGGCTGTGGACGTGTCCCGGCTGCCTGGAGGACGGGCGGCGGTAGGGGCCTACCTTGCAGTGCGTGGTGCTGACGGGAAGCCCCACGTTGGAGGCGATCACCACCGTGAACGCGGAGGCCAGTTCGATGGTGAAGCCGCTGTGGGGGAGACAGGAGACACATCACAGGCGCCCTCTGTATCGGCCCCACGGACACCCCAGGGCTGCCAAAGTCTCCCCAGAACCTCCTTTGAATCGACTGTCAGCTTCTGGCAGGGCCAGATGACACGGACAGAACAAGAAACTGCTGTACAATGACAGCAATTCACACCAAGGCTCTGCATCGCACTGTTTACAGCCCCGAAGAGCCTTATTTTTCTGGAGTGTTTTCAAACCCCACACACTGCTGTAAGTGGGTCAGAAATTCCTGCTGTGTAAAAATGGTCACTTGTCATTTTTAAAGTGGCAAAACTATATTCTCATTTTTAAAATGTGTTCTCACTACCAAAAAGTGAATTTTCTCAGATTACTAATTTTTCATGAAGTCAATTTTATAAAAGAATTATTAATGTCAAGAGGGAAAAAAGATTTCTTACAATAGGTAGTTCCAACTTCTTGTTGTATCCTTCTAAAATTCTCCTGTGAGTTTGTTATTTAACCCCCACTCTACCTAAAGATTAGGAAAAAAGGACAACAGGACTACAGTGAACACCGTGAGTCGGGCCCCACCTCAGAGGGCAGCGGCTGCAAGAGGAAGGACGCGCCAAGGAGCCCCAGAGGGGTGGCAGGTGAGAGCTGCTTCCCTCCAGCAGGTGGAGCTGGTGTGGCAGAGAATCTTCAGGAAAGGCACACCCTTGCTCCTCACTGGCTCTCAGGAGCTCACGCTGGGCAAGACCACCAGTGGGAGAAGGTGGGGGGCTGCCAGGTGGTTCTTTTTCTCTTCCCTCCTGCTCTGCTTCAGCTTCTCCTTCCTTCTATGTTCCCACCCTCTAGTTTTATCTTGCTTATCTCAGTGCCACAGTGGACGGGCGTCCCTGAGTGCCTGAGGGAGGGCAATGATGGGTAGCGAGCGAAGGTGGGGTTTGCTTACCCTCTGCCCCTCCTCACTGCGACTCCCAGCTGCAGAGTGGCTGTGCTGAGGGGCCGGGGCATGACAGCAGCATGAGAGGGCTCAGGCTTATGGACTCTGCACGGCCTCCAAGGGCCAGCCCTGCCAGTCCAGCCTGCAGCCCCTGGCTTACCTGGACGGCGTGATTGGAGTGAGGTCCTTCCCCATGGTCTGGATCACTCTTCTTCCCCAAACCCAGAGCCCCGTGCAAATCCCCACTCCTCCGTAAAACAGCAGCCAGACAGGCGTAGATGCTTCTTGCAGGACTGCACCTTGTTCGTAAATCAGCCACAAAGCTACCAGGGGACCGATGGCATTACTGGGAGAATGAATAAAGTAGATGAGTTACACAAACGCTGTAGGACAAACGGCACTGCACACAAACGCAGTGACTTCTCAGTCTTGAGAACAGCCCTTCCCTCTGTAGTTGTGGCTTGCCTATACAATCTAGTGGTAATGAAAAAGATTTATTAATTTTTTCATTGTGGTAAAAAAATAGCAGAAAACTTACCATTTTAGCCATTTTTAAGTGTAAGGTTCAGTAGTGTCAAGTATAGTCACACTATTGTAAAATAGCACTCCAGAACTTTTTCGTTCTGTGAAGCTAGAACTCTACAGCCGTTAAACGATAATTCCCTTTGCCCCCTGCCCCCAGCCCCTGGGGAACCACCACCCTGCTCTCTGTTGCTATGAACTTGATCACTCCAGGTACCTCAGATAAGCGGAATTACACAGTATCTGTCTTTTGAGACTGGCTTATTTCACGTAGTGTAACGCTCTCAAGATTCATCTGCGTTGTAGCATGAGTTAGAACTTCCTTTCTTACTTTAAGGCTGAATATTCTGCCATGTGCATATGCCACATCTTCTTTATCCGCTGACGGACATGCGCTGACGGAGATTCCACCTCTTGGCTATTGTGAATAATGTCGCAATAAACACGGGTGTACAAATATCTCTTTGAGACCCTGCTTTCAATTCTTTTGGGTAAATAACCAGAAGTGAGACTGACAGATCATAAGGTAGATGGAACCTGCAACCTTGGTGCATCAGGATGCCATTCTAACCAACTGAGCTCCCCGCCCAGGGCCTGTAGTAGCCACCTTGATGCGCATGGGATTTATTATGGTAGTTTTTTTGGAGAAATTGTGCTGAAAAATCATAAGAAGTGGACACACAAATCAAGTTCTTTTTACTCCTTTTCCCCCCCTCTATTTCTTTACGTTTTCACTGCCAGCACTGCTACTAAGATTAGCTAGTTATGACTGGCTGTGTTGGGTCCCACACGGTGGGACCACAAACATGGCTAATCACTAGTCCTCACACCCACCCTGCAAACTAGGCGCTGTCACTCCCACTTCACTGACAAAAAACCGGACACTGAAGTCGCATCACCAGCGGGAGGCAGGATTGGGGCATGAGATCAGCAGTGACCCAGGTGCTCATGTCCTTTCCCCGAGGCTGCTACCATCTCTCAGGCCCTGGGCAGCGGCCCACTGCCTTTTTGGGGAGAAGCTACAGCTTTCTTGTTTTTCCTAATTTGTAAGTAAGATGTTATTCATTTAGAGCAATTTAAGGTTCACAGCAAAACCAAAGTGAAGGCGCAGAGATTTCCCATATAATCCCTGCTCCCACGCAGGCATAGCGTCCCCCATCATCAACATCCCCAAGATGAGAAGAACTGACACCTTGACAGTATTGAGTTTTCCTAGCCTTGAACATGAAAAATCTCTTCATTCATTTAGTCCTTTGATTTCATTCATCAGTTTGGTAGTTTTCCACATGGAGATTGATCCTTACATATTTTGTTAGATTTATACCTAAGTATTTCATTTTGAGGGATGCTAATGTAAATAATATTGTGTTTTATCTTTTTCAGGACACAGAGATTCCTTTAAATATTTTTTGGGGGGGAGGGAGACCACACTTCGACTCAATTAATAGAAACATTTTTAACAGTGCAGAGTCCTTCATTTTTTTACACTGATCTCGCTGTGATTTCATCAGGGATGGGTTCCGGCAGCTCGGGCTCCTTCCCACAGGTTCTCACAAAGTGCGCTTCTCTGGGTGGAGCAGGCTGACGCTTTAGCGGAACCCAGGCACCCTTCTCCTTGGCTTCCTTCTTTTCCTGATCATTTTCCTTCACACGTTTCAGGCAGCTATCTTGGTTCTTAGCGTGCTTAATATGCTCAACATGTACATTAATTCTCGTGGCAAGAATCTTGCCCTTGTTTGTCGACAGCAGTGCCTGCCGCATGCTGGGTGACACTGTGGACTCTTCCAGTTTTGCCATGGGAACATCTGTGGGGCACTCCCTTTTTTAAATGTAATCTTTATTATTTATTTTCCCATTATCATTTATTCCCCTTATACCTCCCTTCACCTCAGGGGGCATTCTTTTTTGAACAGTGCCCCTTCCCCCAGTGTCTACAATATCACCTTTCTTGAAGATCTGCATGCATGTGGGTGGCCAAAGGAACAACTCCACGCTTTCCAAAAGGCCTAGAGAACACAATGGGTGCCTCTCCCCTTTTCCTTTGTGTTAGTCATTTTGGTGAATTACTGAAAGATGGCAGTTGTGGCCAAAAAGCAGTACTGTGTTTTAAATTTCAAATTCCACCTGTTCGTTGTTGACATGTGCAGAAGTGATTTTTCTATATTAACCTTATATCCTGCAACCTTGTTATAATTGCTTGTTAGTTCCAGAAGTTTTTGTTGATTCTTTCAGATTATCTACATAGACAATCGTGTCATCTGCAAGCAAAGACAGTTTTATTTATTCCTTCCTGATCAGTGTACCTTTTATTTCCTTTTCTTGTCCTATTGCATTAGCTAGAACTTCAGTAAGGTGTTGAAAAGGAGTAATGAAAAGGGACGTCCCTGACTTGCTCCTGATCTTAGTGGGCAAACCCAGTTTCTCATTATTAAATATGGTGTTAGTTGCAGGTTTTTTGGAGATATTCTTTATCAAGTTGAAGATGTTCCCCTCTATGCCTAATTTACTGAAGGTTTATTTTTTTTAAATCATAAATAGGTGGTAGATTTTGTTAAATGCTTTTTAAAAAATCTACTGACATGATCATGTGACTCTTCTTGTTTTCCATTTGATGGATGACATTAATTGAATTTTGTATGTTGAACCAGTCTTGCATACCTGGAATAAATTTCACTTGGTCATGCTGTATAATTATTTTATATTCTGTTGTATTCACTTTCCTAATACTCTGTTGAGGACTTTTACATCTATGTGCATGAGAGATACTGTTCTGTAGTTTTCTTTAATATCTTTGTCTAGTTTTGGAAATAGGATAGCATTAGCCTTACAATTGTATAAGTTAGGAAATTGAGTTAGGAAGTATTCTCTGTGCTTCTATCCTCTGCATGAGATTGCAGGAAATTGGTATCTTGTCTTCTAAAATGTTGGTAGAGTTCATAAGTAAACCCTGGTGCTTTCTGTTTTGGAAGACTATTAATAATTGATTCAAGTTCTTTAACAGATATAGGCCTATTCAGATGGTCTATTTCTTCTTGTGTGAGTTTTGACAGATTGTTTAATGCAAGAAATTGGTCCAATGTCATCTTCATCATGAAATGTGTGGGCATGGGGTACTGCTTTATCTTTTTAATGTCCACAGGATCTAGAGTGATGTCTCTCCTTTCATTCGTGTTACTAGTAACTTATGGTCTCGCTCTCTTGTTTCTAATTTAGCCTGGTTAGAAGTTTATCAACTTTACTGATCTTAAAAAAAATCTTTGGTTTCATTGATTTTCTCTATAGATTTCCTGATTTCAATTTCATTGATTTCTACTCTTACTATTTCTTTTATTCTTCTTACTTTGGATTTGATTTGCTCCTTTTTTTCTAGTTTCCAAGGATGAATATTTTAGATTATGGATTTTTTTATTCTTTCCTAATAAATACATTTAATGCTATACACTGTCCCCTAAGCCTGTTTTGCTGTATGCCACAAATATTTATGGTTTTATTTTCATTTAGTTTAAAACATTCAAAAATTTCTTAATATTTCTTCTTTGATCCATGTGTTATTTACATGTGTGTTATGTAATTGCTACGTATTTGCAATTTTCCAATTATCTTTCTTTCATTGATTTGTAGCTTAATTTCATTGTGGTCTGACAGCAGACATTGTATTAGGTCTATTCTTTTCAACGCATTCAGGTATGTTTTATGGTCTATTTTGCTGAATGTTTCATGCAAGCTTAAGAATGTGAATTCTCCTGTTGTTGAAATCTATAAAAGTAAATAATACACAGCTGACTGATGGCGTTGTTGAGTTCAACTATATCCTTACTGATATCCTGCCTGCTGGATCTGTCCCTGTCTGCTCTGTCCAAAATTAATACAGTTAGCAACGTCTGCTTTTTTTTTTTTTGGATTAGTATTAGCCTATTTTCCTCCTTCCACTTACTTTTAACCTGCATGTGTCTTTAAAGTGTGTTTCTTATAGGCAACACATAGTTAGATCTTGTTTTTTGATCCAGTCTGATAATCTATCTTTTAACTGATACATTTAGACTGACATTTGAAGTGATTTTGATATACCTGGGTTAATATCTATCATATTTATTACTTTTTTCTATTTGTTACCCTTGTTCTTTGTTCTATTTTGTCTTAACTAATTATTTTTCATGATTCTTTTCCTCTCCTTTCTTAGTGTATCAGTTGTTCTTCTTTTTAACTGTTTCCAGCCCTGGGTCCCCCTGGAGTCTTTAAACTCTCAGACGTGTCTCCACTGCGCCTGTGGGAATTCCTGTTAGCGTTCAGATTTTCCTGTGCGCACTGGTTCCCACAGAGTCCTTGCTCAGGAGCCTCTCCTCTGTGACTCTCTGTATTTGAATGTATCTCCAATCTTGGGGGCAGGGGTTTGCCCTGTGTCCTTCTCTCTCTTCTGGGTCCAAAAAACAGCTGTTGATTTTCCAGTGTGTCCAGGTTTTCACTTGTTTTTAGGATGCAGCAACTCCCAAGCTCCTTCCCTGCAGAACTCCACACGGGCTCCCAATGGCTTCTGTAGCCCAGTCTCCTCCTCCCGTCCCAGCCTGGGCTCCCTAGACAGACTGTGGGTGGAGAGGCACAGGGAACTGGTTCTCAAGCCCACTTCTCTCTGGCTGTGTTATCCCGGGCAAGAACTGCCACATTTCTGAGATTCCGATTCCCTGTCTTTGATAACCTCTGATCCCTGCAGAAGGATCAGAATAAGTTACAATGGCTCAGCTCTGAGGCGGGGTATAAACCTAGTAACCATGTGCTGGAGGAATACAGCCCCCTCTTCACTGTCACCGTATTATTTCTAAAACACTGCTGTTATCAGACCACATGCCTACGCACAAGCCTCAAAACCAGCCCCAAACTGTAAGCAAGTGCTCTCAACTCTGGTCAGCTGCAGGACTTACCTCCTAAGCTCTTCCTTTGGCCTGGAAATACTGTTTTGGGGTGGTTTTTTACTTTTCCATCTATACATATTTCTATATAGAAATTCCTCCTTAACTGGAATTTAACCTCTTGAAGGACAGGGACCCAACTCATAACACGTCCTCAGTACCAGGCCTTCAGTAAAGAATGCCTGATAAAGAGGAGGAGGAAGGGGGGTGGGTCTGGGGACGGGCAGTCAAAAAATTAAAGCAGGACCAAACACGGCGCCTTAAAGGAAACAGCACGGCAAGACCCGTCTAACACTGAGCAGAACAAAAGATGGCCGGGCCTCTTGTCTGGTGGAAAGGCTCCTTAAAAAGAGACCAGAATGCACTCACATGCTGACAGGCAGTGTGTAGAAACCCAGGGCTGAAAGTGAGGTGTCACTAACTAAAATGGAACAACAGCATGTCTTCCTGATTTGGACAGGAATACTGGCCCTGCATAAAAATTATAATAATAGTAATAGTGAAAATGTATACAAACTGATTATAGAAGGCACACTGTCGTAAGCACATTTATAAAGCGTCTCACTTAATCCTCATGAAAGCCCTATGAGGTTGGTATTAATTTTACCCCCATTTTACAGACTGGGATACTGAGGCTTTGGGAAAACCAAGCGACCTATCACTAACTATCTAACTAGGAAAGACAGTAGGGGCTCTCTACATATCCGTACGTATTTCCTACATATTCCAGGACTCCATGACCTGCTAGCCTTACAGTCTACACTCTCCCTCTGTGGCCTCACTGCTCTTCCTAGAATACACCAGGCATGTTCCTGCCTCAGGCCTTTGCACCTGCTGTTCCCTCTTCTTGAAATGCTTTTCCTGCAGGTGCTCACATGGCCGGATCCCTTCACCCTTTCAGATCTCACTTAGCGAGCCCTTACCTGAGCAGCCTATCTAACAGTGCAGTCTCCTGCAGTCCCAATCCCCTTTCCAGTTTATTTGCCCTTGAACATTTATCACTGTCTAGTCTATCTCATGTGCTACTTCATTTATTCGTTTACTGTCTGTGCGCCCCCCTCCGCCACAACTGGCAGGGGCTTCTGTCTGTGTTGTTCGCTGCTGTTTCCCAGCGCCCAGAATAGTGCCTGACACGTGGCAGACCCTCAACGCCTACTTGTTCAACGACTGATGTCCTTACCTCACATCATTGCCGCCGTGTGCAAAGGAACCAAAACAGGCAGTAAGGACCTGCAGAAAATGGAACAGGAGGTGGACCTCGGCGGTGTCTTTCTCTTCCTTCTCTTCTTCTGCAGGGTCCTCTCGAGGCTGGTCAGGATCTGTCAGCTCAGATGCCAGCTTCATTTCCACACCTCCCTCCTCTGCCTCTATCTCAGCTTCTGCTACTGCATTGCAGTAGCTTGAGTAGCTGTCATAGCGAAGTCTCTTTTTAGAATAGGACACGGTGTCACCCACCAGCTTTTCACTGTCCTCTGGTGCAGACGAGTCAGCGGCTTTGAAAGTCGAGTGGACCGGCATTCCACAGATGGCCGCGGTGTAGCAAGTGTAGCTGTTGTTCCGCCGCAGCAGCCTGTAGTTGTTCTCTGGTGCCGGCCGCTCCTCGGGGCCCCGGTCCGTGTGGATTTTGTGCAGCAGGTCTTTGTAGAGCCCCGAATCTTTGTGCACGGTGTGGTACACGTGCCCGTCACTCCTCCTGTGGCTGTCAAAGCCGAACGTGCCGTTGGAGATGGGCGATTTCACAGAGCCGTGAGTCATGGAAAGTGCCCTTCCTGGAAAGGGTTAAAAGCAGGCATCATTCGCTAGCCTTCTGAATATAAGTCACGTCTAGAAGGAAACACTCCCCACCATTTCATAACGGTAATCTCGGCAAGGCTGGGTCATTATGGGTGATGCAGGTTTTTCCACATGCCTACTTTCTAAATTGACTATAAAGGACATGTAATACGATTAAAATAAAAAAGAAACTTGGAGACATACTATAAAAGGGTAAAACTAATAATATGATATTTTTTAAATAATGTGATTTAAGTTCTAGAAAGTGTCTTCCAGAAATTACTACAGCATTCCTTACAATTTCTAGTAATCAATAAAGGGAGAATCCTTATAAGGCATTTTAGAAAACTTCATACATAAGTGGCAAAATCCAGTTTATAAGGGACTTATTTTAGAAAATGTGATATATAAGGGGCAAAACCCAGCTTACTGTGAGACAGATAGTCTAGGTGCTCCTTAAAAGGCCAACCACGACTCTCAGAGGCAGTGCCTGTCAGATCTGTGGGGCAATATGAACCTGCTTCCTCTGGGCCACATCAGAGACCACACCTACGGACAGTGGGTGCCAGGGCCCCACCTGGCAGGGAGGTGGGAAGCTGCCCTGACAGGCCTGGCGGAGGCTGGCGCTCGCCCATCCTCCTCCTCAAATGCTATGGGACCAAAGGACACCCCCGGAACCGTCTTGCTGTTTTCTGAGGTGTCTGTGATTCTCTGGCGGGAGACTGCGGCGGTTCCGGTTTCAGCTTTCCCTTGCGTCTTTCACGAGGAAGGCTCCTTGTTAGGCTGGATGAGCCGCCCTTCAGCAGTGAGGTAACCGTGCAGCACGAAAACGTCGCACAAGCAGCTGAGCGGGCTGCACGGGGGCACCGTGTGCACCCTTGGCGCCACTGATAAGACGATAAATAGTTCTATAAATAGTTCTTGGAAGAAACGCACAGGACAAGAGCAATCCTGCTCTGCTGACTGAGGGGTCGGTCTCCTAAGGCCTCCTGAGCCCCTGGGTTCTCTCAAAACATAAAATTGGGGGACACTTTTGTGCACTAAAACCTAACCCCCCACATTCAGGCCCAGCTGCGTACCCGAGGAATGGCTCTCTGCCACCAGGCAAGCCCAAGCCTCTGCGAGGCTCTTACCATAAGAGGCCCGGGGGTGGGGGCCCGCTGACGTGCTTTCTGGGGCCACTGGTGTCTCCCCGGCCGACCCCGTGAGAGGGACGGTGCTGTCGTCATTAGCCTTGGCACCTGGTAGCTCTTTAAATACTGGGGACTCCGTTTCCTGAATCTTATTGAGGCTTTCATCAGAGACTCGTGATAAAGCAGCTTCTTTTTGTAATTTGCCTAAAGAAAATACAGTTATAGATGAAAATTTTGGAAGCCTGCTTTTTATTGAAAAATAAGTATAAAAAATGAACACTTACCTTTATACCTCAGTACTTACTTTGGACATGAAACAAAAAATTTATAGCTAGATAGAAAAAATGAAGTAGAGAGTTCAATTGATTATCTGGGAAACTTAAGGCCGAAACTTCAGCTACTGGGGAAAAGACAGGGGCATGGGGCCTGAACTAGCTCATGAAAACCCAGCAAAACAGTCAGGGTTAGATCTGATCCCCAGGGCCCCTGTACAGGGCTAACAGCCTGTAACTCTATAACCATCCGGACTGGCCTCTATTTTCTTAAACTAGCCTCAGAATCACTGAGATGTTTATCCTTTTTGTCTTCATAGATATTGTTATGGTCTGTTTGGTTTTCTTCTGTTCAGTAAATTATTGGTCTGCAAATTGTAAGTCAGTAAAGCTTAGGAAATAAGTAAATCATTTTTCTCAAAAAAGAAAAAAAAACAAACAGACCCTACTTACTTTTAAAAATC
>CM052548.1:61839531-61872809 GCA_028533065.1 Trachops cirrhosus | reverse complement strand
CCTGCGGTTCCCCACGAACCAGCAGCCCTGCTTTTAGTGGACGTGCCACTGTGACCACACATGAATCTGTTTAAAAATCAGCTTAGGAATAAAGGAGTTTTAACAGGACATTGATCTTCAAACTGAACTCTCTGGAGTGTCAATTCATGGAATTGAAAGACAGAAAAACTTTCCATTAAAAAGGCAGTCATGCACACTGAGTTGCAATTACATGAGCCAATAAAAGGGTGGAAGTGCACATGGCTTCCCAGCACTGGACTGTCTCCCGAGCTCATCCCTCTGAAATGTGTACGTCTCTGTCACTGGTGGCAACAGGCACATTCCACACACGTTCACAGGTGTACAACTTCACCACACCCACCTGCACAGGAACACACGGTGGACACACAAGACCTCCTACGGCAGCCATACTTGTGTGACAGCAGGAATTTGCAAGACAACCAGCATATGTACGATTATGGAAATGTGAAGTAATTATAGTCCTCAGTCATAAAAATGAGGTAGATCTGTGTGTACTGATAAGGAAAGAGGCCCAAGATCTAGTTAATCAAGAAAGGCTGAGTGGACAATAGTGTGCACAGCATGATCCAATACACGTTTTAAGAAGGTAACAACCCCACAGTTATTGTGCTACCACAAGCGTGAATACACAGCGAAAATTCTGGAAGGACACAACGCTAGCTCCTATGGAGAGACAGGAAATGGAGGGGCTTTCACGTCTTACTGCACATGCATCCCTAACGTTAACTGTGAAAATACATAATAAGCATGTCACTTTTGTAAATTGTAAAAGTTTTAAATGTGTTTGAGGAGGGAGCTATTAAAACTTTGCCCTTTGATTAAATAAATCTTCAATGATGCCAGCTTGTCACATCCTTATCCACTTTATACACACAAACCAACTCATTCAGTTAAGGCGTTACTAAACATTTTGGTAACTGTGAGAGGCAGAAGAGGAGTTAAGAAGAAGAGTTAATACTACACAGGGAGTGAATTAGCATATATAAATGTGAAAAATAAGAACTAGAATCACCTAGCTTAATTACAGCTAAGGGCGCACCGGTGGCAGTACAGACGCTTAGGGGCAAGACCGCTCCTCTTCCAAACTCCTGGGGACTCACGGGGCCGCGCTGCGTTAGTGGGCAGCCAGCTCCGGCCCCGGCTTGGCCCCAGAATCCGAAGCCTGGAGCTGCTTAAAAAACCATGGGGACTGACCTCACCAGGCCACGGCTTCCTGGCTTCTGCTTTCTATCTTCATGTCAGTGTCTAATACATGTGATAAAGGATCCCTCCAGAGCTGTTTCTTGCCAAGCTGAATGGTAACTGTTAATTACCAACATCAAACTGACCGACTAACATCAACATGCATCACTCCTACAGCTGAAAAGTATTTGGGTTTTGAAGAGGTTTCCCATGTTTCCTTTGGCTCCCGGTTTAGTTGATGGTAAAATTGTTAGCTGTGCTACTTTTGACTTCATTGTGCTAACCTGATCTGCGAGAGGCAAGCCCTGGACCCTGTGGGGAGAGAGAAACAATTCAGGAGATATATAACGAGTGAACCCTTTTGCTCTCAGACCTACTTTTCCGTCCATGCCAAGCAGAGCCCACAACAGAAGCAGAGAGGGGCTGCTTTATGGGCTCCTTCCAAGCCCACCTCCGTGCTCCCTGCTGGGGTCAAGTAGGATTCTAGACAGTGTCAGGACCAACATCCAAAAGCAAGAAACTAAGGTCAGTTATAAGTTTTCAATCCATTTCTTAGACAATAAGCCATAATGTCACCTGTTCCTTGAAACTTTACTGTCAGAATCATGTCTGTCATTGGTTGGGTCTGGGACACAGCCAGAAAGCTCTGAAGTTACCCTCCGAGTGACAAGGAGCTGGAAGGGAGGGCAGGGGACAAACACATCGCTGAAGGTGGAGGGGTGGGAGGACAGCAGAACACCAAGGAGGAAGAAGAGTGAAGGGAAGCGGGCAAACGGGAAAGTCGCTGGCGGTAAGACAGGAGAGAGGAGCAGGACGGGAGCGACTTTGGAGCCCACCAAGGTATCCCAGCAAGTCGGTAATGTGACGGAGCATCAAGAGAACACGAGGGTTTACTTTTAAAGCCTGCATGTGACAAATGCAGACTGACAGTTATGTTATAAATAACCGAAGTACACTAGAGACATAAAACCAAGTTTCATGGGTAAAAAATAAATACAAAAATTCAGCGTGGGAAAGCACTAAAACCAATGTACATCCAAGGGAGAGCTTTTTTCTTCTGAAAATTTTCAGGTAGACTTATAGATAACAACAATTTTTAACAGAAATCCTTTGTATTGTCTTTCCGTGAAGATCTCAAACTGTTTCCCAATCATTACCCCTTAGGAGGGCAATAAAGCCTGGCGCGGCCCTCACTCTGTGGACAGGCAAACGAGGACACGGCTTGAACTGCTCGGCTCCCTCGGCCAGGAGTGGCTGCCAGGAACCGAGGCTGGGCGCTCCCAACCCCGTCCTCCGCTCCAGCTCCCATCGGCCTTTCATCTCCTGCCCTTTCCAGTTTCTGAACAGCAGAGATACGATGAATAGTGATTTAGCTCTAACCTCAGGCATCTTCACCATCCTATTCCCAACCCCACAAAGATCCCACGATTCAAGTGACTCAGGGAAAAAGAAGTACATGGACCTTTTCAGAAGCAAGCACGGTCTGCCGGAACCGTCACTTTGTCACACCCCTGGCTCTTCATACATGACAATCCTCCTCAGAATCCGTAAAATAAAACCTCTATACAACGAATAAGGTTTAGTCCACAGGAATTCCCTTATACCTCTCCTCATCAGCCTCTCCCTACAACTTTCCTTCTTTTCTCTCCCTCTTTTTAGGATAATTTCATAATATATGCTTATGATGAAAGTATCGGTACAAAAGCTGCACGATGCACAAAAGTGAGAAGTCCTCATCACACTCCCCTCTTGAACCCACTTCCCAGAGAAACACTGTTCACTACTTGGTGTGTGTTTCCAGGCATTATTTAGATACAAAACAACACACAGTATAGTGTTTGCCAGAATTTTTTTTTACCTTAACAGATGTAGAATCTTACTGTATATACTGTTCTGTGCTTTCATTTCTCACAACAATAAACTTTGCACGTCCTTCCCCAGTAACACGCATGCACTCACCTCACTTGCAGAACCACACTTCACTAGTCCTTCCTTGTGTCATAAACTGAGTTACTAGCTTTTGTTTAGTTTGTTTGAGATTAACCTGTTCAGAGCCTCAGAGAGAATTAAAGGCATAAAAGAAATCCTGGAGCAACTTCTTTAAGAAAATGAAGCATTCTTTTCAAACTAAAAATTCTGTATCTTAATTTGTCCTATAACTAGGATCTTTTTTTTCTTTCTTTTTCAAACCAGGGTTCATTTAAAATAATTCTGAAAAGGAATTGACTTTAAATCACTCTGCTTTGAATCCAGCCCTTGATGATAACTAGAGGTTCTTCTCACCCAGAGCTTCCTGACCCAGGGTCAAGAGTCACTGCCGTGGAAACATCTGGTTTCTCCACAGCTCAAAACTTTAGCAGGGTAACATGGAGTACAGAGGTCCTCTGGGAACAAAGCTCCCTCTTATAAAGCCAGCGGGGGTCTGGGGGGTTACTGATGCTCTCATTTCCTCGTGCCTGGATCAGAAGAGCTACAGCTGGAGGAAGAGGATGGGAAGAGGATGAGAAGAGGACAAGAATGGAAGGAGGAGGGGGGTGGGGGCAGGAGAAGTTAGAGGTGTTGGAAGAAGGGGGGGAGGAGGAGGAGGAGCCGGGGAGTGTCCGCCCTGTCTCAGGTGCAGTCTGCTCCAAAGAAGCCAGAAACCAAGCCTGGTTAAGCTTGAGAACTCATCTGCTGGTGAAAAAGACTGAGCAAACGTTGCTAGTGAGAACTTGTGAAGAGCGTCCTCACGTAAGAGCCATGAGTAGTCAGCAGAGTTTGTGGTAAAAGGTTATGGGAAAGAAGTGACTAGAGTGTGGTTCTCCGGCTGCACCGTGTGTCAGAATCACCGGACTCCGGTCCAACACCAACCCCGGGGCTGCGGGGGCGCGAGGGCTGGGCCCGAGAGCCTGCGTTTTGACCAGGCACCCTGAGAGGCCAATGCTGCTGGTCCAGAGACCACACTTGGACTCAGAAGTTCTACGTCAGTACCAGAGGCTTAGTTAGCCGATCTGCTCGGACCGCTCCGAGAGGCGTGCAGCGAACTTCACCATTCATCCTTTACACGCTGAACAAAAACCAGGCCCCACACAACTGAAGACTTTCTCATTAAAAATAGACTTCAGGCTTGTATCCAACCCAAGTGAGCACTTTATTTACTAAAGTTATTTTTGCTTCTTGCAAATTATTTTTAAAGGACAAAAAAAATGCAAAGACAATTTTTAAAGTGCTACCTCAGTCTTTGAAGTATAAGATTGACTTTTATTTGAGAAAAGTCACGTCAAAGGCAAAGTAAAACAAATCAAACTAAGCCAAAGATATAAACAATTTCCAAATAACTTAAGAGTGGAGGAACAGAGGAAATCAAAATAAAACAGTATAACTCAACATCCAGTGGATCCCCACTGAACTCATCTCCATGCATAAAAATGTTATTTATCAAAAGCTCTTAAAGTTGAAGCCGGGAAAGATTAATGCCATCACTCATTTCTGTCAAAAAAAACTTCATTCTTACCCTTTATCTCTGAGTCCCCAGTGTGTTGGGTGGAAACATCCTAAAGAAGAGAGGGACCTGGGAAGATTAACCCCACACTGGCAGAAAGGCAGAAGTGTTCATTTTGCGAGGAGCAGAACTGCTGAAGGGACTCTTCTCAGCTCAGCCTTGTCACCAGGGATGGCATCACAGCTATTTATGATACAGCCGGACAGGCAGAGAGGCCCCACATAAGGAAATAATATGTAACTAAAGCGTAGTTTGAAGGGCAAACATCAACCTTCAATGTTTAAATAAAAGTAAGATTTAAACTCGCCTACAAGCGATTCTGGAAACAGTCACAACAAACCAAAATATTTGAAAGTCCTTTTCTGACTTCGTGGAGGAACAAAATGGTGAGTCCTTCAGCCAAGTTCGTTTTCTTCCTTCTCCTCTAGGCAAGCCTCCAGAAAAGTTCAAGAAAGAAATACTTTATACCAGTAAGTGTGGAAAAAATAGAAAGACTGGATGACTTAGGATATGTTGGTGACTTAAGACCAAAAAGATGAGGCTACTTAAGGCTGATGGTAATAAAACGGCCCCTAACGTGTATTAGGAGTTATCATGTGCCAGGCACTGTAGTAGGTGTCCTGCCCATATCACCTCATGTCATACAGTGTCCCTTTCATGGGGGCTCCACAACTGCCCTTACTGTGTGATGACGTCAGGGAGGTGAGGAGATAGGATGTTCGTGACAGCACAGTCACCCAACCAAAGTACTTAACCTTAACCCTAGCGCTGAGAATACAGTTTGTGCTTTCAATAGGACAAGGAGCTGTAGGATTCTTGAACATGATTTTTTAAATATTCCTAATTAAAGAGGTAATACTTTATTCATATTAGCTATATATTAAATATATTAAAAAACATAGCCAGGTTTCCAAATATACTGGAAGCCATTTTTAAAGAGAGTGATGAGAACAGAGGAATGTATTAAGGCTGATGCATTCTGATTGTCATAATGGTGACCCTAGGTACCAGGTACTATACACCGAGTACCTTACCCACGTCACTTACGAAAGTCAGAAGTCAAGTGCAACTTTTCTATCTTGGTCTCTTGATGTCATAATGAAGAGCCTGTGGTTCGGGTCTAGACTGTCTGCTTCGAATTTTGGTTCTGTGCCTTACTGTTTATATGACCTTGGGTACCTGGTATTGCCATGCCTCAGTTTCCCACTTGTAAAGTGGAGCCAGAAAAGCAGCATTACCGATTCCCTAAAGGAATTCAGAGAACTAAAAGGATTAATTCATGTAAAACGCAGCTCAACAAAAGTTAGCATTTATATTATTTCTTACATTGCTATGAAATATTTATATAATCCTTAGTGTCTCATCCATTACAGTTTCCTTTTCTCTAGAATAATTTACTCCCCCAGTAAGATGATCCTTTTAGCAAATTTGTAGTAAAGTGCAGCAGAAGATGAGGAAAACAAGAAGAGATGAAAAAAATATAGCAAATAGAAAAAGTCAAATTTTAATTTTAAAAAATCACACAGTTGACCACTTCTGACATTTGGAAGAACTGGAGAGTAAGAAGAAGAGAGGGCAGGGGGAAAACCCCACAGAAACAAAAAAGAAGCCATCCGTACCTGCACCAGTGCCCGTTTCCAGGCCGGGGCCCTACAGAGGCACCGCCAGCCTCGCCGGGCGCAGTGTCTCCAACGGCCAAGCCGGAGGCATCTGGCCACTGACAGCGGCTCAGCCTTCGCTCCAGCTAACCTGAGCTCTGAGAGCCAGAAGGAAATTAAGAACGAGGGCTCACGGGCAAGAAGAGGGTGGACAGACTCCCCCTGACAGGCTGCTCCCAACCTGGGCTCCAGGGCCTGCCCCGCACTGTGCCTTTTCCCTGCCTCTGAGTCTCTGTCACAGGTCGTGGAAACTGGGACAGACACACTTCACAGTCCATGAATTACAGAACTGAAGGGCCATCAGGCCGCCGGTATCTGAGGCTGGGGTTTCCTCTCTCCAGGCACCACGACCTTCAGCTTTGGGCTTTTCGCTAACTTAAAGCAGCTGTGATGCTTCACGGGCAGGTTGGAAATTCTGATCACAAGTGTTCAAAACGTTAAAATCAATGTTTTTTTAATTTAAATATTTTATAGCTTATGCTATTACAGTTATCCCAATTTTCCCCCTTTTGCCCCCATCCATCCAGCCCACCCCGCACTCCCACAGTCAGCCCCCACACTGCTGCCCGTGTCCATGGGTCATTCACACATGTTCTTTGACTAGTCCCTTCTCCCTCTTTCGATCAGTCCCCACCTCCCCCCGCCCTCTTAGAGCTGTCAGTCTATTTCATGTTTCTCTCCCTCTGGTTCTATTTTCTCATTAGTTTATTTTGTTCATTAGATTCCACTTTTAAGTGAGATCATATGGTATTTGTCTTTCACTGACAGGCTTATTTCACTTAGCATGACGCTCTCCAGTTCTATCCATGCTCTCGAAAAAGGTAAGAATTCCTTCTTCTTCTTTTTTTTTTTACTGCTGCATAGTATTCCTTTGTGTAAATGTACTAGTTTTTTTATCCACTCATCTACTGATGGGCACTTAGGCTGTAAATAATGCTGCTATGAACACTGGGGTGCACAGGTTCTTTTGAATTGGTGTTTTGGGATTATTAGGATATATTCCCAGCAGTGGAACTGCTGGGTCAAAGGCAGTTCCATTTTTAATATTTTTGAGGAAACTCCATACTGTTTTCCACAGTGGCTGCACCAGTATGCATTCCCACCAACAGTGTACTAGGGCTCCCTTTTCTCTGCATCTTCGCCAGCACTTGTTGTTTGTTGATTCATTAATGATGGCCATTGTGACAGGTGTGAAGTGGTATCTCATTGTGGTTTTATTTTGCATCTCTGATGGCTAGTGATGTTGAGCATTTTCTCATATGTCTCTAGGCCAAGATCAATATTTTGAATGCTGCACAGATGCCAAAGTAGCCATGTAATGGTAAGAATCATTCAGAAAGCTTTTCGTTTATAGCACTGAACTGCACAGCATATAATCACCTACGGCTATTTAAATCTAAGTAAAACTACCTTAAGAAAGCCTAGTTTGAGAAATTCAAAAAGGATTTTCCCCCATTTTGGAAGAGAGCATTTTTCTACTATAATGTGCTATGCCAATTTAGAGAAATTTTATCTTTTGATCAGAGAGGAAGATATTTGTCAGGTGTGGCCAATAATTGAAACTTAATCCATAAAGGACATTAACAAGAGGAAAAACATATGTGCTGGCTCCAGACCCCTCACAGCAATGGGCACATTCAGGATCGGCTGCAGGAGGTGCGCCTCGCAGAGAGGCAGGGAGAATCCTCTCTACCAACACACGCCCAGAAATACTGAGTTCGGGTGTTACCACAGTTCGTCAACAAAGAGATGTGTGCAAATAAGAACAGTGCACATAAATGTTTCTTTACCCCTTAAAAATGGAAAGGGACAGAACTTTTAACCCTGAGCCCCCAAACCCCAAACTTGTGTAAAAAAGAACAAAAGCCATCAGAATCAGAAAAAAAGGAGTAATTCTAAAAAGAAAATTATCTTTGGTTTTTATTATCTAAAAAAAAAACGTGAAGCCTCTAGTCGCTGGATTCATTGTTCTGACAGTTTCCAGGGGATTGACGTTTGTTCTCTCACCAGGTCTAGCGCCCCCTGGCGTGTCCCCAGTGTGTGGATGTGTGGACCGTCCTGTTCTCCTGTGCTCCCGCCCCCAGGCCCAGCTCAGGGAGGCACGAGGAGTTAGACCCTGTTCCGAGACTCAGAAGGCGCAAGGAAGCCACTAAGGTAACACAGCTGGGTAGATAGCGGAATGAGAATTTCAGTTTTCTTTTTTTGAACTCGAAAGACTATTGCCTTTGTACTTCACATATCTCTTGAATATTTAAAACTACCAAACACAAATGTGTTTCCTACTCTTTTAACGAGTCACTAATGACCTCAAGTGACGCTTGCCACTGTCAGGATGCAACAAGGCCAGCACCCAATACACCAGACCGTCAGCTGGTAATGCACCTGGCCCGCTGGATGCAAGCTCCCCAGGAATTCTTACCTGGTGCTCCTGTGTACATGATGGAAAAGACGTTTATTGCTATTGTGGCCGCATAGAACACCGGGAGTGCCCGGAGGCCATTGGGAACTGGGTCCTCCTGCACAATAACGAGATAAAGTAGAAGGTCAGGATTCAAGAAGCATCTGGAGCCGACACGGGCAACACGATACAACACACTGTTCCGAAACGTCTTCCAAACGCAGACGTGGCCCAACCAGCTGGCCATGTCACTGCCACATGACTGCTTCCCAAAAACAGCCATCAGCTCGGGCCGCCTCTCCTACACAAATGCTGTTTCAAAGAGCCCACTATTGTGCCCAGCAGACAGTTTTAGAAACAGAGAAAAACTGTTAGGTTAGGTCGGCTCCTGGGGACTGAAGCCCAGAGACTGGCATCTGCTTCAAAACCTGTGACACTCACTACTCTAACTGAGGAAAAAATCTACTTTCAACAAATATTCTGAGCCTCGACCCTCTGAGGATGCCCGAGAGTCACATGACTTGAACACCACTGCGTGACCCTAGGGTTTACGTCACTCTATTACACAATACATGTGGGATCTATCAAAACACATAAAGCAAACACATTACCAAGTGCTACGATTTTTAAAACTTCTCATAAGGTACAGTATTTAACCTTCAATTATTAAAAGTTTAAAACCTGTGGGCTCTTTAATAAAACATTTATTTACAACTTCAGGGGTTCTGGTACAGCAGTCCCCACTACTTCAATGAGGAAGGTGCTGCACACATTTAGGCTAAATAACACCTAAGAGAATATGAGAGTTTTAAGCAGATCTACAGAGGATTTTGAAACAAAAATAGGGACTGAGAACTCCACGATGCAGCACTGGCACACGGATGTTGCCTAAGTAATTAAAAATGACCAACTTCTAATAACCGTGTGAGACATTCATACATCCATATGAATCGCTACCTTGCCATGACAAAAGGAAAATCCAGTGTAAACACTGATGTGAGCAACAGGGGTGAGGATAAGTAGAGACTGCCTCAAAGATTTCTACTATCAAATGCAGACATGTGTGGAAACCAGGGGGGTGTGCAGAACGGTACAACTCATCGAGAACCTATTCTGCAATGTCTCCAGCAGCCATTGGCACCTGTCAAGAGGCTTGGTTTGAACAGCAGTGCGGTGTTAGGAACAGCAAGAGCAGGGGCAGGAAGTGATTCAACTGCATGACAGTCACCCCCAGATCAGGCAGGGCAGGTGAAGAACAGCAAACACGGAGAGCCAACGGGCAGGAGCTGGGACGAGGGGCACAGCAGTCTTCTGATCTGTCACGTCCCCCGTGAAAAGCTGCCTGGCTGAACTGGAAACGAACCCCTGGGAAACTCAAATGCCGGCTGCCTCTGGCTTCCAAAATGCTGTTTTCTTGGGGACAATGGCTGCCAAAGAAAGACTCCCAGCCAGTAACTTCTGAAGGTGTGTAAATCCTGAGTATATGTTTTTAATCGAATCACCATGTTTTCTAATATAACCTATTCTTATAACTCAAATGACTGCTGCCTCACTGAGATCTGTCTTCTTTCCTCCGTCCTGCCCCTCTCTCTCCCTCCCACCCTCCCATCCTCTGCCACCTTCCCAAGCGTCCACCATTTCCTCTCAACATTCAATCAGTGTCTTTGAGGTGCTAAGCACAGTGCTGGGCACTGAGAGAAAAAGCGAACAGGACAGTTATGGTTTCTATACTCAAGGATCTCGTAGTAAAATAGCAAAGAGACCATTAAGCAAGAAATAAAACACAGTACACAGCATGAGAGTGCAAGGATGAGAAGGTACGCAGTGCGGTGGGTTTAGAAGAGAGGAACCGGCCAGAACCTGGGGTGGGAGAGGAAAGGCTTCCTGGGAAGCAACACCTGGAGGCTGAAGAGCAGCAGGCGTTTGCAGACAGGAAATAAAAAGGGTGAAGGCTAACAGGCAAGAGGGGCTGACACCTTCCGTGTGTAAACGAACAGTAGTATGGCAGGAGCCCAGGAAAAGGAATGGTAAGTTTGTACCTATCCAAGAGAATGAGTCCTTTGGTGGACTGCTAGGCAATGCTAAGGAAACACAGCTGCATCTTTAAGTGAGGATACAGCTGAAGACGGTGCGTTCCTGATGTGCTCAGCATGTGCTGTAACACCAGGGCCAGGTCTGCTTTCTGGCTCATAAAATACTGCAACAACCCCTTGACGGTCAAAAAAGTACAATAATTTTTTTTCTAGAATACTAATCTCAGTAAGTTTTAATTTTAATCTCATTTTATTTTTGATGAACTATACCTCCAATAGGTATATTTCTTTCTTTTTATCCTTCTAAGGACAGGAAAGTCAGTGTCTCAAGCTTGCCTTCTCCATTAAAAGGAAGGAAGGAGGGAAAGGGGGGAGGAAAGAGGGAGGGAAGGAAGGAAGGAAGGAAGGAAGGAAGGGAGGGAGGGAGGCAAAGAAAGAAAGAACACCTTACTTTTGGGTAAAGAAATTCTCCACCTGTTTTTAGTAACAGTTTCAAAATCTAATTAACAGCCAGGAAATAATTACCTTTCCCTTTTGAGGTCCAGGCACAATGCCTGGGAGTGTCAACTAATTAACTGAATCCTAGGGGAAGAGACAGTATTTACAATGCTGGGTTCCAGGGGATCCCTTGGGTACTTTACCTTGAATCTTTCCCCCTACTTTAAAGGAAAATCTGATTCTAACTCCAGGGTGCTGTGCCTTAAAAATGTAAAAATACGACTATTCCTCTGACCCTTCTCATGATTAATTTCTATTGACTAGGACCAAAATTAGTTCCAAAACTTAATTTAAAAAAAAAAAAAAAACAGCCTCACTTACCTTTTTTAAGATGAAAACTCTGATCAGTACAAACAGCATGCCAGACATGAAACCAGACAACAGTGGAGATATAAACCAAGAAGCAACTGAATAATTTAAAGAAAGGTATAATGAATGTTAAAATGCTACATAATTCAAGTCACATTTCTATAACACAGTCTCAGCAAATACACAGCACACACATTAACAAATATCCCCGGAACTATTCATCGCCACGCAGCACTAATGACCGCTGCTGCGCGGGCAGAACCGGCCCTCAGCTCGGACACCTGTCCGCGGACGCTCACGCGCAGTCCCGCAGAACCAGCCCACTCCCTCCCGCACACAGCCCACCGCGGAGGCGACCCCCGAGCTCCGGATGCAGAAGATGGACTGGATTCCCACTGAGCCCCTCTGCCCACTCCTCTTATGGATCCATGTAGAGACCCGGTCCCTGTTCCAGCACAGGGGTAGTGCAAAGGTGGGCCGCCTTCCGTTTCATTGGCCAAGTCCAGCCTGGCTGTCATCCTGGCACTTTCAGCGTCCAGCCTACAAGTTCCCAACTCTGGCTACACACTGGAAACACCTGGGGAGTTTTCAAAAACTGGTTATACTCTAACTCTACCCCAGAATTCTGATTTAAAAGGTTTGGAATGGGCACTGGGCATTGATATTTTTCAATTGCTTCCCCAGGTAATTCTCACATGCAGACAGAGTTGAGAGCCATGGTTTTAGAAGCCTGGGATCTAAAGAAGTGACTTTCCTGGCCACCTGAGTCCCTGCTTAGCAGGTCATGGATCCCTGGGACCTATAGCCTCTAAGGCCACTCTGATTCTTAAAAGGATGAGCAAGCCAGAGGATGGAGATGGGAGAGAACAGTTTTTACAATGGGCAGGTTGGTACGTACGGGGCCGAATGGATTTCCCTCTTACTAAGCTAAGGCCAGAAAGCAAGTTGCCAGCCCTCTTCAAACAGCCCCAGCTGGGCAGGCTACAACCCAGAAGGAACAGGAGAGAGCCTCCTCTGTGTGGGGCAGACTGGTGCTCTCTTGAGTGCAGTGAGGTAAATAATACTGGGCCCACTTCGAGGCCTTCCCATGACGATAAACCCTGACCCCTAGACACTAAAGGTATTTTCCTCATTAGGGCCTAGTTTTTCTCTGACTACAGACTGATTTCATTGAGATGAATTTCTTTTCTGCCTGGGAACAACAAATAAATATTGATTTTTCAAAGCTGGATGACAATGTAACATTTGAAAAGAATGTTTGGCCCTGGCTAGTGTAGCTCAGTGGATTGTGCACGGGCTGTGAACCAAAGGGTCACAGGTTTGATTCCCAGCCAGGCACATGCCTGGGTTGCAGGCCAGGTCCCCAGTAGGGGGCGTGTAAGAGGCAACCACACACTGATGTTCCTCTCTCTCTCTTTATCCTTCCATTCCCCTCTCTCTAAAAATAAATAAATAAAATCTTTAAAAGAAAGTGTTTGTAGGTAAAAAAATTCTCTAACACATAATAGTTCACAATCCCCATTAACAGAAATTTTAAGGAGAAATACATTACCCATATAGGTCTTCTAAACATTAACATTTGAAGGAAGAAATATAATCGTAACTTCTAATGAAACTAACTCTAGAAAATGTAAACGTTCCTTCTTATAGAGAAAAGAAAATGGTAATTACCAATCTTGACAAGCTCCATCCATTGCACACCTTTCGTGCCAATCGCAACAAGCGAGAACCCTATAGTTGCACCAACGATGCAGTGAGTCCCCGAGATCGGAAGTCTCAGAAAGGATGCAATCAGCTGCCAAACAGCTGAACCTAGAGGTTGAAAGATTAAAAAAAAAAAAAAAGTCAGGTACAGAGCACAGCATCTCAAACAGCCACAAAAGGAACTACAAATTACTCTCCTCCATAACAACACTCCTTGGCATTAACTCTCTGTGGGTGGTGTCTTTACAAAGTGCTAATGTCCTGACAAAATGACTCAAATGAACTTCAGTCAAAGAAAAAGTCTTCAACACTGAAGGGATAATGATGATTTATTTAAAGAAAAGTATTTAAGAAAAATCTCTTGATGCCAGTTATTAACGGCCTTTGTCACCTTTAGGTAAGAGAGCTGATAATGAACTTGTTCTGATGTGAAGTGTGGCCAGGATCAAGCAAGAAATTAAGGACTGGAATAAACACAGAGAAACAGCAAAGGCTGCACACTGGAAAAGACTTCATTGCAGCTATGCCCTGAAGTCACATAATAAGGGGGGCTAAAAATCGGGGGTATCATACTAGTCTGTACAAGAGACAGTTTGACACCACTTTGCTGTTTGATTTTTGCCTCTCACGTGAGAAGGAACTATGACATTTAACCCAAAGCTGGTCATCTGCTCTCAGCCCCTGCCTGAAATGATGGAGCTTTTCCTTGTTGGTTTTCTCAAACCTTCTAATTCTTAGGAGTTAAGAGGATCCCTTAGTTGTGGCTTTGTGCCCTTTACCTCAATTTCACCATTCTTTTCCAGGCTTAATGTTTTTCTGGGCTATAGTTCACTTCAGATATTTTCATAAGCAGATCAAATTCTGCCGTGAGTATTGAAAGCATCAGAGGGGAGAGATCACTTTCAGACACAGTTGTTGAAAAGTTCATATAGAGAACAAAGAGTTTGGCTGATAAGCAGGGCCCGTTATTAATCCCAAATGTTAATTCTGGAAATCTGGTTGCTTGGCAGCAGGAGTGCTTTCCAGCAGTCCCTTGGCATTTTCTTCAAAAACACTGCGTTAGAGAGGGTCACTGAAGGCTGCGCAGGTCCCAGTTCGTAAGCAACCTGACGGCAGCTCCGTGAGCGCCGGGCGTGCTGACCTTCGAGCTGCAGGGGCTGTGACCCCGTGTCTAAACCTGTGCGTGTGCTGGAAGGAGAGGGGGCCGGCCGTGCTGCCAAACCGGACCGGCAGCGTGGCAGCTCCCAGGCTTCCCGGCAGACAATGCCCTGGCCCTTCGCAGGGACTGCCTGGTCGTTTTTAAAAGGAGAGCCAGAGTCTGGGGCATGTTTCATGACATAGAACCGTAACTTAAAAAGCAAACTGTGTGATTTCTATTCTTACAGAAATTAAAATAACCCAGTGATGTTAAGAGAATGGCATAAACTCACCCACATGGATTCAGACCATGAGATTTTTTTCCTTCCTGAAAGCTGTGATTTTTCCTCTGGCTGCCTTTTAACATATGTCCTGGAGCAGCAGGGTTTGTGAGGAAAGGCACAGGGGGGTGGGGGCTGCCCAAGAGAGGCAAGGAGGAAAGGAAGAGTGCCTGTGGGGAGGAGTGAAGGAGCGGCTGAGAGGAGAGGGGAAAGGAGGCAGGTATTTGCGGGGACCTAGCAAAATAAGAGAGGGTGAGAGGCCTTGCTAACCTCAGGAATTTCTGAAGACAAATGGGATTACATTCATGGTAAGAAAAGCAGTGGGAAAAAGAACTATATTTTGACCTAAAATCATGACAGGCTACTAAAAGGGGTGAAGCACAGGATTAAGGGTGTAAGACAAAAGGGAAAGATGGGGGGAAATGGGCACCCCTGAGACAACAGGTTCCTGGGAAGATGAAAGAAAGGCAGAGAAAGGCTCGGGGCTACCAGCAAGGCAGAGAGGCAGGCGGGAGTGAGCACAGGGCAGGGAGAAGGCTCAGCGTTCATGGGCAGAGAGCGAGCTTTAAGGGGACCATGCACCACTCAGTGTGGCTCAAGGAGACAGCTTCTTCATGCCATTGTGGGTACTGCCACGGGAAGACAGGGACTTGGGAATTCTCAGTAGATTTTTGGAACCATTGATGGTTTCATACTAAGTGGGTTGACTATTGCTTTAGGGCTGAGCTAGAGTCCCAAAAGATAACTTGTTCAAGTTTAGCTGGCATGAACAATTTCTTCCACTCAACCAACCAATGCCACCAAAACTCTATCAGAAAGCACAGAGACCCATGGGCTTGGGGAGAGGTTTCTAAAGAAAAAGGAGAAAAAAATAAAATGAAATAGAGTAAAAGGATAGGAGGAAGAGAGGGGGAAAAGACATGGATGGAGAATTTAGAAGAGAAAGATTGGGAGAATTCGGATATCTGAACAGAGTAAGTTCTGATTTTGGCCAATAATAATTATACCACCATCTCAAATTTACACAGCCCCCATCTGCAAGGAGCCCAACTGTGAATATCTAGGTAACCCATATAAACTCCCAAGAAAACAGGCTTTGAGATTCCTCTAACCACACACACTCACACACACACAAACAGAAGGAGAAGGAGGAGAATAAGAAGAAAGAAACCAAAGCAAACAAAATCAAGTTATTCAAGCAAAACCTCAAATTGCTTTGGTTAACCTAAATTCTAGTTGAGGTAAGTATTTTTCATTCTTTCAGCAAAGGGCCAAAGGCAGGGGTGGGAAAACTGTCCACACAGAAAGTCAGTGGCGACACAGGCTCAGCTCACAGGACTTTCTGTAGCCCTGAGGCCTCCACGCGGCCTCACCCACAGATCCCTTCACTAAGCACCGCCGTGCCCCAAATCTCACCCAGCTGAAAGGGGAAGCTTCGTTACTACTTAATTTTATCAGTTTTTCTTTATTTCTCCCTTCCCTTCAACATACCTTGCCCACATCATCCTGACTGAAAAAAAATCTTAATTTCAGGTCAATATGATTATGTTTTAGGTATCTATCACAGCTATACAAGGGTGAATTTTACAAATAACTTATTTTTCTATGAGAATTTTCCATTACATCCAACTGTAATGAAAATATGTATTCACTGAAGTTAAATAAAATTCAGTCGTTACAATAGCTGTTGGAATTAAAGCAACCATGAGCCCTACATCTCTAACACACAGAATGTTCAGTTGAGACACTGGAACTCCTTACCAATGGTCACCAGCCTACTCGGCAGAGCAGTATTTAATACCTTAGTACACTGGTCTGCTTCGGGTCAAATGCCTCAACAACTTCTCAGACTAACTTGCTGTAACAAAAAGATAACGGATCATCTTAAAGTTGGCGAATAATTTCCACATCCTGGGTGTTTAAATAATGCCAGTGACAATAAATATCTCGGAACCTGTGGAATGTAGCTGTGTTCTTGGTGCACCAGCATCTTACCTCCTACTGCAGGACTCTTCCTACAAAAGGATATGTCCTGTTGAAAGCAGAAGGTGGTAGAATTCCTCTCTAACCCTCTTCTCCCTAACCAAATTACCCGTATTGATCAGCTGTCTGCTGTGACGTCATCTCTACCTAGAGGCAAGCAGAGAAAGAGTCCTGTCAGCTGCACCTAAGGCATCTCTGCCTGAAATCTTCTTCTCAGCTGCAGCGAGGCAGTGAGGGAAGGGCCCCACACTGCCTCGAGTCTACGGTCACCTTGGGTGATGGAGGAAACGCACTGGCTGGCCAGTCAGTCTCTTAGTAACACACTTCACTGCCTTCAGCACTTCGCTCTCATCTGACAACCTGAAACCACCGATAAAAGTCTACTATAAACAGGTGACATGCAAACGGCCTGTTGACCAGAAAACAAAATAAACATACCAAATAGAGCTCCCGGAGCAGAATCAGAAATCAGCACAAAAGCCAATAAAAGAATTACAAATAATGTAGAAGACCAGAATTTCTTGAAACAAACCCTTAAACTGAGAATACAAGTTAAATAAATAAGTACTGTTTTACTGGCATCCAAGTTTTCAAAACAGTGCACCCTGACTCTTAAAAATCTATGAAAAGAAATAAACCTTAAAGGAAATCTCTTAAGTAAATCTTTCAAACACTTTCTTAGACTTGCTATTTCTCATAACTTTCAAACAACTTTAAAACGACCAAGAGCTGCCCTTCAAATATCCATCTGTATACTTTAGGGAAAGTACTCAGCTGAAATCTCTTTTAACCAAGTTTGCTAAAACTTTGAGAAAATGTGTTTGCTTGTTATTTGAACACACACACAAAAAATAACCAAATTAAAGTAGAGAAAGTAAATATCAGATACAGCAAATATAAAACATCACACCCAGTGTTTACAAAGCTAACGCAAAATCACATCTATGGACACGACAAAAGCACTTTGGAGAAGAGGGTCAGCGGACACACCTCCCACAGGTATGGAGAGTAATGCTACTTACCAACCATTGCACTCACTTCCCCAGCCATTAGTGTTTCTACTCTCTCGTTGTACAGGTTCACGTCGATGATACCTTTTCGGATGGTCTCTCCTACTTTGGCTCCCAACAACACTGAGCCTATGGTTTCGAATATTGAAGCCAAAATGCACGCCTGCCTCAAGGTCACCACGCCGGAGCCCACAGCGGTACCAAATGAATTGGCAACATCGTTTGCACCAACAGAAAATGCCAAAATAAAAGCTATGATAAAACCTAAAATGACCATCCACAAATATTCATTCAAGGCCATTTTGAAAAGTGGACTCTGGGTACTTTTCTTTCGCAGAAATATTTTCAATAAACGAAGCTTGAGGTTATAAACGTCGTAAGGCTGAGAGTTCTTGTAAACAGTGAGTTTGCTCTGGAAAGTGCTGGACAATGTTGGAGCCTGAGCAAACTGCTAACTGCTGGTTTTCAAACTACTGTCAGAACAGTTCATTGGGCTGTGTTCAGTCAGCGGTAAAACACATTCCATATTTCTCCTCCCGATCTGGGAAAGCTGGGATGTCTCCTCCTGTAGCAGAAAGAAAAGAAAAGAAATCAATTACCCTAAGCAACCAGTAATAGTTTGTTCTTTGAGAAATAAACATTTTTTTAAAAAAAGATTTTACTTATTTGTTTTTAGAGAGGGGGGAAGGGATGGCAAAGAAACCTCGATGTGCAAGAGATACATCAGTCCCCACCTGGGAATCGAACAGATGACCTTTCAATTTGCTGAGCCACACCTGCCAGAGCCAGAAATAAATTTTAAGCTCCCGTTTAAGCCTGCTAATGGGATCTAACTTTGGCATGTAACAGATCTAACCGCAAAGCAACTCAAGGAACATGATAATTAGGTTAACCAACCCCCTACTCCAAAAAAAGAAAACACCTGATTTCTAGAATATCAGAGGCTGAAGCATGCTTTAGAATCACAAAACTGACAGTAAGCCTTAACGGGATACATTTTTATACAATCTAAAAAATATATCTGGTCATTGTTTTCAGAGGAAAAACTGCCTCCAATGAACAAAAGATAAAAAAATGAGAAATTCAGAGTTAAAAATTTTTTCAAATATTGGAACGTGCCGAGTGTCTCCACGCAGCAATCACCAAGCCTGAATGCATGACACCAAGGGCGTGGCTGACCATCCACCTGCGCGGTCACGCACAAGGGCGGGCTCTGTCCACTGTGGCCACATCCTGCGCGTCTGAAAGGAAGTTTGTGGGTTCTGGTGCGCAATGACTCACCCAGAAGGTGACAGAGGCCGGAGTCAAGGAACAAGGAAAGCTGGTGAATGACGCCATGCTATTAAAGCACAAGTCGGGTCAGGCCGCGACACCACTCCTTCCCATCTCTCAGAGGAAAGGCCCGAGGCCTCCCGTGGCCTGCAAGACGCTCCAACTCTTCTCAGACACCCGTTCCCGGCTCGCGGACCTCAGGGGCTATTCACCCCCTTCCCTTACTGCCACCTTGCCTTTCCTTGCGCACATCAAGCACTCACCTCAGGGCCTTCGAAACTGCTGATCCTCTGCCGGGAAAAGTCTCCCTGACAGCTGCACAGCTCACTCTTCACTCTACTTAGGTCTCTGCTCACATGTCACCACCAGAGAGGCTCCCTGACCTTGTGAAAGAGCAGCCCCTCCCCCATGCCATTTTCATCCCTCTCACCTTACTTCTTTCCTACTCATTCATTCATTCATTCATTCATTGCCTGTCTTCCCTCACTAGGGTGCGGACACTTTGTTGGACTGACTACCATATCTCCAGCCCACAGAATAGTGCTGGGAGCCCTAGCACTAATGTGGTGAGCCCTAATACATTTGTTGAATAAATGAAGAAAGAAGCTATTAATCAAATGGAGAAAAGTCTTGCACATTCCTCATTCTGAGATGAAGAGGAGATGTCATAAAATTAATATGTCTCTGTAAAGTAAACATGTCACTAACAGCTTTGGAATTCTGGTATTCTGTTATTATACAGTAAGAAATCTGTGTGTTTTCTCTGCTGGCATTAGGTACATAGACAGGTGCCTAGCACAGTGTGGTCTTCTTCATAAACGCCTACTGAACTAAATAATTTAGGCTCATATGCAATACAATGATCAAGCAACATTAAGGTTACACAGGGGGATAAAAGCAGGACACAAAATTTTACGTACATTGTGATTATGGCGATGTTAAAAATGCATATAAAAAGACCAATAGTGGTTGAGTTTGAGTGGTAGTGTTATAGATGATTTTTTTCCTTTCCTCCAAAAACTATATATTGTGGTTATATGCTTTTCAAATTATAATAATATATAGTAAAATAAACATAGACTGAGCACCATCTCTGCATGCAATGCTGCATGTATGCAATAATATAGAAAATGCACCCTGACACATCGAATCGTTTCTAAGAGCTGAAGCCTATGCCATTCTGGAGATTTAGGTCTCAAGTAAGGCAAGTGAAAAGACCCCTCTCCAGGCAAAAGGCAGTATTTTATTAATATCATGGGCATGTTAAATCTAATATTAAATGAATCTATTAGATTCATTTAACCTAATATTAAATGAAAATACAAAATAAAAACTATTTTGGACCAAGAGTACCTATCCTAAAATATAAAGAAATTCCTGAGGAAATCTTGTTTGTTAGGTTAGGTTGGCAGCAGGGCAAACAAGAACCACACTCAACACCTGGGTGGTGTGGCTCAGTGGATTGAGTACGGGCCGGAGAACCAAAGGGTCGCTAGTTCGATCCCCAGTCAGGGCACAAGACTGGGTTGCGGGCCAGGTCCCCGGTAGGGGGCACACAAGAGGCAACCACACATTGATGTTTCTCTCCCTTTCTCCCGCCCTTTCCTCTTTCTAAAAAAATAAAATTATTTTTAAAAAAAGAACCACACTCAACAAATATTTACTGAGAACCTCCTTTGTGAAAGTCACTGGGAATACAATGAGTAAAAATGCAGCCCTGGCACGTATGGGGCTTACAGTCCAGGGACGGAAACAGACACTCATCAGTGAAACTCAGTGTGTGACCGCAATCTGTGGTAAGTACTACAAGGCAGGAGGCATGTGTTCGCACAGCATCACGAGAGCACAGATGTGGGGCAGGGTAGGCTCACCTGCAATCTCAGGATGGGGGAGTGAACTCTGGGTCTGGATGGGGCATTCCAGGCATTCCCCAGGTAGACGGAGGTGGGAAGGAGCAGAATGAGGAGAGGAGTCTGGGGGCAGGCCAGTGTGAGGAAGTCACAATGCCACTTAGGCTGGGCCACATCAAAGACTGTGGCCACCATGAGAACAATGGGATGCCGCCACAGGGTTTTAATCAGAGGGGAAGCCCTGGTCAGACTGACATTTTTAAAAGATTATTCTGGCTGCAACGTGGAGAATGAACTGGATAGAAGTGGAGCGTGAATGTGGAGAGACTAATTATGAGGCTACAGCCTGGTTCAGGCACAAGGGCGGTCTCCTGGACCCAGGGTGGTGCGGGTGATGACTTTGGGAGGTCCTTCAGTGGCTAAAGTCAACAGGACTAGGTGATGGTTTGCACATGGATTTTGAGAGGGCATAAATGGTTATTGACTTGTGGAACTGGACTGAAGAATATCTGAGTGTTTTTTCTCTTTTGCACTATTTTTAGGTGTTAGAATGGGGAATGATGACAGGCTCCCTTTGGACACACAGAGGTAAACCACAGGAGCACAGATGAGAAATGCAGTTGGCTGGGGCACCTGAGCAGGTACACCCCTGGCCCAGTGTAGCTTGGAGAGGGTTTTGATCATCTTTACAACTTGGGGGGCACCATTTCAGACAAGGGATTCCCTCCTCTTGCATAACTTGTATTTCCACAGTCACATCTGTGTTCATTAAATTGGCTTTTCTCCTGCACGTTCATACCCTTGGTAACCAGCGCAAGTCCAATAAGCATCTGGCTAAGAAGAAAGGCTTGTTGTTGGGAACCACCCTGCCTGGTTTCAGAAGCTGTATCCCCCATGGCTAAGGCTGAGTGAGAGACCTTGGGACCCTAAGCCCCTAAGGAGACAAAGCTTATCCCCCTGGCAGAAGCACCACCTCTGCCCACTTTACTTCACCCTGCCTGGCTCCCAGTGCCTGACAGGTTAGCCAATGACAGGTAAGATTCCTCAAGGCAGGGACGACCTAAGACAGGCATGGTCACGAAGGGGTCCCCAGGGAAGAACTTGGGGGGCTATAGAAAAAGGGGGTGATGGACCCTTGCCCCTCAGCTTTGACATAGCCTGAGTGCTCATTCTGTCTGCAAGAAGTCTCCTAATCTCTTGGCTGCCTGGAAAGGGCAGGTTCCCTGAGTGATCAGGCCTAAGAAAGAATATAGAAAATCCTGTGAAACCTGCTTTGCTAAGAAGGCCCTCAATTTTCTGATAAGGATCCAAGCATGAAATGGGTTTGTTTCCCAAAGCTTTATAGCCCTTTAACTAACTGACCCTGCCTCAGAATATGCCCTCATAGTTCTTTGTGTATTATCTATTGTTTGATCCTTACTGCCTGACAATGATTGATGAGCTTTGCCTGTATTCCTGTGCAAATTGAACCCAATAAAAGCCCACTGAGGAAAAGGCTCCTGGTCCTTCTCCTTTGAGAGATCGGTCACCTTTCCTCCCCAAGCAGATCATGTCTTGGTAGACTTATTCTCATCCATGGTGGACACTGGTGGGGGTCCAGCGTCCGCTCCGCGGTCAGAGCCCCCCACAGCTTGTCACTTGTTTGAGACCTAAATGATCTCTATCTCTCGCATCGTATTTAGAAGGCCTGTGTTGTGTTGCCAAGTACCAACAACTTGATTTCCTCCCCTTTCTGTCACTTGTTATAAAACACAAGCAAAATAAAACAAAACACTTAAATAACTACAAATCTGTTGCACAAAGATGGCGATGCTGCTGACACCCAGCCACTGACAGATCAGAAGGCCACTATGCAGGAGGCCAGGGCGGTGATCTGCCAAGAACAGAGAAAGCCCATGCTCACAGTGGCTGTGGCCAGGCCAGAGTGCCGCCTGAGAGCGCTGACTATGGCAAAGTCAGATTTTCAAGGTGGGTGACTGACTCAGTGGGGAAAAGATTGACTTATTCCATCAGTACATGATGTAAGGACAACGTGCTGTTAACTATGTGAATGGAAGAAAAAAAGCTGGATGCCTACCTCCCACGAAAACAAAAGAAAGATTTCGATGTAAAAATTAAAATCTGGAGAGAGTTAAAGAAAACATTGGTAATATTCACTTAATATTGGGATGGGGAAGCCTAGACACAACATCGAAGGCAGTTAGTAAAGAGTCACACATGTGAGTTTACAGAAATCCTGTAGCTGGGAGGCAGAGAGGACTGAAGTGTGCAGGCACTGCCTGGAATTGCCTCTTCTCTTCCTCAGCAATGATTCTCAACAGGCAGTGACACCGCTTAAAACCGCCAGCAACTGCCTCGCTTCCTGACTCTCCTACCAGGACTTTTCCGCAAGCTTTCTGACTCTCTCTCCTTCCCCCGATATGAAACCCCTGTAGGGTGGGATTCACAGGACTGAAGGTATTCTTCAATTTTCAAATGCCACCGATCTCTTGCATTTTAGAGAGAGGGACCTTGGAGTGGTTTGAATTACTGTAGGAGGTACTGAGGGGTTTCATAAGTTCTGTCTCCCAAACTTGTGATGTTAACGAGAGCTTCACTTTCTTTGCTCAGTACCCTAATGCCTTCTGAACAAGCATCTCCACTTTCGGTTCCACCTGCCATCACTTCTGTTCTTTGCTCTCCGAACCAACTCTGCTTCTCTCGCCAGCCCAAGGAGCACCTCTCAGATGTTTATAGATTCTTTTCCTATAACTTCCTCTATGAGTATCTGCTTCAACTCTAGCCTCTTATCTACATTAGAAATCTGAAAGTTCAAGTGAAAACAAACATTCTCAGAATACTTCTAGACAGATATGTATACTGTTTAAAAACAGGAATGTTGCTGAGCTGTAGCACTTTATGGAGATTTATGCCAAAAGAAGTTTGGGTGGGAGACTCTTCTCTGGAATGCTGCCAAAGGTAACATCCAAGGGGACTTCTCCAAGCAAACATGCTAAGGAGATGCCTGTCCAGTCCCTCCTCTCTGCCTCAGAGTCTAATCATCTCCTCAATCACACAACCAGGCCCAGACAACCAGATGTGGAGTAGATTGTGACTTAAGTCCCCAGGGGACTTGCCCTTTTAAAGGACTGGCCCACAGCCAACCTCCTTTCGGTGTGTTTTTGCTTCTGTCTTTGAGGATCTGTTCCCTGAGATTTCATGGGACAACTCCTGGACCAAGTCCCCCTCCAACCCATGAAGGGAAGGAGGCAGGTGCCCCACGCAGAGGACCTGGTGCTCGGAAATAATTTTCCAACACCTCCCCTGAAGCCCAAGGCGCCCACACGCGCCCTCTAACAGTGTAAACCCACTTCCATGGCAGCGAGGGCTGAATCCTGATTCTGACATGTAGGCATATGAAGACACAGACTTCTCTTTGATGGCACAGTGTAAAATCTAATGGCTCAGCTACATGTGGGCCAGCCCGACGACTCTGACGTAGAGATTACTAGCTTTTCCTGGTAATATTTAAATAAAATGGAAGACTCATTTTTGGAATTTTATTATTTGCAAAACAGTACAGCAGAAACATTGTTTTCAACATTCAGGTTATAGGTCTTGTTATAAGTATTCCTATTAACATCATTTTGAATAGTTCACGGAAACATCTACTTTACACGTTTAAATTTTAAAAATAATGGAAAAGTCATAGTATGCTTATGTTAGAAAATACTGAGTTTCATATTTTCAGACTAATGGTCAAAGATCAGAAAGTTACCAGAACGGCTCTGAAACTCGCCTGAGCTACCTTTAAATAGCAAACTTTCAAATATGCAAAGCCGTGTACGGGAACACAAGACCGAGAGAAAGGCAGATGCTATTTTGACTGAAAGAGAAGCAAGGGAGAAGGGAGGAAAGGAGGGGGGCAGGTAGAGAGGATGAGGAGGGGACAGGAAAGGGGCTGGGGAGCGAAGGGGGAAGACAATGACGTCCGAAGGAAAGACAAGACAATCAAGCCAACGGCTGAGCCCCGGCTTAGAGCACAGGGACACAGAGGCAAAAGAACACAGATCACAGAAGCAGGTTTACTCACCAGCAACAACCAGCATGAATGCAAAGCCCGATAATAAAGCTATCAGACACCCAAAGTGAACAAGCTGCAGATTTAAACGTCAACTGTAAGAGAAGTGGCAAGTACGGTTTGCTAATACACTGTGGCTCCTGCCCAGCACTGAATGTCCTTCACCTTCTCCTTTTCTCTCTGCTGTTAAAAAAAAAAAGAGCACAACATTTGTTTCTCTTGAATGGAGAAGGGGGACGAAAGCAAAGGACTGGCAGTCAGAGGTCCTTAGTCCATTGCAGTCCAGCCAGCTACGGGCTGCACAGCCATGGGCAAGTCACTTAAAGGACGCATCTGAAGAATGACAACAGTGGCACATAACACGGCAGCTGCGTAAAGGCAGTAGCTGGGCAGCAGAAGGCAGAAACCACTACAGGGGACTACTATCATTAGCAGATAACGCTCTGGGACAATGGTCGGGAAACCTGAGGCTTAATCCCAGCTCTGCTACTAACTGGCAGTGTGACCTTAGGTAAGCCATGCACACTCTCTGAATCCTGTTTCGTCATCTGTGAAGTGAGGACAGTAATAACACATGTATGTCACAGAATTATCGTTAGAATCAAATCTCATGTATACAAAGTGTTTGGAAGTTGTGCTTAGCATCAAGCAACTGGAAGTGACTGGTATCACTGTAGTCCAGGGAGAACTTAAGTTTCCAAAATCCTTCTAGAAGGATCTTATGCCCTCCCCTCTCCAATAGCCTGTGGATATGTCCAGACCACCTCCCTCAAACTCTAGCCTTGTCTTTGCTTAAAGATTGACATATATTATAAGGCACAGGAACTTTTTTGAGGGAGGTGAAGAGATAGAAAAAAGAAACTCTAAAAAATGCTAAAAAAAACCACACTAAGTGGTAAAGCCACACTGGATGCCAGTTTGGCCAAGCAGCCCCATTCCGAGCTGTATTTCCCCAAGAGAAGCAAAAACACATGGCCGCACATGAAGACTTTCTGTTCTATGTCTCAAGTATGTTGGTGGTTACGCTACTTTTCATGTGTGTCAAAACTCATGAAACTGTACACTTCAAACCAGCAAACTTCACTGTACATAAACTATACCTCAATAAAGGGACTGGAAAATAACACTAGAATATATAAATATGAGAGGTGATGGATGTGTTAATAGACGGGAGGAAGCCTTTTGCAATGTACATGGGTATCAAACTATCACAGTATATGCTGTAAATATTTTTTTACAATTTTGTCAATTACACCTAAATAAAGCTGAGGAGAAAAAAAGAAAATATTGGTCATAAAAGGTAATATTCACTGTTGATATTTTTCCTTTCCTATATTGCCAACATTGTCTCCCCCACCCACAAGTCCCTAGGGTAAGTTATAATATATTTGTTACATAGTTTTTTTTTTTTTAAAAGAACATACACTCAGACACAGTAAAACCAGCCAGTTCAACCAAAGAACAAGGGCTCAGGGACAAGTTGTCACACTTTAAAATAATGGCTCAATTTCCCAGTCCATCCATGCTATTGCAAAAGGTAAGATTTTCTTCTTTTTTACATCCAAATAGTATTCCATTGGGTAAATGTACCACAGCTTTTTTCTCCATGTATGCTAAGTGAAACAGCCACTCAGAGAAAGATAAATACCAAATGATCTCACTTACATGTGGACTCTGATCAACAAAATAATTCAACAAACAAAAGAGAAACAGGAACACAGATATACAGAACAGACTGACAGCTGTCGGAGGAGGGGGTGGGCGCCTTGTAAACTTGCCAGGCAGAGCCAGATGCATGGAATCCCAGTACTGCACCTCGAACGGGAGTACTCGGGCAGCGAGGGTATTCTTTATGACACTGCAAAAGCTCTCAGAAAAGAATAAGCAAATAATCTGAAATGTGAAAAAATGCTGATGTACAAAGAGGTCTATTACAGTGTCATTTATTATGATCCTCGAAAAGAGGACAGTTTATCCCCAGACAGGAGAATGGCTGAGGAGGTACTGACGACTTCTAAAGATGAGATATTATATAGTCACTAAAATGATTTAACTAGAGAGCATTTCCTGACATTGAAACATTGTAATGCTAAATAAAAAAAATCAGTACACAAAATGGTATATGCCACATGATGTCAACTATGTTTACAAATGCACTGACGATAAGACTTTAAAGAAATAAGCCCAAGGTTAAGAGTGACTCAGAGGCTTGTGGTCAGACGGCAGTATAGGCAGACATGGCTCCCCTCTTCACACAACCACATCAAAATTACAACCAAAATATAGAACCACCACCACTCAAAATCATCAGAAATCAAGATGAATGAGTCTGACAACTATGCGATTAAAGAAACCACATTCATCCACACTGGCAGGAGTGGTAAAGAAGCAGAACAGGCTGGTCCCTCTCCCATGTGTGGTGGATACAAAATCGGGAGGGATGTCTCAGGAGCAAGGAGTACCAGACCCATACCAGGCCCCCAGCCCAGGGTTCCAGTGCCAGAAAAATAAGTCCCCAAAACTTCTGGTTGCAAAAACCAGTGGGGATTGAGTCAGTGGAAGAAACTTCTGGAGTCTCAAGCAGTTCTTCTTACAGAACCCATACACAGACTCACCTCCTCAGACTCACCCGCTCTGGGCTCCAGCACCGGGGTAGCAGCTTGAAAGGCATCGGTGGAATATAGGGAGGAACTGAAGTGTCTGGCACCAAGGCAAGCAGGGGCACTGTCCCTTTTCTAAACTCTCCCCCATCAGAGCCAGCAGGTGGGTGCCATATCTGAGACTCCATCAATCTGCCTAATACTGTTTGACCTGCTTTGGAGATCCCAGAGACTCCGCCCTACCCACCCAAGCTGTTTTTCCATATAAATGCCTGGTCTTGTTGGCTCCTGCTTCACAACTTCCTAAATCCTCTTAAACAAGCAATAGCTGGCCTCAGTGAGCCCCAGGCCTGGCACTGGCAGCAGCTAACCTAGATTCACAGCTTGGCTTCACCTGGGAATCTCCAACCCCAGCACAAGTAGCAGCCATCTCAGATTGCTTTATAGTTCAGGCTGGGCGGCCCCAGGCAAAACACAGGTTGAAGCTGAAATTGGCCTGTACCACCTAGGAAATCCCAGGGCCAGGGCATCCAGTGCACAGCTACAGACCATGTCAGAGCACCACCACCTTGCCCCTGCACAGCTGATCCTCTATGGAGGGCAGAAAGTGGTGGTCAGTGGTCACAGCCAATTTTGTAGCTGACTGACCTGGGTAAATCCCTCCTATTGACCTGCCAATAGCAACCAAGGCTCAACTACAAGAGGAAGGTGTACTCAGCCCACATGAAGGACACACCTCGAGTACCCACTTGGGTGATGGGGAGGCTGTGCCACTGGACCCTACAGGACACCTACTACATTAGGCCATGCTACCAAGACAGGGAGTCAAAGCAGCTTCTACCTAATACATAGAAACAAACACAGGGAGGCTGCCGCATGAGGAGACAAAGAAACATGGCCCAAATAAAAGAACAGATCAAAACTCCATAAAAAGAGCTAAACCAAATGGAGACAGGCAACCTATCAGATGCAGAGTTCAAACACTGGTTACAAGGATGCTCAAGGAACTTAGTGAGGACCTCAACAGCATAAAAAGGATCCAGTCAGAAACAAAGGATACACTAAATTGAAATAAAGAACAATTTAGAGGGAAACAACAGTAGAGTGGATGAAGCTGAGAATCAAATCAATGATATGGAATATAAGGAAGCAAAAAACAACCAATCAGAAGAACAAGAAAAAAAGGAATTAAAAAAAAACGAGAGTAGTATAAGCAGCCTTTGGGACAACTTCAAATGGACCAACATTTGCCTCATGAGGGTACCAGAAGGAGAAGAGAAAGAGCAAGAAATTGGAAATCTATTTGAAGGTAATAATGAAGGAAAACTCCCTAATTTGGTAAAGGAAATAGACATGCAAGTCCAGGAAGCACAGAGAGTCCCAAACAAGATGGATGCAAAGAGGCCCACTCCAAGGCACATCATAGTTAAAATGCCAAAGGTTACAGATAGAGAATCTTAAAAGCAGCAAGAGAAAAGAGGTTAGTTACCTCCAGGGGAGTTCTCATAAGATTGTCAGCTGACTTCTCAAAAGAAACTTTGCAGGCTAGGAGGGATTGGCCAGAAATATTCAAAGTCATGAAAAGCAGGGACCTACAGAGCCAAGATTGCTCTATCCAGCAAAGCTATCACTTAGAATCCAAGAGCAGATAAAGAGCTTCCCAGACAAGAAAAAAACTAAAGGAGTTCATCATCACTAAACCATTATTATATGAAATGTTAAAGGGACTTATTTAAGAAAAAGACCAAAATTATGAATAAAATGGCAACAAATACCTATCTGTCAACAATTGAATCAAAAAAACAAACTAAGGAGACAAGAACAGAGGCAGAATCACGGATACAGAGAGCGTTTTGATGGTTGCCAGATGGAAAGAGGGTGTGGGGAATGGGTGAAGAGGTGAGGGGATTAAGAAGTACAGGTAGGTAGTCACAGAATAGCCAGGGGGATGATAAATACAGTGGAGGAAATGCAGGAGCCAAAGGACTTATATGCATGACCCTTGGACATGAACAATGGTGGGGGGACTGCCTGAGGGAGTGGGGGGTGCTTGGTGGAGGGGTCAGAGAGGGAAAAATCCAGACAACTGTAATAGCATAATCAATAGCATAAGGGCACATCATTTAAAATAATAAAATTTGCCCTGGCTGGCGTGGCTCAGTGGATTGAGTGCCGGCCTATGAACCAAAGCATCGCCAGTTCGATTCCCAGTCAGGGCACATGCCTGGGTTGTGGGCCAGGTTCCCACTGGGGACCATGTGAGAGGTGACCACACACTGATGTTTCTCTTCCTCTCTTTCTCCCTCCCTTTCCCTCTCTCTAAAAATAAATAAATAAAATCTTTAAAAAAATAAAATAAAAAAAATTAAATGATGTATCCTTCAATAAAGCTGGCTTTTAAAAAGTAAAAACTAAAAAAAAACAAACTAAAAAAAAAGGAAGAGTGGCTCTCTCTAGGTACTCTTTACATTTTTAAATATATCCAATTTTTTTTACCATGAGCAATTACCACTGTTATCATTAGAAAAACCCTTCAAAACACTAGAAAGCATTCTTTTTTAAAAAGTTAGGAATGCACCACCAAAATATGCTGAGCTTTTGTTAATAAAACGAGTTTCACATGAATCTGTTTTCAGCCTAGACCTCCCAGACAATTCCTTCTTCAAGCTTACACTCTCCACCCCGCTGTTCTCCTTCCTTATCTTACGCTGGCTTTTCACTTTCAAGAATCCCCTTTGTTCTGGTATCTGAGTACTCAGGTTCGGGGTTGACGTGGTGTTCGAGCCTTCTATTATATTCCCACTTGCAGGATTCTACAGGCCCATCGTCAGTCACACTTGGCTTTTCTGTAGGATCCTTTCCTCATCTTCCTTACACTTCACTTGACTGAGTACTTTGCAGGCCTTTTTACTGAAACAGTATTTGAGATTAATGCTTACAATAAACAACCTATAACTTTTTTTTACTCCTATTTGGTTCACAGAATTAGGGAGCCTGAAGGGACGTAGAAGTCCTCTAGTCCGACTCGGGTAATTCTGCACATGTGACTGCCCTAACTGAAAGTGTGAGTGAGAGCGGGATCATCTAAATGCATGGTCTGTTTAGTACATAAGAGGCACTCAGATGAAAGCGCCGTAAAGACACTAGGAAGTGCCAGTCCTGGTTGACAAGCATCAGACCTCCTTAAAGACACCAGGTCCTATTTAGGGAGCTGAGATTCCCTGGGGGCCTGGCCTAAGCTTGGCCTGGGGAGCCAGAGACATTGAGGAAGAGGAAAGGGTGATAAAGAGGATGAATTACTAAGAATGTTGCAGAGCCTTCATCCTTGGAAATTTTCAAGATTAGATGATACCTTTAAATCCCGTCCAACTCTATTATTCTATACTAACCAGTGACCACAGGACTAGGAAGAGGCAGTTTAGCCTGAAACAATGAACCACAGGATTGTTCTGTGGGAAGAGGGGGTGGAAATTTCTGACCCTTTCTTGAGCAAGTGCGATCAACGGCCTTCATGAATTTATGGAACGTGAACTTATTCTGATCCTGTATCTGAAGTTTCCACTGCAGACCCTGCGGCCCCAGGTCTCCAGCCCTCATCCCTGCTGTAACCACTCTCCTGCGTGTTTGTCATTCTGACATTTAAATACTTTCTGGCTCATAAAGCATTTGTGTTATTTAGCTGTTCTCCATGCAACCTTTTGCTCTCTCACAAGGCATTATATAAATGTATTAAGTAAATATACTTTTAAAGGATAAAGAAACAATAAGCAAAAATAATTAAAATGAGATAAAGTTAAAAGAGTTAGGACGATTTGGCCTGGGGAAAGAGAAAATTTAGGTCTTACATGAAAAATATTTTTAAAAACACAAAGACTGCCTTGGGAGGTGTAAGTGCTGTTTCCATGGAGATGTCCAAATGGAATCTCAATGACTGTATGGTGAATTAGGGTAAGAAAGTTTTTATTTATTTTTTTCACTTTAAATATATAATGCAATAATTCCATGCAAGAGTTACCATAAGGAAATACATTATCAGTCGCCCTATCTGATTTAAAGATACAGCAGTCTCTCATTGTACTAAGAAAGGCTGCACTTGGCTGGGAGGAAAAAACTGTAACCAAATGTGTGGCTGCACACTGAAATGACCTCCCACTGGAAATGCGGGATTACCGCAGCAGAGATTTTTAAAAGGATACTGCCACCTTGTTGGAGTGGTTTAGGTAAAATATGGCTTGGGAGCAAGGAATGAGACTAGATGAACTTTATACATTTACTCCCACTCTACAACAGAAAAATAGCTGCTAAATATTTTCCCTTTCCATGTACGCAGTAGATGGACTCCCCCTCCCCAGATATTCTAGGCCACTTTTTCCTTTACTCATAACCAAAAATAGACTGGTTTTCATGAGCAAATCACTTAACATCACTTCTATCAAATGGCAAACCTAGGATGACTTGTTCCGATTCTGTGCCCTGAAGTGTTGGCCTGTTTGGCTACCTTCCAAGAGCTATATTAGGAAAATACTTTCCCCTCGGTCACAGTTTAAAATGGAACTATGTGTGTAAATAGATAGATACATTGGTTCTTACATATTTATTTGCTAATTGTTCCAATTTTACTAAAAGCTCAGTAAAATGAATGATACTTATAAAAACACTGATTCCTGATACTTTCTATTAATATAACACTAATCTAAACAGAAGAGTTGATAGATGAAGATTATTATCTTAACTACTTTCCATGCTTAACTTGCAGGCCCATATTTCTTGTTCTCAGAGGTTGTTAAGCAATACTTCTTAGCAGAAAAAGCAAGAGAGGACAAATAATTATTAAACTGACTTAGTCAAACTTTTTCTTTTTGCAATGTGGGAAAGTCTGTTCAAGTTTCTGAGGAACTTCATTAAAACTCTGCAAATCCGATTCCATTCCACCAACAACTTGCCAAATTCAGAGTATAAACAGCCTAAAAAAGGCAGTAAGTCGGGTGAAAATACAGCAGTTCTTCCTATCTCCCACTAAGACTACTGAAATTGAAACCCATTACTAAATTAAGAAATCAACCATTTGCTTGTTATCACCTTGGAGGAACCATAAGACAGTTTGTAAGATCCCTTTGAAAATGATTTCCTAATTCTGAGGATGCCCCAGGCCTTATTTCTTTACGCATAATGAAGATAAACTTTCTTGGGCAAGTCACTGGCTCTTGTTGCTCATTTGTCCTTCAGAAAACTTAGAGCTAGGCAGGATGCTTTGACGTGAACAGAAAGAACTTTCTTGTAACTAGAAAGTAACCAGACAGAAGATGCTCTTTAGTGATGTTTGAAATCATTTAAGAGAAGGAAAAAGAAATACGTAATTACACTGTGTTATCATCACCTACTCAATTACCTTTATTAGAGCTCGTGTGTGTGTTCAAACTACTGTCTAGTGTCACTTCCTTTCAGCCTAATGAACGTCTGTTCGTATTTCTTGTGAGGCAGATCTGCTAGCAATGGATTCTGTTTTATTTACTTGACAATGTTTTTATGTCACCTTCACTTATTATTTATTATTTTTAAAATATATTTTATTGATTATGCTATTACAATTGTCCCATTACCCCCTTATTCCCCTCCACCCTGCACACCCTCTCCTACCCACATTCCCCTCTTCAGTTCATGTCCATGTGTCATAAGTTCTTTAGTTTCTACATTTCCCATACTATTCTTGCCCTCCCCCTGTCTATTTTCTATCTACCATCCATGCTATTTATTCTCTGTACCTTTCCCCCCTCTCTCCTCCTCCCACTCCCCTGTTGCTA
>CM052548.1:61788433-61839031 GCA_028533065.1 Trachops cirrhosus | reverse complement strand
AGTCTATTTCCTTTGCCAGATTGGGGAAGTTCTCTTTTATTATTTGTTCAAATAAGTTTTCCACTTGTTGTTTTTCCTCTTCTCCTTCTGGTACCCCTATAATTCAGATGTTGGGATGTTTAAAGATGTCCTGGAGATACCTAAGCCTCTCCTCATTTTTTTGAATTCTTATTTCTTCATTCTTTTCTGGTATGTTTTTTTCTTCCTTCTGGCCCACTCCATTGATGTGAGACCCAGTTTTCTTTCCATCACTATTGGTTCCCTGTGCATCTTTCTTCATTTCATTTAGGGTAGCCTTCATTTTTTCATCTAATTTGCGACCAAGTTCAACCAATTCTGTGAGCATCCTGATCACCAGTGCTGTGAACTGTGCATCTGATAGGTTGGCTATCTCTTCATCACCTAGTTGTATTTGCTGTGGGGGTTTGATCTGTTCTTCTGTTTGGGCCATTTTTTTTGTCTTGTTGCGCCTGTTATGTATGAGGGGCGGAGCCTTAGGTGTTCACCAGGGTGGGGCAACCCAATAGCTGGGTTGTGGTGCTGTATGTGGGGGTGGGGTCCAAGATTGAATAAGGGCACTTGCTCTGCTCTCAGATTTCAGTCCCTTCTGCCACTTCCCCCAAGCAAACTGGGCCTTTCTGGTGCTAATTCCCATGTGAGTGGGCTTGTGAACATTCTAGCACCCCGTGGGTCTCTCCAACGACCTCCCCTGTGAGGCTGGGAGTCTCTCCCTGTGCCTCAACCCCCACAGGTGTTTTCAATCAGTGCCCCAAGGCTCTATTTCCTGGCGCTGGGACCCTGGGTTGCGCAAAGTGCCTTGTTTCACAATCGCTGCCTTGCTGGGTCTGCTGGTTGCCACCCTGTGCCCGGGGTCTGCAGCCGCTGCCTGTGCGCCCAGGGTCCGCCCACTGCGGTCTTGCGTGCCTGGGATGCCTTAGGAGCCCAGTCCCACACTCTTTGTGCCTCGACCCCTCTCCGCCTGGCTGTCCAACTCTGCCCCTCCTACCGGTCTGAATGGAGGCACAGTGTGTCTACCTATGCCTCTATCTTGGCCAGAACTCCCACTTTTTAAATATAGCTCTGCAGGATATAGAATTCTTCCAGCACTTTAGTTTTTCTTCTCACTGCCTCCTGGCCTCCACTGTTTCTGATGAGAAGTCAGCTGCCAGTCTTACTGGGGTTCTCTGATATTGTACTTAGCAAGTCAGTTCTCCCTGGCTGCTTTCCAGATTTCCTGTCCATCTTTCAGACTGTGATTGTCATATGCCTGGGTATGATCTCTTTGTGTTTATCCTAATTGGAGTTTAAGTATTTTGGAGCGTGTACATTAGTGGTTTTCATCAAATCTGGTAAGTTGCCAGCCATTACAACTTTGAACATTTTTTCAGCCCCTTCTACTTCCAGTATTCCTTAATGGTGGTACACTTAATGGTGGCCTAAATGGTAGTAGTGTACAAATATCTTTTCAAGTCCCTGCTTGCAATTCTTTTGGGTATATACGCAGCAGTGGGACTTCTGGGTAATATGATCATTGGTTTTAATTTTTTCAAGGACCCCCATACTGTTTTGCACAGTGACTAAACCATTTTACATTCCCACCAGCAGTGCACAAATGTGCCAATGTTGCCATATCTTTGCCGACATGTTTTTTCTATTTTGTATGAGTAGCCATCCTAATGGTGTGAGGTGATATCTCGTTGTGGTTCAATTTGCATTTCCCTACTAATTAGTGATGATGAGCTTCTTTTCATGTGCTTGTTGGCCATGTGTATATCTTCTTTGGAGAAATATCTGTTCAAGTCCCTTGCCCATCTTTTAATAAAGTTGTTTATTTTTTGCTGTTGAGTTGTAGGAGTTCTTTACATGTATATTCTGGACATTAACCCCTTATCAGATACATGATTTGCAAATATTCCTTCCTATTCTGTAGGTACCTTTTCATTCCATTGATTTTGTCCTTTGATGTACAGAAGCTTTTACTTTTGATGCCATTCAATTTATCCATTTTACTTTTGTTGCTTGTGCTTTCGGGGTTCTGTCTGCATTTGGTTCTTTTTTTATCATTTCTATTTCTTTAAAGATAGACTCTATTTGATGAGTCACCAACACTACATCTTCCTTTAACTCAGGAATGATTTCTTCTAAGTCTTTGAACATATTTATAATTGCTGCTTTGAAGTCTTTGTCCTTTAAATTCCATATATGGGTCCCCTCATAAGCAGTCTCCACTGTCTGCTTCATTTCTCCCGCGTAGGCACCACACTTTCCAGTTTCTTTACCTGACTCAAAATTTTCCGTTGAAAATTGGACATTTTAGGTGATATATTGTAGCAACTCTGTTACTATGATTCCCGCCCCCACCCCCAGAGAGCTGCCATTCTTGTTTGGCTGTTTGTCTATGTGGCTGCACTACTTCTGTGAAGCCCACTTTCCCTACCGTGCACAGCTGTCGTGGTCCCTTTCCATAGTTTGTCCTTTGTGTTTACAGTTTAGTCTGGCTTGCTAGGACCACCCCGGGACAGAGTAAGCTCTTAATGGTCAAAGATTGTACTTAACCCCTTGATAGTTAGATTTTCACCCTTGACTGTGGCTGTGTGTGGTTCAGAGACTACTTTCACAGTTCAGGGAGTAAGGGATGGAGGAAGGGTCTACATATAAAGAGGCCACACTGGGGTAATCTTCGGGGAGTTGGAATGATTATGTATCCAGTCCATGTTGGTGGTAGTAAAAAACCCTGAACGTGTGTAAAAACTCATAGAGCTGTACAGCAGCAAAAGCGAATTTTACTGTAATTTTTTTAAGTGGTCAGGATTTGATTTTAAAAAATATACCTTTACAAATGTATTGCACTTACATAGCTGCATCCAATTTGATCACTGAATTCTTTTTGTAAAGATTTTATTTATTTATTTTTAGAGAGAAGGGAGGAAGAAAGAGAGGGAGACAAACATCGATGTGCGAGAAACGCACTGATCATTTGCCTCTAGCACGCCCCTACTGGGGACCTGGCCCACAACCTAGGTGTGTTCCTTGACTGGGAATCAAACCGGTGACCTTTTGGTTCACAGTCTAGCACTCACTCCACTGAGTCACACCAGCCAGGGCTGATCACTGAATTCTCTAGAAATATACTACTTAATGGAAAGATGAGGGGGGGGAAGCTTTCTTATTATAGTCTTGCCTACTGAGGGTCATTTCTTCTCAAAACACAATAAAGGTTAAACTTTTTAAAAGGTGTAACATTCTAAGACTGTACTTAAAAGCATCTTGCAAGATAGTCTGAAAGCTCCAACTCTTGCACCAGTTAGCCAAGTTGTGAATAAAAAAAAAGTTCCTGAAGGTAATTAAAAGTGCTGCTTTTAAGGATAAGGAAATAAAACAGCCTTATTACTGATAGAGAGAAAGTTTTAGTGGTTTGGATGGATGGATCAAACCAGACACAACATTCCCTTAAATCCAAGCCTAATCCACGGCAAGGCCCTAACTCTCTCTAATTCTGTGAAGGCTGAGAGGTGAGGAAGCTGCAGAAGTGTGAAGCCAGCGGAAGTTGGTCAAGAGGTTTAAGGAAAAAAGACGTTTCCATAACATAATAGTGCAAGGTGAAGCAGCAAGTGCTGATACAGGAGTTGCAGCGAGTTATCCAGATCTAGCTAAAATCATTAACAAGGGTAGCTACACACACAACAGATTTTCAGCGTAAATGAAACAGCCTTGTATTAGAAGAAGTCGCGTAGGGCTTTCATAGCTAGAGAGAAGGCAATGAGTGGCTTCAAAGCTTCAAAGATCAGGCTGACTCTCTTGTTATTCATGGGCTAATTCAGCTGGTGACTTTAAGTTGAAGCCAGTGCTCATTTACCATTCCAAAAATCCTAGGGCTCTTAAGAATTATGCTAAATTTACACTGTCTGTGCTCTATAAATGGAACGACAAAGCCTGGATAACAGCACATCCTGTTTACAACGTGGTTTACTAAACATTTTAAGCCCACTATTGAGACCTACTTACCGCTCAGAAAAAAAAAGGATTCCTTTCAAAATACTACTGATAACTGACATGCACCCAAGACCTCTGATGGACATAAACAATGAGATTAATGTTGTTTTCATGACTGCTAACACAACATCCATTCTTCAACCCACATGTCAGGAAGTAATTTCAACTTTGAAGTCTTATTAAAGAAATATATTTAGTAAGGAGCTGCCACAAATAGTGATTCCTCTGGTGGACCTGAGCAAAGTAAGCTGAAAACCTTCTGGAAAGGACTCACTGTTCTAGATGCTATTAAGAACACCTGGGATTCATGGGAAGAGGCCAAAATATCAACATCAAGGGGAGTTGATTCTGACCCACACGGGATGCCTTTGAGGGGTTTAAGACTTCAGCGGAGGAACTAGCCGCAAATGTGGGGGGCACAGCAAGAGAACGAGACTTAGAAGCGGAGCGTGAAGACGTGGCTGTGCTGCTGCAGTACTACCAGGAGGAGTTGCTTCTTAGGGGTGAACAAAGAAAGTGACTTCTTGAGATGGAATCTACTCCCAGTGAAAATGCTGAGACGATTGTTGAAATGATAACAAAGGATTTAGAGTGTTATGTAAACTTAGTCGGTAAAGCGGCAGCAAGGTCTGAGAGAACGGACTCCAATTTTGAAAGAAGTTCTACTGTGGGTAAAATGCTACTGACAATTACATGCTACAGAGAAACAGTTCGTGAAATGAAGAGTCATTGATGTGGCAGGCTTCGTTGTTGTTTCATTTGAAGAAACTGCCACAGCCACCCCAACCTTTCAGCAGCCGCCACCTGGACCAGTCAGCAGCCAACACTGAAGTAAGACCCTTCACAGCAAAAAGACTATGACTTACTGAAAGCTCAGATAGCATTTTTTAACAATAGAGTATTTTCAATTAAGGCATTGTTCTTCTAGACATAATTCTATTGCATACTTACAAGACTATACAGTGTAGTGTAAGCATAACTTTTACATGCACTGGGAAACCAAAAAATTCATGTGGCTCCCTTTATTGCAATATTCGCTTTATTATGGTGACCTGGAACTGAACCCACGGTACATCCGAGGTATGCCTGTGCCTAATCAAAAGAAGTTTCTTCTGGTTTGAGCTTCAAGTCACTTTTCTTCAAGTAAACATTTGAAACGTATTTAATTGTTACTGACAAGTCGCGCGGAGCCTGAAGACACTGTAACTTAAAGATCAGGAGGAGAAAATCAAACAAAAGTAAACAAAAGCAGAGATGGCAAAAATCGGGCCTGACAGAAAGAGGTGTGTGGTTGGATGCTCTACCCTCCAAGTCCCCAGGGATACTTAACTCTGCACAGGAGGCCGAGTCAGAAAGTGACAGGACATCACAAAAAGTCCCTCTTCCTGCTCCAGCCACCACTTTAATTTCAAGTCAAGTCTAAAACCATCACTCTTTAAAAAAAAAACCTTATAATAGATGAGCTCATTTCTAACTCCCAACCACTTCACAATGTTGAATACATTCATATCCTCTTACTTTTGCTTTTAGTCTTCAAGTAAAGGCAAAAGCAAAACAAAAAACGAATGAGCAAACAAACAAAAAACAAAATGGAATAAACTCAGTCCATATTCTTAAGCTGAGATTTATTTTCCTTTGGCCCTTACAAAAGTCACCCTTTTCCCTGAAAGTCAGCATTTGCCTGCCCTTTCTAACTCAGTCTACAGTCTCAGGAAATATTTTTATCTGCTCTATCCCTTTTCAAAAGATGTTGTCTTTCCATTCATCTTGCGTAACATTCTGTTAACCAAACCGTAACCACCTAGGTATCTATTCCATCTTGACGTGGCACGGGGCATTTCTCGGACCTGCGCTCACTCCATGCGGCAGGGCTCCGTGACTCGCCTAGGCTGAAATCGCTTGGCCGCACTGGCATGCTGATGTGGCTACCACAGTTCTCACGGGGAACAGTACTCTACCCGTAGAATATCTGACGATTGGGGTTAAATGGTTCACCCCCATCTCTTCCCCCTCCCTCACCCAAAGAAAATGAAGAGAAACCCATGTGGCATGTGTCTTTACGTCTGTAAGGAGCCTATAGTGCTGAGACGAGTTACATGATCATTTTTATAACTGCAGGAGAAAGAGACAGGATGGTAAAGAAAGAAGAGATGAAAAGAACACTCCTTGTAAGGATGAAAAATGGTAAGGAAACTTGAAAAACCAGTTTTCTTAGTTCTAAGTATTCTGGGAAATACTCCTCTGTAAGAGGAACAAAGATTCTGAACCAAAGGCTAGGCCAAAACATGGTAGGCAGTGCATGATGGTATATTCCATTTGATTTCTCAAGGCACTTTGGCTTTAAATTAAGTTTAAGGCATCAATCCTACTAAAAGCAGATTCCATTCAGTCTCAGTCTAAATCTCTGTCGCCAAGTAAACCTGGTGACAGATTCCACTCATTCAGGCCTAAACTCAGTAAACATGCATCAAAGAGAGACCCTTTAAACAACCATCAAAGCACTTTCACCTGTCACCATACAAAGTGGGCTAAAAGGGAAGCCTAGTGTTTTTGCTCAAGATTTTCTCCAATCAACTGATACCAGTACCAAAACAGTTACCCAAAATAACCTTCAGATTAAGTCCACAAGGACATCCTAGCAGCACTGAGCTATCACTTCTAGTAAACAATGGTGAGAAACACTTTGATACTTCAAAAACAAGTGCTTTGGAAACACTAGCTAGGAGGCCCTGTTCTTTTCATCATCCCTCATCACCATCACTCAAAATATTATCTGAGCTCTATGGATATGGGTCCACCATTCTCTTTATATCTAAGATCTAGAACGATACTCCAAAACGGATAACCCTAACGCCAGCAGTATTATTTTAATGACTTAAAGTAGGCTGCATTTCCCAGCTCCCTTCCTTTGCTCTCCCAATAATACTACACCCAAGATCCTGGCCGACTTGGGATCATATTAGAGTTCACTGAACATCCAGGACAATAAGTAGTGAAAGCAGACCTTTGCTAAATGTCTTCCCCACTGCAGGATTCACGGAATTAACCGTTACCAGTAACATGTGGGACTCTTCCGAAGAGCCTTGATCTCCAGTCTCTCCATTAAAAGTAAATCAATTTGTTATTATAAAAATAATATACATGCATCTAAAATTTTGGTAAACACAGAAAAGTAGAAAGTAAAAGAAGGAAGATGCTCCTGGCCTCCAACTGCAGTGCAGCCACTGTTTCTGCGCACATTTTGTGTGAACTAGTTTTATCCATTGAGGTAGGTATTACTCACATAAACCCCTGAGGGGACACTGCCAAATTAAATATAAAAGTCAAAACAAAAATGAGTTACAATACTTCTTTTCTGGCAAGAGTGTTTCATTATCAAATAAGTAATACATGCTCATGGGAGAAAGAAATCTGAAACAGGTGACCAAAAAGACGGGGTGTCGCCTCATCTGCTAGTGGTAACTGTTGCTTACATTTGGTTCACAGCATTCTTTTCCCATGTCCATATAAATGACACCTTTAAAAAAATGAATGCAAGCCATTAAGCCATTAAAAAATGCTTTCCATTAAAAAAATGGGGACACACACACACGTATTTTGTAACCTGCTAGTTTTACTCAAAACAGATCTATCGTAATTTTAAATGGCTGGGTGGTGTTGCTCAGTAATTATTGAGTAGTCTCATTACAAGCAAAGGAGGCTTTTTCCCCCTTCCTTCTCTTCAAGTTTAATTTTCTTGACTGAACAACTATGGTAAGAAAAATTTATCCCAAAGCACTTAACCACTCTCCTTTAAAATGACACCTATGTGGACTAGATATGAGATCGATTTTATAAACAAAATGATTTTTTCCAGGGCTATCTGCAGAAAAAAATGAGTATTTAGCAATTTCTCTTAATATAGAAATAAAAATCACCTCTACCTGCTATCATTAAGACCCAAATCAATCAACCATTTGGAACTTTCCCTATTGGATATAAAGTTAATGGAGAAATTGCAGGTTTCCAAGAACATATCTTACACTCAGAGCCAATCCGGGGCGCTGAAACCCAGCTCCCTCCGCCCTCCGGACGAGTGAGACATCTACCTCACCGGCGTGCAGCCGCCGCACCCGGGGCAGGTGTCCTCCCTGTGCAGACGCCTCGAGGACAAACAGCGGTGCAGGCAGCCCAGCCTCTGCGAGGCCAGTTTTTCAACCATAACAAGGTCCCAAGATTGTGCAACAGCATCGCTGTACCCACTTGCCACCTTTATCCCTCTGTCTCCCATTACAAGGCAAACTAGGGTCGGAGCCAGACTGTCCTCACTTGTCTTTTCTCACTTCAAGGAATTCTTAATACTCTGCAAACACGTAATTAACTACAGCTATAAAAGCCAAGGATTCTGCGTATCCCATTTTTCAGTGCTAAAATGAGGGCCACAGGCCCTGGCCAAGGCAGAGCATGTCCAGAATGGAGACAGCAGTGTGCCACTTGTGGGGCACTTTTTAAGCGGCACTGGCAAAACATGTCCTCAGAGAACCCTTTCTTCATTATGATCACAAAGAGCTTTTATTGTACTAAATGCTATACAAAGTATAACAAATAGACACACTCTCAGTACTTTGTGTTTTCAATCCAAGACAATTCTGTCAAGCAAAAGCATAAAGTAAAAATCTACAAAGAGCAAAGACATAACTAAATTAAGATGCATTTGCATCAGGTGCAAAACAGTGGCAGGGGTGGGAGGTTGAGGACAAGGAGAGGGACGCCTAGGAATAACTGCTTCGGCTGGCACCGGCAAGAACTGCCAACTTCCTGACTCTAGACAATTAATTACATGGGGGAGGGCATTCCATGTGGACTCGGACATTTCAACTGAATAACCACTTATTCATATTAAGTGCCTACTAATCATTGGCTGTTTCCCGCAGACACAAAAATGTCAAGATGAACGAGGTCCCTACCCTGGCCCTCTAAGGGAGAGCCACCAACCCCTCATCCTGTACTTGCAGTCTCTTTTGGACCTCCCACTTTGCCCCTCCTTGCAGGGTGCCCCCAAGGCAGGGATAAGGAATGCCATTCCAGCAGGTGGTAAAGACAGCTGACCACCCCCCACCTGTCCTCCTGTGGAGACGACAGAGTTGGAAAATGGGGTAGTCAGTCTTTCCCTACAGCCACCTCTCTTCTGAAATGGGCTTCATGAGGACAGCAACTGATCTGGCCAGGGCCTGTGACAGGACCTGACTACGGACTCGTTGGTGTGACCTCTGCCCTAATTTCCCTTCGGAGGGCTACGAACAAGTCACGTGGGGAAGAGGGCGTCTATTAGGTAACACTGTGATAAGTAGGATACACCTGATAACACCGAGCTACTATTATTGTGTTGTCTCATTTGATCCTCATTTGTAATGGGCACTGCCTGAGTGACTAAGTTCAGAAAAGTAATTGCAAAAGTTTCCTGGTTGATTATTAATCTTCTGTGAGTGCCGGAGGAGACCCAGAGCCGAGTCAGAGGGAGAAGGGACGCTGAGAGGTCATCCATCTCCTGACTTCAGAGAGAATACTGAAAACTCCGCAAACAAATGCCCATTTTTAGATGACTTCAGGAAAAAAGTTTACATTTTCTGGTGTCCAAATTCTCGATGTTATAATACCCCTTTTTATATCTCATCTAGTGGTCCTCAAACTTCAGTGTGCGTCAGAATCACGGGGCGGGGGCTTGTTAAAACACAGACTGCTGCCCTCCCCCCCCCCCCCCCCCGCTCCGCCCCCTACACACACCTTCTGAATCAGTAGGTGGTGGGTGGGGCCTACGCATGTGCATTTCTCGCAAGTTTCCAGGTGCTGCTGATGGTGAGTGTGCCAGGACTGCACTGACAGGACCCCGGTTCTAACCCAACCCCTACTGGACTGAACCCTTACATCCTCAATGCAAACAGACACCACCAGTTGGTCATTATTCCTTGGTACTGAGGCATACACATACTTGAATAACAATTCAAGAGTCCCCCAGCCATTTTTCTCCCTCCAGGCTAAATAATAGAAGTTCCCTAACATCTTATTATGGGTATCGTTTTTCAACCCTTTAATCATTTTTTGAGGTTCTTTGTTGGACCCTCTCCAAGTCTCTTTCAGTTGTGGAGACATGAACTGGACCCAGATCCTTAGTCAGAGGCTGGCTGAGGCTGAGGACAAAGGGGAAAATGACTCACAGATCCACACAGCGCTCGTGTTTGTTAGTCTCCCATCCCAAGCTTGCCTTACTGGCTCCCTTCTGATTCATGTTCTTCTGGGTCCTTTACGAGCTGCAGCAACGCTCAGCTGATCTTCGTAACGCCTTCCTTCTCCAATGCTCAAAGCACATCTCCAATTTAACAGCTGACTCAGCACCCCAAACCAGTACAGAGAGAAGTCACTGATTCTACTGCCTATCAATTCAGGAGGGGAGAGAAAGGCTGGAACCCAAATTCAGATTTCTATCCAAATATTGTTATATGGAGAAGGACACTTCCTAAGTTTACTGGACTTTGTAAGATCGCAAGCTTACTTCCTCCACATAGTAATAGCAGGTGTAGGTGGAACTACTGAGCCACCTTCCCTTTGTGGGGACACTGTAGTGGAGAACTGGGAGTTATGGGTAAGGCTGCTGGGGTCATCTTCTCACTTCCATCACCTGGAAGCTGCTGGAAGATGGGCGGGGAGGGGAGGCACGGAGCAGCACCCCAGGTGGCAGGGCAGCCTGTCCTAGTACTACCCGGCAAAGGCACCGGTGAAATGAGAGCTAGCCCACATGCTGCCCCTGACCCTCCCTGCACCATCTGGTCCTCCTCTTCTCCATTCCCAGATTCCTTCTTCCGCCACAGCACTCGGTGTTGGGCCCAGCCTTTGTGTGCTGCCTAATTCTGGCACGTGAGTTCTCTGAGAGTAGGAACGCTGCTTTCTTTGTGCATTGTATGTGCTCTGGGGGTGCTTCACACTTGCTAGATAATGACAACAGACCCATGCTCTGGGGGTGCTTCACACTTGCTAGATAATGACAACAGACCCAGTATTTCCAGCAGAGATCAGCATTCCTTCTGACAGGCAGATCCTGCCACCGTTTACTTGTAGAGAAAACCGGCAAAGCTGAGGGCACCCCTCTTGCTCACTGTTCTTTTATTTTAGATAAAACGGTTGGAACTCAATATAGCAAATCAATTTCTACAAAATTTCCTTTTGAAAGAGAACATTTCTAGAGATGTGATCACTGAGCATTTGCATTCAGCTCCAAAACAAAGGGAACCTGTTAGATAAGGTAAGTTTCCATATAGCTGTGCAGACAAGGTACCTATTAAAAACCTCATGTTAATGAAGGAGACCCAGAGAAAAGACTGCTCTGTGCCTCCCCAAAAAATCACTCCAAGCTTCAGAGCAGACGTCTTGTCTTTGGAATAAAGTAACAGTAGAAGAACTCCACTGCAGTCAGGAGCTACTCTGTCAGAGCCTCTGGGTCTGTGACTATTTTAAGAGGTGGAAGACTAGGAGGAGAGGACAGGCCCCCGGTGAGTGAAAGCCGCTTAACCGGGCCTGGAGGACAGACTGGCATTGAGCTAATGGCAGTGAGGGTGACGACAACGGAAGGTGCAGGCGTGCACGGCGCGTGGCTGCAGCCACGGGCTCCTGGACATATTTCTCCAGGCCACAAAGCCGCCTGTGTTTCTCCACATCTGGACCCCCAATTGCGACTCTGAGTTGAGCTCATTGTGATCTGTCATGACCAAGGTCATAACTAGTCAACAGAGCGTCTACTCACAAGGGCACCATAACCACTGTCACTACATCAGGCATACAGGACAAGGAGAAGCCAGGAGAATCACAGCACCAGCAAACATGAGAAATTCCGACACTGGTACTTGCATAATAAAAATGATCTCCTTTTTCATTCACCTGTATCACTCTCTCACAGCCCATAAATCATTCAGACAAATACTCTGAAAGCATTTACGAGCCTTTTTAGAAACTCTTAAAAAGAACACATGCTTCTTAGTAGTAAAAACACCTCAACTTGCTGTTTAATTAACAGTCTACCTTTAAAAACACTCCATTGAGATTCTGATGGAGCCTTAACAACTAAAAGAAGAAAAAGAATGGTTACTTTCTTTGATGAGAAGTACATATTATGAAGCATATACTGGAACAAGGTCTTTTTTACTGCTGAAGATGATATTACACACTTTTCTGTTATAATTACAATTCATTAATCTGGACTGCAAATTTCTCTTTTGCTCAATAAAAAACTTAAGTGTAAAAAAAAGTTGCTTTCCAAAAATAGTCCAAGAACTCGGTTCTATTTTTCCTTCTTACATTCTTTTCGTACTAAATGTGCCAGTGAAACACTTCCTTTCATTGTTGACACCTTAGGTCATTCGTATTTAAAATCGGACAATACATAATAACAAAGTAGTCTTTAAATAAAGCTTTCAAAACGGGAAAATGGCATTTGAGGGCAAGCCTCCCCCGCTCGTCCAGATGACGGAGACAGGGGATGCCTGTTAAGCAGCTACTTACGACACAGCCTGTTAGAAGTGTCTCATTAAAACCAATATTCCCGGAAGGGATACAACTGACACATTAATTGATAAAGAAATTCCTGCCTGGTTCTCTGTAATAAGCAAGTTGTTTGGCATGAAGTCAGTGCACTCTGAATTAAAACACTTCAAACTAAGCAAGGTGATTCAGATTTCATTAAAAATATTCAAAATTAAAATCTTTAGCTTTCTTCAGTCCAAATTTAAGTTGGGGATGACTTGTTAAATTAAGAGCAGTTAAAATTGGAGAACTTCATGGCCCTTGGTTAGTTTTGCTAACTAACTCAAACTTCCAGAGGATACTTTCAATTACTTTCTAAAGCCTTCCTCCTAAAAGTATTTTATTTTTTTTCAAGTGCTTCTCCTTACGAATATATGGATCTATTATTAAGCACAAAGCCCTCCTTAAAAAATAAAAACTGTCCATCTATACATTTTACAAAATCACATTTGACACTCCCATCGTGTGTCCAGCATAAGCGTAAGTTCAGGGTAAGTCTAACACAGCAGGATTCCCTTTGATGTTTTTTAATATATATGAGTTATGTTACCACAGAAAATAAAGCTCAATGACACAACCATTTCCATAACCGAATATTTCAACAGATAAAATAAATGATAATCTACAGATTGCCTTGCAAAGATAAAAACAGTAAGAATCAAATACTTTCTCTTGGGAAAGCTGAATAAAGCAGGTTTCCTGCAGTGTGAAAGATTTAAAGAAAGACCTTTGGTCACCATTCTTAGAATCCTCTAAAGTACTCACCCCAAAGTTTCCAGTTTTCCTGAGAGATTAAAAAATGACTACAACAGTAACATTAAGAAGATTGCAGGAGAAAAGAACAAAGAGAAGTCTGAAAATTCACCCAGTACTTACAAGTAGTTTCAAAGGAAATCTGAGCCACAATTCTTCAGAAGACTGCTCTCCCGATCAAGAACACACTCTGAAGTCTAAAATAGATATCCTATCACGTTAGGAGAAGTCACATTTCAGCCTAGTAACTTCTACTTGGGTAAACAGTGTTACAACTCGCAGAACAAACCCTGGCTAAAATTAACTGCACCCCGGCGGCAGGCAGGAACTCGCTGATTTGCATCGTGTCTGTCGGGATTTATTCGCTAGGACCACATTGGTGTCCTCTGGATGGGAAATTTGGCCAAGGGGCGTGCTCTGGGGAACAATACGCAGCATCATGATTATGCTAATTATGGAATTCAGTCCCATGACACTAACTTCTTTTAAGTTGCTTTTGCAAGTACTGACAAAGAGAAAAAGTAAGCTCTTGTTCACAACAGGCATTCACTTGATTTTTTAAGCACATTCAAACCACAGACAGAACTTCGGCAACAAGGTGGCAGTGCTGTATGCTCTTCAGGAGCGAAAGCCTAGCAAAAGGACATTCAGCCAGATTACTCAAACAGTGCGGCTAGATGTGGTGCTGTGTGAAACTCAACGGCCATCAAATACACATCCAATAAGCCTATCAACAAGTCGCCTGAATGAAAAGCTCTTTTTCCTTGCTATCTAATGAACTAGCTTCCTGTACTTGCTGTTTTGGCTTTGTCTCCTGTACCTCCCGAAGAGTTGCGAGGAGGACGCAGGTTCACTAATAAATTACAACTGAGAACAAACATCTCAAATATTTGCAAAAGGCATCGCAGCATTTTGAAGTGTATTTAACTGCCTGACTGGCTTCACTACTTAATTGTCCTAAAGATGACTGGCCATCCATCTATAAAGCATGCTGAAGCTCAAGTTAACAGCTCAAGACCTCAAGTATACAGCTGATGTTGAAAAGAAAATTAGAAGTAACGTGGAACTTTCTTTAAAGAGTAGAAACTCCTTTACTAAGTACAACTTTTACCAAAGACACAGAACTGCTTAGTATCTACTCAAGGTGGTTCAGGCTAGTTTGTTTTAGACGTTTAAATCCCGATGATATACTTGGCTCTTCCTTCCTGGATACTTTATGGAAAACATCAAAACTGTGTTACAACTATCAACCAACTCTCCATACAGCTCTGGGAAATGTCATTTTCCCTTAAAAAAAAAAAAAAAAAAAAACAGATGGGTAAACAGGGAAATTCAATCATGGACTTGTCCAAGCCTTCTTGCTGAACCAACACAGGATTCCAACTCCCTCCTAAGCTCTCTCCGATGTGTCTTCCATATGAACCATTTAACTGTAATCCTGCACATCTTTCCAGAACTGTTTGTTTTCCTAATTTTAAAATGTCATGTCAGTTTAGGCTTCAAGAGATTTATTCTACTCAACTCCCAAATTCCAGGTCTGAGCCCCAGGGGCTCAGTCCTTAATTCGCAACCGCAGGCAGGTGTCCTGTGACATGGACATGACCGTGTCCTTGAGAAGCACTGAGGCACCCACACCCGGGTGGCAAACGAAGTGCTCTTCAATGGCACGAGCTGGTAACCACCAGCACAGTCCCCCTCCTGTCTATTTACAAAAACTGCTAGCTGCTAGTCTGGGATTCCACCCTACTGCCCAATCTTAGGCAGCTGTAGCCAGCACCCACCCCACCCTCACGGGATGGTAGCTGGGGCACCTAACCTCCACCCCAACTCCAAGTCGCCAGAGGTGGGCATTGCCCACTCTGGCAAGAAGTTGACACTTATCCTCTGGTTAATATAATTAATTCTCAGTGATCCACAGCAAACTTAGTCTGGAATTCTGAAAGTCAAAAGAGGATGCTGTAAAGCTATTTCAGACACAATTACCCTTATCCTATTATGTCATAGTTTAGTAGGAGACGTTCTAAGCCAAAACATTATTTCTCCCCTAAACCAGAAAGAAAAAGCAAAGACACCAACTTTATTCCTACACCAGACTTTTCATCAGAGAGAACAGTGTGACAGGCCCTACACCGATCACACCGAAGGCGGGGCAGGCGGGCACTTTTCCAGTCCCTCACGTGTTCATGCTGAGGATGACTCCACTGCTTCTTTCAACACTGGCCACACCTGTTCCAAGATGCAAGCGCCAGAACATTCCAAAGAAAATAGTGTATCCTCCAATTGACATTAGTCACCCTGCTGCTTCCTTTTCATTAGTGAAAATAACTTGAGTCAACTGCACTTTGGTTCCGGGCATGGTTATCACAGTAGGGGAAATCTATGTGCACCATTAAAAGCAAGATAAGTTCTTCCCACGGGTTCCCAGGAACTGGTGGTGCTAGGGGAGCAGAGAAGGGCAGCACGGTGCCATTGGAGGGTGGTCTCTATGGGATCCTTAGCCCAACAGATCCATGAAATTAAAACAAAAAGAGACACAACTGTTTTTATAAACTTGAGCTAATGAATTAACCTAGATATAGATCCTCTAGACCAGCTACATATATAATTTTAAATTTTCCAGTAGTTGCATTAAAAAAGCAAAAATAAACAAGTGAAATTAGTTTTAATAATATATTTTATTTAACTCACTATATCCAAGACACTGTCATTTCAGCATGTAATGAACAGCCATAGCTGTTATGGTCATATCCCTTCTACCATCAATATAGTCCTTGCTGAAGATCAATTGGGATATTTCCTGAGTGAGGAATAAAGCTCCCTGCTTTTATATTTGTAGCTTAAAGCCTCAAAAAATAAAAATAGAAAGGGGGTTCAAATGCTCAAGTATTTCAGAGAAATTGAGGGTCTATATAAATTATCTCTTTGAAAACTCTGTAGCTCTGACAGCCTGATGAATCTTTCTCTATTTTATCACCTCCTGCTGTCAGTCTAAGGTTGAGTCAGAACTTAGAGGCACTGACTGAACACATGCACAGATTCTACACCTTGGTAGATGGTGCAGTGATAACTGCCCTTTGTTCCGGCTTCCCTGCATCCACACCCCTGGGCAGGCCTTTCCCACCCTGACTGGGTTGGCCGGCGGGACGACAGCAAAGGTACCCCAGAGACTTGAAAAGTGCAGGCTCACTGGGGCTTGCCTTCTCCTGATGCACTTCGGAACCTTGAGACCACAGCATGAAACAGCCCTGGCTAGCCTACCAAGGGTGAGAGGACCACAGGGAACGGAGATGCACCGTCTGCTGCTGAGACCCCTATGCCAGCCCGCGAGAAGACTGCCCGACGAGAGGGAGGCCAGCCCAGACCACGCGGCCCCGGCCACGGCGCCAGCTAACCACGGCCATCAGCCAGGCTGGCTCGAACCAGAAGAACCCCCTCGGTGACCTATAAAATTGTGAAACATGATAAATGTTTGTTTTTCTAAGTATTGGAAGGTTTGTTATGCAGCAAAAGCTCACTAATATCCAATCTTTGAAGTCTATTAATATTTCATTCCTTTACTTCCAAATGAAACCTTCTAAGACTAATCTTACTCTCAAAATTCACAATTCTATAAAAAATTACAATTCTGATTACTGTATTTATCTGTCATATTACCTATGTTAATCAAACTAAAATGGAGCAGTGATATGCTGATTATGAAGTTCCTAAAATAATAAGTGTTCTAGTTATTTCATCCTATAGTTTGAAACAAATACAGGTGGCCTTCAATGCCACAAGTACATATGCTAAGGAAACGACTTCTCCATCCTAGCCTTAAGAGTGATTACACTGACAGGGTTCACAGCTATTCAGTCCGGCATACTTCCGAAATGGATTAAGAGTACCAACGTAACATGAACAGAGAAACCTAACTCAAAGAATAGACCATTTTTTCTTTAGCACTCATTTTCTTATAAGCTAAAAAGAAAGACATACATAGTAGCAAATGTCAAGACAGTTCTTTTTTTAAGACTTTTAAGAAATAGTAATTCAACATAATTTTATAACAATTTATTATATCAGGACTATGAAAGCATTAATTTGGTTGTTGTAAGACTCATTTTAACAGAGTTGGTTTTTTAAAGTATCTTAGAATTCTAGTAGGAAATTTTACCCTGGCCATACATTCCTAATAGTCTTCCACGTAACCAGCATTTGTTAAACTGCTGCTTCCTGCCATCATGAAACTCCCAAGCATCTGCAAAATTGTATGAATGGCACACTGCCCTTGACTCTAGCAGAAAATGGTGTAAATGGCTGCCGTGCCTTCAACAGGCTCATACTCTGACAGGAGATGTGACAGTGTACTGTATTTTCTATCCAAGGTTGGGGCTGACTCAAGTTGTATGTGGATTTTCTACTCCTCAGAGGGTAGGTGGCCCCAACCTCCACGTTGTTAAAGAGTCAACTGTATATGAACTTTTTATCATGTGAGAATAATGAGTAAACATTCCAAAGAGAAAAAACTCATTCCAGTAGAAATCTAAGAAGAGATTTCCAGTTAAATCAATCAAGAAAGGCATCTTGGAAGAGGTGGCATTTGAATTGAGCCTTTGCATGCTAAAGAGCTTTCAATAGCAAAAGGAGTGGAACATTATACAGAACCAGTAACATGAGCAAATATACAGAAAATATAATATATATGCGGGGAATGGCCTGGATTCAGATTTCAGTTCTACCAATTAATAGCTGTTTTGACTACTGATAAAATTCCTTAATTTACCCAAGTCTATGGTATAAAATATCCAATCAGAGTACGGATATGGAATCTATAGCAAGACAGTCTGGGTTCACATTCTAGCTTCATCACTTAGTTGTTGACCTTGGACAATTACTCCCTCTGTGCCTCAGTTTCATCATCTTTAAAATGGGGATAATAATGCACATACTTCATAAGGTTACTCAAATATAAATGAAAGCAGTGCCTGGTGCTTAACATGTAAACATTTTGTTAAATAGTTAGGTAAACTCAGGTTCATGCATGTGCAGCAAGACAGAGAGACAGATGTGCATGAACACAGACATACAGACATAGCTCTATCCAGCTAGCTCACCAAGGACAGCCCTGGTACGTAGTGGGTGCTGAATACATAGTTAGTTTTTTCCCCTTTGGTGTTCACAGAGAATTACACTAGGGCAAAAGGGTCAAACATCTTTTCATGTGCCCCAACATCAACCATCGCTCCGTTAAAAGAACAGAGACTGTACCTCCTCTACTTTGACAGGGGGGTAACAATTCTGCACTTGCTACGCTTGAAACTGCCAGACGGACGCAGCTCGGCTGCCAGCGTCCAGCCAAGGCGCACTACTGTCGCATGTAATAAACACACCTTGAACGCAAAAATGAGCATAGGCTTATTAAGTATAAATGACTAAGTAATTTAGTATGCAAGCTAATCTAAAACAAGAAACCTTAAACGTATACAATTTGAGATTTTAGGATAAAAAACCATTAGATTTAAGGCCACAGTGATTCAAATGGTAGCTTTAAAAAATCTTACTAATTCCAGTCTAATTTGCCTTCAAGTAGTTATATATTCCAAACTAAAAATACTTTTAAATGTAATTTTATTACTTGAATCTATTAACAAAATGTTGAACTGAGGTCCCTCCATTTTGAAGATGAAAGTACTTATGACAGTTAACAGAGACGATACTGAGAAAACATACAAAAAAACTCCAATAAACTGCTAAAAGCACTCGAGAATATTTTGCTATGTTGAAATAAGTAAAAATTTCCTGCAGTCTTATGCTATTTGTTTAAAAACCTCTTTTTCACAAAGACTGCAAAAGTGAATTTTACCCTTCACAAATCAAACTCTACTGCCCATTCCGTACTGGTGGATGGAATCTGAATGAACAAGTCATTCTAAAGTGCCAATCATAAATGCCTACTGCTCAGTTTACTCCGTCGAACTGTAGGAAAACTGTTAAGAAACAGGCAACAAGCTACTAACTTCCAAAATCTTTTGGTATTTTAGCACCAAATAGTGACTTGTTATTTCAATCCATACCACCTCACATGCAACCAAGTCTACTTCAAGAACACTTTCAGGATGTTTAGGGTAAGGGTTACCCTACTTCTAACTTGGAAAGTTAGACTTTTGAGGAAAAGAAGGCTGTAGGAGAGCATTTTAATAGAACTGTAATGTTGGGTTCACTCAAATCCCAACCCCACCAGCTACCAAAAATGAGTTAATTCACATACAGCAATCAGAACAGTACTTGGCAAGATTTTTTTAATGTGTATTTAACTATATAAAATAGCACCGAGAGGGAATTCCTGGTGAATCACCTGTAAGAGGTAGTTACAGAATCTTTTGGGGGTTCTGGGTTTTAGGATCCCTTCTATCTTATTTCAGGTAGACAGGGAACTCAGCCCCGAGTCACACAGAGACAGTCCAAAGCAACCCATTTTACTACGAATAACTTCAAATGCGTTCTCCTGGTTCCTGCTGTTCCTCTATCAGGTCCCTGAGCACCTGTGAGACTTGTCTGAAGGGTAGATGCCCAAATGTGTGGCAGAACACAACACTTGGTACCAATTTACCAAGAAACTTGGGAAATCAAGAAATTACTCTCTAATTTGTAATAGTTTTGCTGCAAATGGATATGGTCTGCTCACAGTCCGATAAACCCAGAAGCGGTCACTTTCAGGGAAGCAGTTCGAAATCAACCTCAAACTAAAAGACATGAAAAAAGGATTCAAAACTTCACTTGGCTACAAGAATCCAGTTCGATGGCTACTTTCTTAAAGGGGGCAGGGGAGAGTATAGCCTATTCTCTCTTTAAAAAAAAAAAATTATTTATTTATTTCATGTACCCTGACCAGGAATTGAACCAGCAACCTTTTGGTTTGCAGGATGATGCCCAACCCCCTGAGCCACACCAGTCAGGGATAGCTTATTCTCTTGATAAATGTACATGGTTGTATCTCTCAAGCACCAAGTATTCATTTAAAAAAGTGCTCCAATGAGTGCTCATTTTCAAAGTAGCAGAGATAAGCAAAAAAAAAAAAAAACCAACTCAGCTCTAAGAACTCTAATAGCCCAGTAATTATAATAATCCAAGAAAGAGGCCATTCTCAGGAACAGGAGAGACCAGCCCCTTTACACAGGCCGGCCCTGGTCCGCAAACAGAAGAGGCGAACAGGCCCAGGGCACCTGTGGCTGACTGCAGGCTGAGACAACAGAAAACTCTCCATTTCAGACCCAATGCTCCCACTGTAAGAGTTGGGTGTCTTCTTTCTGTTGACATATTCTAATCTCTGTTTTTTCAAATGCTCTTAAAAATGACTAAAAATGGTTCAAATAGTTTTGCAAATTGAGATCCTTTCTTGTAAACCACATTTAAACAAAGAGCTCTTGATAGATCCAGATTTCTTTAAGGCTTAAAGAGAAAGTTCTCTTTAAATACAATGAATGAAAGCGTAAAAGGATAGCACATTAAGAAATTCCAACTATCATCCTGATTTTGAAGAAGAAAAACCTTGTCCTTACTGTTCAAGCTTGTAAGATACAAGATTATAAATGAAGCATCCAGGTAGACAAGGGTATTCCATTTGTTCACACACAGCATTATCACAACAAGGTACACCCGAGTCACGACATCAGACTATAGTACTCACTGCTTTCTGTACACGTGTTAAACAAGCTCTCTTCTAAGTGTGTGGATGGCGGGGGAGCGGTCAGTGTCCAGAAAAAATAATCACGATAACCCCAAACTATATCTAAAAGAATCTCTCTGAGATCATTTACTAATAATCTCTTTCAAAATCATCTTAAACTTAATTCTGGACACTGAGGAAATGGGACAGATAAGCTATGATTCTTCAGAATGTGTTGGACAATTCTGAGGCACACTGAGAAAAAAAAGTATTAAAAATAGCCAAGAGAAGGACCAGGCAGTAGCTAAAACACAAAGGCCAGGGGTGAGACCAAAATTAGAAACATATAATGTCTGGTGAACTGTCCATATAAGGGTATCTTTAAATCAGTCACTAAGTGAGGGTAATCCACCCGGCAAAACAAGCAGCTGCCATCGCCGCAAGGGCTGATGCTCCGTCTCAGAAACCTCTCGGAGCCTCAGGAGGCAAACACAGCCTGACGCTACCGTGTTCCATGATGCTCATGAATGTCTGGAGGTGGTTTCAGAACTCGTCCCAACTTTCCTCCACGTTCTTTGATCCTTCCTTTTTACAAAAGCACAAGAAAGCAGAGGATGAAACTTCGGCTGAGCAGCCCTCACGGTATCTAGTATACCATATTTATTTACACACCGCCCCGCCCCGCCATGGATTTCCTGAGTTGGGGAGTAGAATGCTCTTTGTTCATGCTCATTTACTTATTCATTACACTCGCCAAGTTTCTTACCCTGGTGTCAAGCACTAGAGAAGTGAAATACATCAGGGTCCTACCTTCTAGGAGTTCAGAGTTGTGTGGAAGACAAATACTTACAACGCAATGTAAGGCCTGTAACAGAAGTGTGTAGAAAAGTCAGGGTTGCAATTCTCTTTGGGGCTTGGGGAAGGTTTTGCCCTGGAAATGACCAGGCAGAGAAAGGGTGAAGATATTTTAGGCAGAGTGATCAGTACAGGAAAGAGCTCAGAGGCAAGAAACAACAGAGCATGTTCTGAAAATAGCAAAATAAAAGTATGTGTTCAGAGTGCAAGTAACGGGATACGAACGGGAGAAGAGGTAGATTAGGCTGAAAAAGGAGACTGGCACTACTAGGCTGCTGAGCGCCTTACGTGCCAGGCTAACGCGTCAGTCCATTATCCTGAGGCCTCGAGGCTCTCAGCTACACAGTGAAGTCTCCTGGGAAGCTTTACGATAAAATACTGATGCCTGGTAGTTGTATCCATTAATTGGTCTAGGGTGGCACATCAATATTTTTAAAAAGGCTCCCCCGGTAATTCCACTGTGTGGTCGGGGTGAGAACCTCTGCTGCAGGAAACAGGGAGTCAACACAACTGTGTAAGTAAGATGATGGTGTAACACATTAAAAAAAGTCAGGTGGGCAACCACGTAAAATTCGAGGCAGAGAGACTGAGGAAGAATGTCAGTTTATAGGCTACTAAGTACAGGCGAGAGGTAAGAGTCTGCCACTAGTTATTAACATTTTATGGGTCACTGACCTATACGAAAATCAATGATAAAGGCTAAATGCCCTTTCCTTAGGAAAAATGCACATGTCAAAAAGTGTGCATGTTTTCAGGGGATTATGAACCTCTTTGAGTAGTGGATCCAAGTTTTAAAACCCTGACCCAAAGGCAGCGATGAGAGACTGCTGAGGTAGAACCATGGCGTTCACGACTTCCAGGTGAGAGGAAAGGTATTAAGGGCGACCTTGCCATTCCCAGCTTCAGAGCTAAAACCAGGGACTGTGCACGGAATCGGAGTGAGCTCTTCACATGCATTTGTGTCCCTGAATTTTCCCAATTCAGTAAGCCAGACTGCCATCCTACATACTTCCTCCTTGAAGAAACTGAGATTCCGAGAGTTAAGTAGCTCGTCCAAGGTTACATAGGGATAAGGGGCAGAGGAAGGATTCAATCCCAGTGGGACTCCACAGCTTGTGGTATCAACCTCCTTCCATACCACCTCTGGCAGGCGGTCCTTATTAATTAAAAAGAGGAGACAGGAGGATAAAGCGGGAAGAGGTTCAGGATGGATGAGTTTGGGGGCGGGGATATAAAAAACAGTTTGAGACATGATGTATTCAAGACAGTACAAGACACAAAGATGACAATATATATGAAATCAGAAACAAATGGCAGGGACTCCAAAGGCGAGAACAGAAGATACGGTGACAGGTTTCCCAGGTTCTCGCCATGTGCCTGGCACTGGGCTAAGGGCTTTGTCGCAGTGGGTGTGGCACTGCCATCGTCTTTCCTTTACAAGTCAGGGAACAGATCTGGGAGATCAGGGTCACAGGCCAACGCGTGAGGAAGCCCGTCTTCTTAACCCCTAACCCAGGCCTCTCTGGGCACAGGGTTTTGTTTTTCAAGTTCCATTTATATATATTTATACATATAAATATTGTGTGTGTATATACACACACACATACACAACACACAATATTTATCCGTTTTCATAATCTAAAGGGTTATACATTGTTTCAATTACTTAAGACATAAGGGATATCTCTGTCTCAACCAACTTAGACAAACATTAGATACAGATTTTCCCAGGAAATATGCAAACTGGGGTGCAAACCTACATAAATGCCAAAGCATGAGACAAATTCCATACAGTGTTATCATCAGAGTCAGAATTCAGAACAATTAGTCTAATGGAGATAGTGTACTGTGTTTCCTGAGGCCACAACGAAGCCAGGAAGTGGTGAAATTTCCTTTTTTACATTCTTTTTGTAGCTTGAAAAGAATGTAGCTTTGAAAAGTAACACAAATAAAATCTTGAACCACACTCAAGTCTACACTAGTTACTTCAGGTTCAACAGTGGAATAACTTAGGCACTGCAGTTTCAGATGAAAACTTATCTTTCATCATCTGAGCATCTTTGAAATGCCTGTCCTGAAAATCATATAGCCTGAGTCCAAAGCTTTCCTTCTGTAAACGTACTTTTCAGAGAGCCTACCATATTATCCTAGAATTTTCTCCGGGATTTAAACTTCCAGAGAGAATGTACAATTCCAGTTGAAAGACTTTTGAAATCCTGTTGTACAATCTTTCCCTCAGAGCAAGAATTCCTTCTATAGCCCCTATCCCAGTCACCTGCACGACGCCTGAAGGGGCTCCCACAACACAAGTCCTCACTCTCTAGGGCAGCCCACCTCATCACTGGAGAACTCACCAGAGCTTAGCTAAGTCAAAATCCTCTGCCTCGTATTGTTCTTTCTTCATTCATTCATCCATACATTCACTGAGCACTCCTTTGCCCCACAATAAACAAATTAATTCTACATACCGCCCTCTGGTCTTCCTACTTCCTAATCTACAGGGTTGCTTCTGTCGTTCTTTCGAACCCTCCTTCAGGTCCAACCACCAAAATCCCTTCAGCAGTGGTTCCTCACATGACATCACTTCAATCCATCACCATCCTTGTCTCCCTCCTCTGCTAATGTCCCACCTAAAACGTGGGTTCACAGACATAAACACAAGCAATCAAATTTGGTCTAACTAGCTCCGATTTTTAGCAGCCACATTAGAGAGATGGCTCATAGAAGCCTGTGGTCAAATAAACTCCCAGCTCTTCTTCATCTCAGGTGCGTGTGAGGTCGTCCTCCACCCCCAAGCATTCCTCAACTCCTGCACAAGGTCCGCCCTTGGTATATTTCACTTTGCTAATTTTAGAACATTATTACAATGTACTCAGATTATTCTGAATTGAGAGCCTGCTATCTATGCTATAGGTCATTTCTCCTAGGTTTGTCATCTCAAAATTAAATAAACTTACTTCAATCCAGAAGACATCTGTTATTAAAAATATGCTATGAATAAGAATGCAAAGTACTTTACAGATTCTCCAGGTGAAGTACTATTATTCTCTGATACATTATTATCAATTTTTAACCTTTTTAGGGGGTAAGAGCCCCTTTGAAAATCTAATGAAAGCCACACAATGTGCATTTGTACACAATTTTACAATCAGTATCAGATGGCTCATGGACCCCATGAAGCCCACCCACTGGACTCCTACTAAGGGGCCCTACCTTAAGGATTCCAGTATCTGTGAAACGCATTTCTGGTCACTAGATTAATTAATATCCACTTTTAATATAACCGATTCTCCTATCTAATACCCAACTTAATACCGAAAAGCAGCCATTAACTAGAAACGGACTGACATTAACTCACCCAATCAGAGAAGGTATCCAGAAACTAAGAAACCTGACGTAAACCAAAGTACAGATTATAAAAATACTTTAGAAGCAAAGCATATCTTTATACACACAAAGATATGTATTGCACCACTGTTTGCAGTGGGCGAAGAAAAAAAGAAACATCCTAAATGTTCATTCACAGGGAAATGGCTGAATAAATTATGGTGTATTTAAAACTTTATTCATTAAAAACAAACAAACAGGAATTGGACCCATTATCTACGGACCTGAAGAAATATCTGTGATACATTCAGGAGGAAAAGCAAGCTTCAGAATAATGCATACAGTATGATCCCATTTAAAAAATAAAATATTCACAAATCTTATCCTGTTAAAAGTACTTTTGTGAATACACAAAAATGTGTGAAAGAATTCATATCAGGCCACACACATGGGTAGAAAATTTTTTTATTCGTCCTTCTATAGTTTTGCTTTTTACAAGTAAATATTGCTTTTTTACACAGCAATTGTATTTTTTACAAAGCACTGAATTTTTTAAAAAAGGAAAAAAATAAGGCTGACAATAGGCTCTGTCAATAAAGACACAGATCTCAACTCCATACAGGTGTTCTAAATAATCTCCCCAAAAGTTTCCCACTTATAGTATGTCCTGGATGAAACCTAATTTCCTTCCTAACTTTCAACGACTCTGAGTTTCTCGCTGTTTCGGGTGTTTGATTCCACTTCACAGGCACTCTTCTGTTAGACATATTAGTGTCGTCTTATACAGTTCAAATGTGTGCACAACTCACAAGTGCGATTTGTTCCCCTTTAGGAAAATACACATCAGCAGAGCCATAAACAAAATGTATGTGGAACCTACACCAGCCCAGTACATAACAGACAAATGCGCACAGCCCCAAAACACTACCAAATTCTCAAGTGAAGAGAGATGAGCATAGAAGCCATTCCTGTTTGTTCAGTGGTTCTCAGCCTTGGTTGAACATTAGGATGACCAGATACCCATACTTGGGTGCCACTTCCGGAGATTCTCATTTCACTGGCCCAGGCAGAGGTGGTTATTCCGTTTTAAAAACTATCTAGATTATTTGACTGGACAGTGAGTTAAGAGCTACTGCTTTTTAGGTTTCATCCTTTTCCTTCCATCTTCCAAATTTTTACAAAGAGTTTTTCCTTTATCAATTAAGGCTAGTAGAAACATTTGGAAAAGCCAAACTGGTCAACCAGCTAATGTCACAATTTACATTGTCCTTTGTTGACTTTGTAAAGTTACCTAAATCTATGGCTACCATAATAATTAGGAGCCCTTCACATGTCAGAAGAATACTTGTAGCCTCTCCTTAATAATGATTTACCATTAATTATTAACCTTGGAGACGATGATTTTATAAAACATCTCAGGACTTCAAACATTATGTTGGAAAAAGTGCCAAAACTGCCCTGCCAATTACTTGAAATGTGGCTGAACATCAGCCAGTTAACAGACTTCCTAATTTTTTGTGCTAATCTTTGTATTTTAAAGATTCAATATCACACTGCAAAGAACTGATTTTAAAAAACATATTTGAAATATCTCCCCCACTCAAATTTAGTATATGAGAACAGCAATACACCCCTACAAGAAAAATGTCCAAATAGGAACTGGAATTCATTAACCAAAATTTTTATCAGTACACATATTACAGTACCGAAAAGACAGAATTCTGTACTTTGAACTCATGCTGCAAATTATGCAAAAATATATTTTAAAACAAAGGACAATGTATATTATTTATGACTGGCATTAAAAAAATAATTGCATTCACACATATCTATAAGTGTGGACAGCATTAGCATATATTTTCAAAGAAGCTTACAATGGTCCATGAAAAAGTTTTGACCCAGGAATTGTACTCCTACACCTTTAACCTAGTGAAATGAAAGTTCAGGTCCATACAAAACATCTGAACGTGGTCAGTCACAGCAGCTTTACTGGCAATAGCCAAACCGGAAGCCACCCAAACGTCCTTCCAATGCACGAAGGGTTAAACTGCGGAGCATCCCTACCAAGCGAGAGTGCTCAGCATAAAGAGGAACTGCTGGTACAGGCAACACGGGACTGGATCTCACAGGCATTGTGCTGAGCAGAAGAAAGTCAATCTCAGAAGGTCACACGCTGCATGGTTCGATTTATATAATCTTCTCAAAATAACAAAGTTATGAAGCTGGAGAAACTCTTCAGTGGTTGCCAAGGGTTGGGGGATGGTTTACAAAGGGTAGCAAGAGAAAGCCTTGGGGTGATGGGTCAGTTCTGTATCCTGACTGTGGTGGTGGTTACACGAATCTACACAGATCAAACTGCACAGAACTACACATACCACACACCCAGCGAACGCCTGTGAAACTGGAGAAATCTGAGTAAGCTTGTGGACCGCAGCTACGTCCATCTCTGGTTTTGATGTTATACTACAGTTACCTTTGGGGGAAACTTGGTGCCTTTGGGGGACACATGGGACCTCTCTACAGTTTTGCAATTTCCTATCAATCTGTAATCATTTCAAAACAAGTTGTTTTTTTTTAAGTTTGAGGAAAATGTGAAGGTGGTCACTTATTTAAGATGCATAAATCATTTTTCTTTTTTTTTTTAATTGGGGTGACATTGGTTCACAAAACCATACAGACTTGTGTAAAATTCAACAAATCATCATCTGCACACTGCACTGTGTGCCCAGCACCCAAAGCAAAGTCTCTTTCAGTCCGCATTTCCCCACCTCTGCCCACCTCCATCCACCCCCACCCCCTTTTCCTTGACTATCCATCCCCACACTGTTGTCTGTGTCACACACACACTTTTTTATTCCTTCACCTACTTTCATCCAGCCTCCCCACCTCCTTTCCTTCATTTCTCTTAATCTAAGTGAAGGTATAAACATGGGAAAAGATACAATAAATGACTAGAGAGGAAAAGATGGCTGGAATAATATTTATGGAGCATTCATGTGCCAGGCAATATAGCTTATCTCATTTAACTCAACAAAGCAATGTGGTGGCTGCTAATTAATATCCTCACTTTTCAGATGAGGAAACTGAAAGGGAAGGTAAGAAATGCAATTAAGATTATACAGCTGGCAAGTAGCAGTGATGTCAAAGTTAAAATTAAGAGCATTTTAAAGCAAAGAGGATTTTGACCAAAAAAGTATCCTTGTACCACGAAAGTGTTTAAAACTAGCTTAAAATAGGGTGAGCAGGTGAAACGCTACAGAGGGAACCACAGCACAGCACAGGACTCGGGTCCGCAGCCCGCATCAGCCTGGGATAACTGAATGCACTCGACCAGGTATGTATTTGGAACTGTGGTTATTTTTTATTCATCTGTCAAGTTTTGTTTAGAAATAAGAAGAAAGGTAACACTGACTTCTCCTCTTTAAAAGGTGTTTGCTGAATAAAAATAAGTACATAAAAGTGAGCCAAAATTAGAAAATAATACAAACAGGGCACTCAAAATGGGAAGAAAGTAAAGCTGACTGACTACGACAAAGCCTATTAACAAATGAAGAAAGAAACGCTACTACTACATTGTCAAATGCAAGGCAGAAAAGTCTACATTAGGTTAGAATAAAACATGAATCTGCATATAACGAACAATAGGGCTAACAAGATGAATATTTATTTGGGATAAAATAGTTTTAAATGACATCACAGTTAAAACTGGTTTCAGTCTGGCTCAGAAAAAGCAAAAGGAAAATTTCTGCCCTTCTGTATCATTCCATTTCCAATTTAGATTATTGCATATTTAACAGCAGTCAAAAAACAGGCAATTCTAGGATAAATTCAATGCAAGTCAATGGGTGTTTAAAAGAAAACCTATTATTTGGTTGTAAAGCTTCTGAGTAGGGGTTTTTTCTAGAGAGAATAGCATCTCAATTTTAATTTTAAAGATCCAGTGAAACCTCAGGAGAAGATAACATTTAAAACACTGGGAATATTAATCATCCTTTTAAATTGTGGACAATCAAGTAATCTGCTTATCGTGCTGCTTGAAGAAGATAGAGTAATTGCAGTCAGTTCTGCCCTTAGGATCATCTGTAAATTACCTTCTTAAAAGCAAACAGATGATGTCAACATGTTTGACATCAAAACATTCTGGTTTTCTCGGAAGCTTTGTAAATCACAATTCGGAAAGTAACTGGCAAGGATTTTACTTGAAATTCAATAATCTACACAAGATCTGGAGTGAAATGGCCACATCACTATATTCCCAACTATGGCTCCGATTAATATGGTAAAATCTGAAAAAAAATTCTTGTTGTCATATGTCCTTGGAATTTCTTTCTCACCAAATTAAGGGCCAAAAAGCAAATATACACAGTTAGGACATACCTATCATACACCACGAATTCCTCTGCCTCCAAAGCAATCACATGAGAGGTTTAGTTTCCCAGGTACATTAATTTTGATAAAAGCTGTAATAACCTAGGCCATCTTGCACAGTGGACTGATATACATTAGAATGTCTCTATAGTCCTGGAGAATTACACCGAAAAAGTACATTTTCAGTAATGCCAGATTATAGTCCATGGTGAATACAAACTTTGGAGCTTTCTATAACTATCCTTGAATAGCAATGTTTCTAAGGTGTGATAATGACAATTGTGGCTGTTTTGAAAAACAATTTTTAATATATTAAAATATTTACAGATGAAATGATTTAATGTCTGGGGTATGCTTTAAAATAATTTGTGTGGGGAAGTGGGTGGGAGTTTTAAACAAGACTGGCCACAACTGATAAAGCTAGGTAATGGGAACACAGAGATTAATTATACTGTTTTGTCTTCTTTGGTGTACATTTGAAATTTTCCAACATAAAAAGTTTTGTACATCCTTACACAGGATATAAAATATACCCATGTAATAAGAAATTCTGAGATTTATGCAGAAATCCACATTCTGAAATGCTTCTGCTACTGCATATTCCCAGGCAAATCATCTCACCTTATAACAAATAGTACCAGTTTTTTTTCTAAATGCAGGGATGGTACAAGATTTCTATGGCTGCTTCCAGTTTTCACTCACTGAGAATGCTGTTTTGTTTTACCAAGCTGAGTTTAAATTCAGTCTACTAACTGTCTGTAGTCCTGATTCCATCCTGAGAAGGCAGGCACAGGGGTCTCGAAACAAGGTCTGACCTCGAGCGGCTCTTTGGACATTGGTGCCACCCCCTCCGATCATATTTTAAAGAGGCAGGGAGGCAACTACAGTTCTAAAAGCCACTATTTCCCATTAATAATATGAAAACTCTCACTCTTCACATAGTAACCTTTAACACTCACATATTATATAAAATATAAAGTGAGCAGTCCCTTTAACACAGCAATTTTTCCCAAATAAACTGTCAAACAGTGCTGCATAAATATATTTTTGAGGACTGTTCTTCACAGCACTGTTTGTAATAGTGAAAAGTCTGCTACCAAATTAGTGTCTTAATGAGGGATCAATTAAATATATTATGGCACACTCTTACAACAGAATGCCATGCAGCGAGGCGGAAAATGAAGACACTAACACACGATGACAGGGCTGTGGCACAGGGACACAGGGACCCACTGAAAGAGCTCCCAATGGCCAACACAGCAACAATTAGAGCAACGAGGTTGTACTGGATTATAACCCAAAGTAGAAATATCTGTTACCCCATAGTGATATAAAGAAATGACTGAATAAATAAATGGCAGAGGACAGTTAATCTCCCAAGAAGAAATCCAAGCAACACATGCAGACGCTCCACCTCTGCCCTCAAGGGGTGGAACACAACTGTGGACCGAGTCCTTCCCAGAGTATACGATGAGACAGAGGATGAGAGACAGAGGAAGAGTAACTATGCAGTAGAGAATCCTGACAGACACTACCTCTGCCAGGGTATCAAGGTCAAGTCAACAGTGCTAAGTCATGGCGATAGTGTACCCCCTTGAAACAATGTAATAATGAAAATGGCATTTTGCCTCTGTGCCCCAGAACACACAACCCCAGTCTAACCAGGAGAAAAACATCAGACGAAGTCCAACTGGGGGTGGGGACCACAGAAGAGTACTGGTCAGCATTCTACAATATCTGACGAGCACTCCTCAAAATAGTCAAAGTCATAAAAAACAAGGAAAGTATGAGAAACTGTCAAAAAAAAAAAAAGCCTAAGGCAACACGATGACGAAATGTAGTGTGGAGTCCTAGATGGGGTCCTGGGACAGAAGAAGACACGAGGTGAAAACTGGGGAAACCTGAGTAAGCAGGAACTTCAGCTACTGGTAACATATCAATACGGGTTCATTAATCAGGACAAACATATCGCACTGATGTGAGATGTTATCAATAGGGGAGACTGGAAACTCTCTGAACTATCTTTGCAATTTTCCTGTAAATCTAAAACTATTCTGGGTGTTTTTTGGTTTTGTTTTTTATTTTTAGAGAGGGGAAGGGGGGAGAAAGAGAGGGAGAGAAACATCAGTGCGTGGTTGACTCTCAAGAAACCCCTACTGGGGACCTGATGTACAACCCAGGCATGTGCCCTGACTGGGAATCAAACCAGTGACCCTTCAGTTCGTAGGCCAGCACTCAATCGAATGAGCCACACCAGCCAGGGGTAAAAGTATTATAAAATAAAAGGGTTACTTGTAAAACATGAAAAAAATAAAATGAAGATATAAACTTATGATGTGGGATGATGGCCCATATGTAGAGAGTTATTAAACAATATATATGTGATGAACATATTTTTGTTTTTAAAATATACATATATTTATACAACAAAAAATCTGGAAACTATCTATCAAATCTTTTTTTTTTAATCTGTACCCAAGGACACTTTTCCACCTCTTTTTAGAGAGAGAGGAAAGAAAAAAAGAAGGGAGAGAAGAGAAATATCAATGCAAGAGTAAAGCACTAACTGGCCGCCTCTTGTAGGCACCTGGACTGGGGATTGTACTGGAGCAGGGAGCTTACGTACCTGAACAGTGACTCGAACCCACAACCCAGGCATGTGCCCTGACTGGGAATCAATCCAGCAACCCTTCAGCTATAGGACTAACGAGTCACACCAGCCAGAGGTATCCATCAAAATCTTAAATGTCTTGGTGGTATGATCACTAGTGATTTTCACCAACCCCTCCTTTACACTTTTCTATATTATCCGGTTTTGTTTTCCCACTAAGCATTCATTACTTTTAATACTGAGCCCCATTACTTCTATAGCCAGGAACAAAGTTATTTTATTTTGGAAAAAAATAAGGTGTACAGCAGAGAAGAGCTCAATTTCATATGCATTTATAAAATCACTAAATTTTACTTTTTCATGGGGAATTATTTTAATAGGCAGTATAGAAAAGTGATTTCATCACACCTACAGTAAAATCTTGGTTTCACTATTAACTATAAGTGTGACCGCGAGGAATTCAATAACCTCCTTTGATTTCCTCATCTTTACAGTGAGGAAAATGCAATGCTCCCAACAAACCTATTGATCAGCAGAACTGCCCTAACATTTATTCACTTATCAATATAAACACATTATGTATGACACACAAATATTATTACATAAAATCTATTTCATAACATCAAATTTTATTAGAAAATCACATGAGCAGTAGCAGAGAGTTCCATGTATGTCAAGAGCCTGACCTATCCAGGCTCCACAATGGTAACTGTTATCGAGATCAATAGTAATTTAAAAATCCAAGAAAGATAAAACACTATCAGAAAAAAATTAGTTTCTCAAAGAACTGTAATAGGGAGCAATGAAAGACAAAACCAGTACCTCAGCTCATTCTACTGGGTTAGCCAAAAAGTCCGTTAGGTTTTTTCCATACGATGGCTTTAGAAGTGCTTAGCTGTCTTTAACTTCATTCAAAACAATTTTGTTAGAATGTATTGTGACAGCTGTCACATAAGGATGCATTAAAAAAAACTTACCAAAATAGGTGAATTTGGGGGCAGCCATTTTAATATTGAAGATGGAAGAAAATATGCAATGTTTTTGGCACATTTTTATTTCAAGAAAGGTAAAAACACAACTGAAGTGTAAAAAAAAAAATTTGTGCAGTGTGTGGAGGAGGTGCTGTGACTAACCGAATGTGTCGAAAGTGGTTTGTGAAGTTTCTTGGTACGACTGACATTCTAACCAAGTAATTCCCTGCTGTGGGGCTGTCTGATGCGTGGGAAGACGTTTCGCAGCACCCCTGGCCTCTACCCACTGGAAGCCAATAGCAGGAGGTAGCCAACATACTCAAAATACCCAAATCAATAAAGTCACTGGTGAAAATGAAAAACGTGTCTTTTATTTTATGGAAAAAAATGTAACGGACTTTTTGGTCAACCCAATAGCTCATCTGCAGCAATTTCCCAAACATCTCTGCTAAGTAGATATTTGATATGGTGATTAAAATGAAACATGCTGCTGTTAACATGCCCATAGCACTGAAAACCTTTCAGAAAATAGAAGCAAAAGTCACTTTTTAAAATCATAACCAGCTTAAATTAAGCTTTGGAATATTAACACGCCGAGTCTCCCTTTCTACGGAAATACAGTTTCCCTATCTATGAATGTCATGGCAATACAAATTAACACCAGCCATAAAACACAAACTAAACTTACTTAAAATCTGATTGCAACTGATTAACAAATAGGTTTTACACAAGACAAATATTTTGATCTTTATCAAAACTCTGGGTGGGAGTATATCTCAATATTAGTATTTTTAAATTACCCCAAATACAACTCTTGTAATACACAAAATCACAATACAATAGACAGGTCTAATCGCACCATGAATTTGTGAACTTTTACAACAAAGCCAAACAACCAAGATCAGAAGAGTCTATTTCATTCAAGTGAAAAGTTTACCCAACCTGATTTACCCTATGGTCTAGGACACAGACCCGTATTTTGAAGACCTGCTGCTTTGGGAAGAAATCAAGCAACCATACACAAAATAATATTAAATCATTATGCCAATTTTTCTACTACATTAGAATATGCATGTTGTTCAGTTTGGTTCTGCTAAAGGAAGTCCATTCCAACACCTTTAAAAACAACAAAAACACAGGTGTAACCCAAGAACTATATTCAGGTTGGTATGTTTAATCCCAGGTTGGGATCAAAACTACACCAAGACTGGTTTTATAAGACACTCCGAAGACGAGCAGGTCTTACTCCCATTTTCCTGAATGCAATCGTACCACAGAGACCTATTCCAATGATGTCATTTCTGCAGAACACTTCAGGAGCCTGGGCATATTTTTGTCAAATATGCTTAACTGTGGCAAATTTTAAATTCTCTGAGAACAGATATGATTTATGGGGAAGAGACGACTGTCACTGAGAACTACTTTTGGCACACAGACCAACCTAAATAAACTTCTGTTTAAAAACAAAAGGAGGGGGTTAACACTAAGGTTTTTTAGTAGGGTTAGTTTTCTTAAAAATCATAAAAGCATGTTTAAAATGGGAATACCAAGCCTTTGAGCAGCAATAGAACCTAGGTAATAAGAGTATATTCCTATATAATGTTCTCTATAATCCTGAATAGTCCTGTACTTAGCACATCCACACAAATTTCCTGTTAGTTTAAATTGTGGTTCCGATGTTTTTACTAGCTGCTCATGAGTGGGGAATATCACAGTACTATTAACGGAACATGAGCCATTCCTTTAGCTTCCAGATACCCAACAACTACCATCACAATTAAGGCTCAGAAGAAAAGAATATTCAGTATGATCAACCTCAATTTGTACGGCTGTTCTTAAAACTTAGACATCACATTCTGTGATGTATAGGATCTTTCTTTTTAAAGTTTAATAAAGCTATACATCTGCACTCATATTAGTCTACCTCCAGTTCATACACATTACAGAAAACTAAATTACAGGAAAGCACCACACTCATAGTATATACAAAGATAAAAGAAAACATAAAGGCAATGTAACTCATTAATAGCATAAAATAAAATTTTTCCAATAAGCTGCATTTTCATTACACGACAATAGAGTCCAGAGGGGCAAGGCCATACAATTTATATGCTTTCCTACACAAGAAGCTTACACAGTAGTTTGTTAACGGAATTTTGAGAATGTTACAATATAATTACAAAACCATACAGATTAATATCTAAGGAGATATCAAGCCTCTCAAAGAGATAAAATAAATATTTTAAGATTCAGTTTCTGCTTTGTTAAATATAAAGAAAGTTCTTGGAAGTTAAAAGGAAATGTCAAAATACAGATGACCCAGTTAAAAGAATTCCTGATACTTATTTTCTTAAGGGAACTTTTACCTAATAATTGTTAAAGTATGTGGTTTGTAATTTTAATTTTCCCAGTTCTGGAAACTGAATATTAATCCTTTTATAGTATTTACTTTCCTCTTCCCATCTGACCCCAAAACCTGCTTTGGATGTCTTTTCTTAAATCTCTCAAGACAAGACAGTGAATTCAATTATGAACTCTAGAATAAAGAGTTAAAATGACAGTGTCATATAAGTGTCCTGACCCTCTTTAAAGTGGTATTTGTCTTCCAGAATACCAACCTAATTCTTAGAAGCAGAAAACACAGGAAGCTCAACGTTCCAAGAAAAATTAATAATAATTGATTCATCCTGGCTACCCAGGAAATACACAGCAAGGGTCTGTGTTCTTTGCAAATACCGACAACAAAGCCATCTAGTAACACCTACCACCCAGGGACAGAACAAACACGCATCGGCTAAAAAGTACAGGAAGAAAACATAAATTGGGAGATGAGAAGGAATCGGAGCTAGACAAAACACATGAGATCAGTGAGCTATAGAGACAGAAGCAGATAGAGGCGGCAGAAGAGATCACCACTGACCGGAGATGAAGAGTGGAATGTGGGTGGACGAGAAGTGAAGTGGACAGAGGTAAAGGCTAAGTCGGGCAGGAGCTAGAGATGCCAGGAGCTGGATTACAAGACGTAGCAACAAGAAAAGCCTGGAGGTAACAGCCTAGGAAGGAGGCATGCCCAAGGAAATAGAGAGTAATGAGAATAGAATGCATTTTCAACATGAGGGTGAATCATGGAAAAGGCAGGAAGTGAGCAAAATGCAAAGACACCAAAGAAGAAAATATGGACAGATGGAAAAAAAAGGTGTGAAAGTGAGACCAGGTGATAAGCAGACAGGGTAGAAAAGAGGTTAAAGGGCTGAAGTAAATAAAACAGGCATACTGGGGAAAGAAAATATTCTTAAAATTTTTTTCCTGGAATTTCGCTTTATTAAATTAAATTTTTAAATCTGTTTTTAGGCTTAAATTTATCTTTGTTGGGTAAGACCTGATACGTAAGAATAAAGGTTTCCTCAATGTACAGAGGAGAAAACTCTTGATGATGTCAACTTAGCTGCAAGAAGAAAGAGCTGAAAACAATAAAATTTACTTGTATCAGTTAATTATCTTAGCTCTAACTGACAAACTAATTTTCACCAACACATCAATGACCATATTGACCAACATTTGTAAATTACAAAAGCTTTCTCCCTCTCCCTCCTTCTCTCTCACCCCTTCTGTGTGTGTGTGTGTGCGTGCATGCGTATGCACGCATACACTTATCAGTCAGCCCTGAGAGAGATCCCCACTAAGAAGTTGTTGGATGGAGGCTTAAACAAGGTTAAAACCGTAACACTTAAGATGTGCTATAAATTCTCTATAGATTTTTACTACCTATGTTATTCTGGTCTCCTAGGTAACTGAAAACAGTTCATCCTTCATTTCCATCTAGATACAGTAATGAAAACAAAACATTAACCAAGAACTTAAAAATAGCAAAGAACAACAACTCTGAATAAGAATGGCAATTGTAATCTTGATCCTAGAAAATAAACCGGGGTCAAAGAGCAACCAGACCAAAGGTCTAGTTATAAAAATATAATTATTATTTTTATACTAAGATAAGGTCATTGGTTTAAAAGATTGTGCAAGAAATGAGGAGGCACACCCAGAGCCTCAGAGTAGATAAAGATGAACGTAAATTCAAAAAGTCTGCAACAGCAGCACACTATTATGAAAAAGCAATTAATCAACATGCTGCACTTCCAGTAATTATTCAATGAAAGTCAGTGTCTAGGGGTTAACATCCCAATACATTTTACTGTTTCTCCTATTCTATCTACTAGTTCTCTACCCACAGAGAATAAAACTCTGATCATAAGCATATTCCTAGCTATTGCAGTAGAGAAAAATAACGAAAATAGTATATGCAAAAGCAGATGGGTTAACAAAGATAAGAAACATGTAAAGATATATGCTAGCGTTTTGTCACTCATATTTTCAGAACTATCTTCTTTCGGCTGCTCAAAAATCCTACAAGACACAGGGGTCACTTCTTGAAATGTGCCATTTCTTTAGTTTTTAGCACTCTTCCACGAATATCTTAATGAGTCTCTTGGCCATACAGTCCATTCACAGGTACTGACATCACTATTTACTTCTGGAAACAGTGGCTGCTCCGCAGGCCTAGGCCGACATCTTGAAGGAACAAGCCCGGTTCTTTGGCCTCTACTGAGGACATGCTGAAGCTAGGATTCTCTCTCACACTCAAAGATGACAAGGAAGCCAAATCGTGCCGTTTCCAATGTAAGAGCCCTTAAAAAAAAAAAAGTTAAAAATCAGCCACATTTAAAAATACAAACTCTAAAAATAGCAGTGCAAATTCTCACACATTTCTCTCCTACATTTTAGCTAAGATGGAAAAATAAGTAATTCAAATAAAAAATTTTAATCCTTCACTTTGACTTTAAGTATTTCCCTAAAAATTTAAGAGGACTTCACAGGGTATATAATAAAAACACTCCAAGTAATTGACAGTTCCTAAAATTAATTTTAAAAACCAGTTAAAATTGTAAAGAAATTCTGGTGATCGTCTTTTGGAATTTTACCATGGCCAGGACAGAAGATGAGCTTCGAGAAAATACTATTTCTCTACATTCACATCTTACTTGGAAACGGCATGAACAAGCATGGTTTAAACGGAGCTACAAAATGGGCTACCAAACTGACCTAAAAAATTTCTCTCGGCTGCAAAATTGTGAAATTACATATCTGGTAATGAAATCTCGGTACCAATGAACCATCTATAAGATAGTCATCCGACTTTACCCCAATTTTCTTACTTCTAAAATACAGGGCTGGTTCTTCTTAAAGGGGCAGGTGGTTTAAAATACAGGTCGGTGCTCAGGCCACGCTGCTGGGGCCAGGCTACGACCCCCGTTCCTTTCACTATACACCCGGGGTCACTCTGACGTGCACTCCTACTCAGAGAACCACCACACCAGATCGTGTGCAGGATCCGGTTCCGCAGCCCTAATTCATACAGTGGGGCAGCATAGATTCCATTCAATAATCCAGCTTGATAGGCTTAAAATACACATCAGTGTATCACCTCCTCTTTGCCTAAACCCCTCCATTCAGAGAAGAGCTTGCAATTAAAGCTAACATGCCAATTGGATAAAATCTTCAATACAGATTTTAACCCCAATTTTCCAAATGTTTCCTCAGGTATTTGCACAGAACACGACTGTGGGACAATATTCACAGGTATAAACTGCTTCTGTGACAGGCCATCCCAAATTATATGCTGATGTTCAAATGACAGCAGCAAACGTCACTTCCTCACTGACTCAAATTATAAAACTATCCCCAAGGCAAAGGACGTGACCTCACACCCCGCAGAGGCGACCTGTAGCACCCAGAATACTCTACCTGCAGAGCACGTGTCCTCCCTGGCTGCCAACCAGGGGTGCGGCCCATGCTTCACTCTAGGGCCCTTCCTCCTCTGATGCCCGGGCTGTGGGTGGGGTGACCAGCGAATTCCCCCATTGGTGCAGTTATTTCGAGTCAGTGACTCTATGGATGCCCAGCACCCGCAAAATAACACCGTCGGCTCCCGATAAAGGGATACGAAAGCGGGGTTTCAGAGAACACCGTTTTTCTTCATCTCGCCGGATTCTGTGTGCAGGCCGTTGTCTAATTCCATACAGCTTCAAAATGACTTCACTCCAGGTTTGTTACCAAATCAACAGCATAATTTTATGGGGGCTTTTCCCACCAAAAAAATATTATTCGGTTTGAAGAGGCCTCCTGGCCCCAAGACAAGCTGAAAAAATGGATCGAGATTTCAAGATTTCAAATAACAAAGAGAATGGATCGGAGTACACAGGAAACCGTTAATAACACACATTCTGGTAAATTAGTACTGCCAGCAGCTTAATTCTAGTGTTTTAAAAAGAAAAATAGCAAGATATCAAGTGTCATTCAATATCATTTTATTTCACATTAGTTTTCTGACACTAAGTTAAACAGTCACTGGCCTATGTCCTGGTAAATTATTGTTTTAGAATTCCATACCTAAAAAAATTCCATACAGTCCTTACTCAGCTTTGAGATTCAAAATTCAGTTTCTCATTTCAATGTCCCCTTAACCACTTCATTATCAACCTCAGCTCACTGAAAAATGCAGCATTATTTCTGCAGTTCAGAGTAACTGCAATCTTTTATGCGACTTTGAAATTTTAAAAAGAGTACCTTTCACAGCTGAGAAAGTAGAGTCAACTTTTAGATCTCTTCTGTCTCTGATAAAGTAAAACTCCCCTGGGGAACCCACTGACTCAAGGGCCAGACTGCCTGGGCTCATATTCAGTGTCTCCCCGCTCAGTATTTGCGTTGTGATTTTTGGCAAGTACCTTCATTACCTTGCTGTGCCTCGGTTTCCTCATTTGAAAATGGGATTATAATTGTACCTATTTCAAAGAATTGTTGTGAGAGTTAAATTAACATGTAACGACCCCTAGAACAGCGTCTGGCACATTTTAAGCCCTACATAAATGTTAGCTATTATTATGACTTTTTTATTTAGCTCCAAACTCTCATACTGTTTCACATGTGTACACAATGTTGGTCCAACTAAAATAAACAGCTAACATTCAAAGGGCTCATCACAGGCTGCAGATGCCGCAGAGAGGGTAAGAATGGAGGGCCCTGCCCCTAATGGTAAGTGGGACCTTTGCTAGTGGAAAGAAGAAAGAAGATTCCAACATATTTTTGTTCATTTCACAAATAGTACTTGGCACCTTCCATGTGCTAGACTCTAGGGGTACGGCAATGAATGGGAGAGAGGTCTCTGAATTCTGGAAGCTTAAAAGGCACTCCACATGAGAGCCAAGTTTTGAAGCAAGGAATGAGAAGGACTTGCCTTCCAATCCAATGAAACACAACACTGCTTAAATACCTTACAAGCAGGAGCAAATGCTGGCATCACAGGTCACTCTGACTTTCTAACAATGACATACAGAAATGGCTGCAATGAAAAATTCAGTAACTTCCCATGTACTGCACCCAAAATGTTCCATTGCTTATAAAGCACATTAAAGGGGTATTCACCATATTTCTGGATACAAAGAACATACAGGAGATTTACAAACACCTACAGTCAATCTTATTTGAACAGTTTCCATAATATAAGCTGTAAAGGCCCGGCTCCTAAATTGTGTCCAAATGTAACCTATTAATGCTTTGCTCTATACCTTTGTGCTTTTTCTCCATCTCCTCCCCTCCTTTTCTTCACCTCCAAGTGGCTGCCTACAAATACTAAGTACCTACCAGGAAAGTGCCTGCAGACGAATGTGGTGGCAAGATCAGTCAGTCATGATGGGTGCAAGTATTAACTCCAAAAGAACACACGTACAGTTCCGTCTTCTTACATCCTCCCACTGCTTACAACTTTCCACTCGTCCCCTCCCCAGAGAGAACGCCTTTAGGTGAAGGAACCCTCTTATAAATACTGACTGGCAAAGCGTTCTCGATTTTTTTCCTCGCCAATGCCAATGATGGACCACTAGAATCACAAGATAGATAAAGTCCAATGGGCTCTAGTCACAAATAAGACACATTTTCAAGTACTTCCCTCATCCTTTTAAACTACTTCTACTCCCAAAAGAAGCAAACTGTTAGATCCCACCATCATTCTCATCATTGTTATGCCTATATAAATCATTAAACTATATCTGTGGAAACACAGTCAAAATAAACTTCTTGCTTAAGGAAGTCAAAACTGCTTAATTAAATCCAACCAAAAACTTAACTTCTCAATGCACAAAGTACAGGACTTGACACTGAATGTGTTTAAGATATTTACAGGCAAACTGGAATATTAAGTAGACCCCCTGCATACAGATAACATTCTTAACACTCATAGCCATGAATGTCAGACTTAATCAACAAAGTAATAACCAGCCCATTGTTTTTTATTTCCTTGATTTGGTATTGGAGAATTACTCCTCCTGTTTCATTGTCATTTGTTAACCCTTAATTAGGAATGTCACTTAGAAACTGAATACAGAGACAAGCCTTTCAAAAGGGGCCATTAAGGCTTTCCCAACATTTACCTTTTTCCAGTGTCCAAGCATCACCTGTTCACTGGGTGACAACGACACATAATGGGAATTTGGAAACTACCGAATACTCAAACAGAAGGACTAACTGCAGTTCCATGCAATTTTAAAGCCATCTTCCAGTTTGAAAAACACATTAATTTACTCTGTAAGTCATTACATATTGCCAACACCCTTAATTTACAAAAGCAGAAACAGAGCAGTAATCAATGTACATATTCCACACTTGGACACATTCGAATCAAACTCACGTATTCAAATATTTTTGAGCAACCTATGCTTACGCAAAACATTATCCTGAAAGATTAAATATGACAAAGCATGTAGACTATTTGGCACAGGTCTAGCAAACAATCAGTAGTCAACATTGCCCACTGTTACTTTTATGATTTTCCAACTTTATAGTCACAATGAATGATTGTAAAATAATATGTAATTATGTATATAATATAGACAAGCTAACATGCATTGGTACTGTATAAATAAAGCCAGTATGGTAGTGTACCAACTAATGCACTTCATCTAGACAAAGGTGAGTTTAATTTTAACAAAATGATCCACAAAGCAGAGAAAACTTCCTAATGGGTAGTGTTAAATGTTAGCTCTTATCTCTGCTTATCAATTAAGAATAAAACCTCTACACAGTCTAGCATGAATTATAATTAGCAGTCAGTTGATCCTGGAAAACTAGCTCAAACGGAACAGTTAAGACCTCAAGTACGTGGACAAATGGCCACTTATTTGCAAGGCTGCACCAACCACTGAAATCTGTAACTTCAATACTACTGAATTTCAATACTGAAATCCTACATAAATTCATTGCTAGAAACTATTACATTTTTCACATCACCACATAAAAAATTTTAAATACTCAAGTCACTTAAACTTTCAATATTACAGCATCCAGTTTTTTAAAACACTTCAACAGTCTCAGCCAGGCACTGTTTATTATCATAGGGAAAATGAAGACAGTTTGGAGAGCATAGGCTTTCTTAAATAAATATTAAGGCAAGCATTAAAACTAACCCTATGCCCTCATGAAAAAAGTAAATCTTCGTGTCTCCCAGCCTAATCTCGATTCGCAGGACAATGCACATTCCCCCTCCCACACCTAGAATCATGCCCCGGGCACGACGAAACGGGGCGGGAAGAGGCACGGTACTCCCGGGCAATGACCTGTCCCCGCTACTTCCAGCAGGGTTTTAGCACACCACGGCTAAATCCACGTGGACTCCCAGGCAGGGTGGCACGACCAACCGCCACTAGAAGCCCCAGTGGGACCCTACCGACCTGACCCGCCCTCCCCCGGGGGTGACGATCTAGTGGCCGGACACAAGCGGAGGACAGCGAGCGCAGTCCTGGCGGGGGTCGGGGCCGGGGGCGGGGCCGGGTGGTGACGCGCAGCGGGGGAGGGGAAGGGAGCCCGGCTCCACTCACGCGCGGGGGCGGCACCGGGCCGTCGCTGCGTCTCTCCCGTTCAAAAATTGAAAGGGGGGCCGAGGGGGGCGGGGAAGGAAAGACCTGATTCCTTGTTTTATCCGGAAACCGACGGGCCGGCAGGAAATGACGAAGGCAGAGGTCGTCCAGGTCCGTGCGGTAACCGGTTCCTGCGAGTCCGGGCCCAACTCCGGGGGAAAGGGCCCCAGAGGAGCAGCCTAATCGCCTGCCGCCTCCGGAGCGAGCAGCGTGAGTGGACCCGCGTCCTTGCGCCTCCCGGGCCCGATCTCGCGTCACCCGGCCCCGCCCTCCGCCCTCGCACTGCCCCGCCCCTGACTCGCTGGGGAGGGGAGCGGAGGGCCCGGAGGAGAGGAAGGGTAGTGGAGGTCGCGCCGCCCCATGCCCTCGGTTGTGGGCTTGGAGGCTCCTTCTACCTGCTTCGCCTTTGCTCGGAACCTCAGGGTCTTTGGAAATAGGCTCCGAGTTCCAGAAACTCAGACAAAGAAGTTGAAGTAGCCGCATCTGCAACGCAAATATAGGGCGGGCGTGATGCACACCCCCCCCCCTTGGGGTTTTTTCTGGAGTATTTAGAGGTTGAATCACATGCAGCCCTCGGGGGGCGGAAACGCAAAAGAGCTGGCAGCTAATGGAGGCTCCAACCTGCGGCCACTTCCTGAGAAAGGATTATACCCTGTACCTGCTCAACCGGATTTGTTTTTCCGGGAGGAGCAGGTCTCACAAGATTGGGGTCAAGGCTGGAAGTGTTAAGGTTTAGGAGTCAGGTGCAAGTGACAACCCCGCCGATCCACTCCCTAGATTGTATGACGTTGGGCAAGTCTTACTATTGTAACCACCACCACTATCCCAGTTGCTTCTGTACAATGGGGTGCCTCCCAGCAGGGTGGTTGTGAAGTTTAAAGGAATATATGGGCTGTCCAGTATGTAAACCCTCAAATGTTAATTACTAGCCTCTCATTGGTTCCTTCCTCCTGAAGGCCTATTAGCTTGTAACCTTCTGCGTCAGAAACTCCTTCAGTGTTTCAAAGACTGAGAGAACGAAAATCACGTTTATGCAGTGAATTGTGTTATAAGGAACTCTTGGAACTATATAAGTCATCCTAACCTGAATTTGTATCAAAGTTAAAAAGTACTGAGACAAAAATGATAATATTCAAGACATGATAAGTGATACTCGGTTTTAGAACCACCTAGACGTGGTACCAGGAACACAAAATCAGGAAACTAATTTTCAGTTTAAAAGTTTATAGAACTAAAACCAAACCCGAGCTGTCATATTTTGGCAACTTTATCTCTAGATACTAATGTTTCCCTAGGACTTTATTCAGCTGATCCTACCATCTCCCTACTGAAATCATTCAAACATTACTGTACAGGAAAAATATGTAAAACAAAGTTTAGTTTTCTCAAATGACAAATTTGAGAAATCGATGAATCATGATCCAAGCACATGTGATCTTGCTGAAACATTAACTCGCCAGGAATGAACCAATGTAACACCCTTTGGGCATTTTGCTTTAGAATGAAGAAGAAGGCTGTGGTGGTATGCAGTATGGCTCAGCAGGTGTGTGTGTGTGTGTGTGCTGGGGCATGCTGGGAGGGGATGGTCATAGTTCAGGCCACATGTGAGCTATGGGTCTGTCCTGTGACTTTGGACAAAACCATTCTTTATTCCTGGCAATCTTACAGAGTCATGCCATTGGTCATAATGGAGGACTGGACAGGAAAGGTCTACCCTCAGTGCAGATCTTTCACAATGACACTACTAAAAATAGCCCCAGTGCAGTTCCCTGGAACTGTGGAACAGTGGTGTCATTGCATACCAATGATGTTGTCTAATATATGTTATATAATCCACGTTAAAATTTTACCGTCTGGTTCAGCAGTCATTTGAAAGCCTCTGTAACTACAGACTGACATTTTTGTAAGCTCTGTAGAAATACACCTTTCATTGAGTGGCGCATGAACAGAATTTTGTGAAAAATCGAAGCCAGTAATTAGCCTGGCTCAGATCCAGGCAGGCATTAGAAAACAGGGAGGAAACAATGTCATAATTTCTCAGATACATGCTAGTGGCCATTGCTGTATATTTCCTGTCTCTTCCCTGATTGGTTGAGAACTCCCAGTCCTGAAACCTACCACCCCTGCTGCGTAATTGCTCCAGGCCTTCTTCAGCATCTCAGATCGGGCACCTAAAGTCATTTCTTTTTGCCAAACAGTCATTGTTTTTTTACATTTTGGCACCAACAAAATTCTATATTCCATAAATTGTAATTATTATAGTCTCTGGTCTTCCAGAAGTTCCATTTCTAAAGTAGATTGATTACTTACTATCAATCATGATATTATATTCAGAGAAACTCTGGAGCTTAGTTTTAAGGAATGTGAATTGAAACTCTGACTGTGCTAAATGCCCCCGTGTTTCTTACTCTCTTAAAAAAAAAAAAAAGAAAATTCACAGCCAGACTTTAAAATATAGGAATTTAGAGTTTGTATCTATAAATTACTATATATAACTTAAAGTAAGTTCTGTTTTTATTATTCCCTGGCTAATTTTTACAAGACATTTGATATTCATCAGACACCAATAGACGTTTTAGAGAAATTGATCTTGCCCTTGATGTTGACAGTTTAAGTTAAATGGCCATTCATGATACTCACTTTATGGTAAACAAGTACAATGTGCCTCCAAATGTCTGACGAAGACTTCAGATGGTAGCAAGGGGCAAATATGCCACCTGGCTTAGGAGCAGACCTCTGGGGAGATTTCATTCGTTTTATGCAGAGGCACACTACAAGAAATAAAACAGATTCTGCCCTTAACACACTGACGAACCTACTGAGCCAAACCCACATTAAAGAATATTTTGCAGGCTTACAGGATAGATTACAAGATATTTTAGCGGGTGGATGTCTGCAGTGCCTTCGTTGTTATAGAATATCTAGGAAAAAATGCGGAATAATTTCTTAAACATTTTAGATACTCTTTTTCTTGATATTAGAAAATGGCTGTTTTATCCTTTAAAACTACAGTACAGTTATCACCCATCATTTGTTCTCCTTGTAACAGAATGTCTAAAGTAACACTTTGGATTTCTTTCACACCTTAGGTCATTTTACTTAGACTTACTTACCTTTTATGTCTAACACAAAGGAGGAACTTTCTCTTAAGGGAAAGATTCAATTTCCTTCCCAAACACAAATAAGAAACCGTTACTCTTTTCTTGCTAATTAATACAGTTGCTATTACCACTCTTATTTTCTGTGGGAATGTCCAAAGAATGTTTCCTTGAATAGAAGTCACAGCTGTGTCAATAGCAAAAAGTAACTTTTTATCCCATAGCTTCTTTCAACCACATCTGGCCGCAAGCCAAAACTAGATAAAGCTTCCAACATTTCCTGTTGTGTCAGAAGGCACGTGGAAGAGCATCGTTGTGGCTGTCACACCTTTCCTAGGCTGCCGTCACAAGTGCAGCGCCTCTCTGAGCATCACAGCCAATGGTTTGGGTCTGTGTTTCAAAGTATTCAATTGCTTTAATCCGCATGATAGTTACTGTTTGGAAATTCTGCAGTGACATTTCAACCTGTACCCCTTTATTAATATGACTAATAAATCCCAAGTTTTAACCTTTATGTACAAGCTATAATGTTTCAAAGTCAAAAATAAGGAAAAATGTTTCATGCCTTAGTTATCTAGACCAGGGGTTAGCCAACTGTTTCTTAAAGGACCAGATTGTAAATATTTTAGGCTTTGAGAGCTGTGAGGCAACAATCAAGGATATTATGCAGGTAATTATAACCATTTAAAATGTACCTATTTAGAAATGTAAAACCATTCTTGGCTCCCGGGCCATACAGCAACAGGCGGCTGGCTGGGGTTGGCCAGGGGGCCGAATGATTGCCAGCCCTTCTCCACTGACACCATCGCTCACTAACAGAAAGCCTGTTCTTTCTTCTCTCTCTCACAGCCGCATGCCTGGGGATGACGGAGTGATGGGTGACGATGGCTCCATCGATTACAGCGTTCACGAGGCCTGGAATGAAGCCACCAACGTTTACTTGGTAGTGATCCTCGTGAGCTTTGGTCTCTTCATGTACGCCAAGAGGTAAATCTTTGAGGACCTCGGCGGATATAAGGAACTGGACATTTAAAAGCTTGGCAGGATGGTTCATCTGTCTGTTTTATCTGAATTCAATGCACATAAATAACATCATCAGCGTTTTTGTTCTCACTGTGAAAGCACTGACTGCTCGGGCTCTCGGGCTCTAGACACTGAGGGTTGGCTTGGAATCCGTTGCTTTAAGAGATGGAGATTTAAGTGCAGCTCCTGGCACCTGAACCAGCTGCATTATACTCCCATTGTATCATTTCTCATCCAGCTCAGTTATACCATCCAGCCGTGTTCACCGTTACCCTTGGAGGAGCACATTTTGGGGGCCCCTGCCCCTGGAATGCAGAAACAGTAACTCCTGTGTGTTCAGCAGTTCTCTTCGTACATTTTGAGCTTTCCCTTCTGTTACTTCTGCAAGACTATATTATAGCACTTCTCGAACAATATTGGTATCATCTGATTACTTGTCTGTGTATTCCACAAAAACTTCAGTCCCTTAGGAACAAGGACCTTTACCCATTGTGTCCCTGGTGTGCCACATAGTGTAAATTCTCAATAAATATTTCCTACTTTAATTCTGGGTGCTGTAGCATAACTTAACTGTTCTTGTCCTCCCTCTCTCTCTCTCTCTCTCTCTCTCTCTCTTTGTGCCTCCTTTCCTTTAAACAGTTAAAAAAAAAGAAGGAGGTGCTTTGAAGAGAGAAATTAGTATTAGTTGAACTGAGTTGCTTCTGCTTATAGCCACATGCTTCATAGTGCCCTCTACGAAAGTCAAACAGTTATTAGATAGTTCAAAATAATTAGTAATCCAAAAGTTATTGCCGTTTGGGTTGGGGAACAGTTGAGAGCCTGTCCTTGCCCTCAGACACTCAGGCTCACCTTTCCTAGCTGCCTGAGCCCTTGGGGCAGCCAGCCCATTGGCCGCCTGCTTTCTAGGGGGTGGGCGAGAGAAGGCTCCACGGAGCAGTACTGGCCCACTTGCAGGAAACAGCTTTCCTCTAAATATAGCTGCCATCTCCTCCCCACCTCACTGTTTTAAAAGCAAGGGCACACTGTTAGCCATTCTAAATAGATGGCCCCACTAAGGCCCGTGCTATTGTATTTAAGAAATATGCTTATTCATTATTTTCCACAACTAAAGTCTGCTCACATTATGTGTATAGTCAAAGTTAGCTTTATTTGGAGGACATGCAAGGGAGGGGAAAATCAGATGTTTTCTTTTGTGTGCATTTTTCCCTATAATATTTGGCTTTTTTGGAGGCAGGCACAGTGGAGGTACATAGCTGTTGTAGGAAATGGATGTGTTCAGTTACTTTCTTTTCCTTCTTACAGCCCTGTGGCTGTACATGTACAGCTCCATACTTTTTAGTGAAAGAAAGAATACTTGAGCCAAGGAAGCATCCACAGAGACAAAATAAAACATGGATTCCTTGCCATTTAAATCCTTAAATGTAGTTTCTGATTATAACGATCATGAGAATGTTATACTCCTATAGATATTAATACAGATCTCTCTTCTGCATTGCTTTTGTGTTTCAGGAATAAAAGAAAAATTATGAGGATATTCAGTGTGCCACCTACAGCAGAAACTTTATCAGAGCCCAAGTTTTATGACACCATAAGCAAAATTCGTTTAAGACAGCAACTGGAAATGTATTCCATTTGTAAGTATATTCTGTGCTTACCTCTATACATAAACATGTTTAAAATTGATTTTTTGGAATTGAATCCAGTTAGCAAAAGGTTTCAGAAATAGTTGATAATGAAAAATGAGTGCCTTTTTCAGATGCTCAACCTAGTATCCACAAAGGCAGATTTGCATGAAGTTAATGCTTCAGGACACTGGATGTATGCAGGCCCCTCCAAAACCCTGAGAAGAGCCCCAGTAATGGGTGCATGTGAGCGTACTTTTGTAAATTTTGCAAAATTAGCTATTTTAACAACCGGTTAAGCTTGCTATCTCTTCCTACTCTGATTTTTCTGTCCTTTGTACTTCCCCTTGTGTGGAATGGCATTGAAGTGGCCGGCAGCATTTTGGGGATCTAAGAGAAAGTTAAGTTGGAACTACTTTTGGTTGGGGCTTAAAGTTTGTATTCATGGAGTTTGCAGTCCCTTCTGCTATAATTAAATTACTTCCAGGCAAAGCAGTGTAGGAATGGCTTTCAGGAAATGGCATGTGACATCAATGTGCATGCGCAAGGCTGGAGGTCATCTCTCAATAGTAATGTATTCTGTAGCACTGAACACAGTGAGTATGTAGCTCCTGGAGGAGAAACAAAGTTTAAAGTGGATGGAGTCTGAATGAATTGTAAGCCACAACCATTTATGCAACCATTTAAAAAAAATTAGACTTCTGGCCAAGATGGAGGCGTAGGTGGACACACTGTGCCTCCTCGCATAACCAAAATGAGGACAACAACAATTTAAAAACAATAACCAGAACCGACAGAGAATTGAACCATATGGAAGTCTGACAACCAAGGAGTTAAAATAGACACATTCATCAAGACCGGTAGGAGAGGCGGAGTCGGGGGGGGGGCGGTGGGCGGGTGTGGCACAAAAAGTGGTGGCACCGGGCATGCAAGACAGAAGCAGGTGGACCCTGGGCTCAGGGTGGCAACAGGCAGACCCAGCGAGGCGGCGATTGCGAAGTGAGGCACTGCGCAAGGTGGCTGGCTGACTGGGCAGTCCCACATTCGTGCATAGATAAACCAGGCAAGGCTGGGGAGCAAGACAGACCTCACAACCCAGGGTCCCAGTGCCAGGAAATAAAGCCTCAAGACATCAATTGGGGACACCTGTGGGGGTTGAGGCACAGGGAGAGACTCCTAGCCTCATGGGAGAGTTCTTTGGAGAGACCCACAGGGTTCTAGAACGTACACGAGCCCACCCACACAGGAATCAGCACCAGAAAGACCCAGTTTGCTTGGGAGAAGCAGTAGAAGGGACTGAAATCCGACAGAGAGTGGAGCAAGCACCATTGTTCTCTCTCAGACCCCCACCCCCACATACAGCATCACAACCCAGCTACTGGGTTGCCCCACCCTGGTGAACACCTAAGGCTCTACCCCACGTACATAACAGGTGGAACAAGAAAAAAAAATGGCCCAAACGGAAGAACAGATCAAACCTCCAGAGCAAATACAACTGAGTGACAAAGAGCTAGCCAACCTATCAGATGCACAGTTCAAAGCACTGGTGATCAGGATGTTCACAGAATTGGTTGAATTTGGTTGCAAATTAGATGAAAAAATGAAGGCTACCCTAAGTGAAATGAAGAAAAATGCACAGGGAAGCAATAGTGATGGGAAGAAAACTGGGACTCAAATCAATGGAGTGGGCCAGAAGGAAGAAAGAAACAACCAAACAGAAAATAAGAAATAAGAATTCAAAAAAATGAGGAGAGGCTTAGGAACCTCCAGGACATCTTTAAACTTTCCAACATCGGAATTATAGGGGTACCAGAAGG
>CM052548.1:61737562-61787933 GCA_028533065.1 Trachops cirrhosus | reverse complement strand
AATAAGTAGCATAAAGGGTAGGTGGGAAATAGACAGGGGGAGGTTAAAAATAGTATAGAAAATATAGAAGCCAAAGAACTTAAGTGTATGACCCATGGACATGAACTAAAGGGGGAGGATGCGGTTGGGAGGAGGTGTGCAGGGTGGAGGGGAGTAAATGGGGGGAAATGGGACAACTGTAATAGCATAATCAATAAAATATATTTTATTTTATTTTTTAATAAAATATATTTTAAAAAACGTAAGTATGTGTGTGTGTGTAAGCGTATAGAGAGAAGCAAGAAATGAAATTTTAGGTAAAAAGTAGGAAAAAAACAGTGGCTTGGCTAAAAAGTTCTTTTGGTTTATTCCCTAAGATGAGTCTAGTAGCACTTAGTTCATTTGAAACAATTTTGTTACATTATATTGTGACAGCTGTCATATCAGCATGCATTTTTTTTAAAAAGCTTATCAAAATTGGTGAATTTTTGTGTAGCTAATTTAATATTGAACATGGAAGAAAATGAGCAACATTTCAGCATATTTGTTTTATTATTTCAAGAAAGGTAAAAACAATAAGTAAAACACACAAAAAAAAGATTTGTGCAGTGTGTGGAGAAGGTGCTGTGACCAATGGACCGTATCAAAAGTGGTTTGGGAAGTTTCATGCTGGAGATTTCTCACTGGAGGATGCTCCATGGTCGGATAGAACAGTTGAAGTTGATAGAAATCAAATCAAGACATTAATTGAGAACAATCAACATTATACCACATGGGAGATAGCCAACATACTCAATATATCCAAATCAATAAAGTTATTCGTGAAAATGAAAAATGTGTCTTTTATTTCATGGAAAAAATATATAGACTTTTTGGCCAACAAGTAAAACCTCTGACAAATTCTTTAGCATACATTTTATCCTAAGAACTGACAACAGCATTTCCTTTGGGGAAAGCAACTGGATAGGTAGCTGTAAGACTGACTGGTTAGGTAGGATAAAGACACACTTCCATTGTTTTTCTTTTGTTCCTTCTGCACTTTGTACCACATGCATGGGTTACCAGTCCAAGCTAGGAAGTAAAATTAACATAGCATTATTCACAGCAGCCAAAGTGGAAGCTGTCCAAGTGTCCTTGACGGATGGATGAATACACAAGACATGGTACATAAATACAGCAGAATGTTATTCGTCCTTTAAGGAAAAGAAAATTCTTGCATATGCTATAATATGGATGAACCTTAAAGACATTATGCTTCATAATTATTCTTATGATGAAGTAAAATAAGCCTAGCCAAGAAAGAGATACTATTTGTTTATGCTGCTTGTGGTGACTGTATTACTGGTAGTATAACATACACAATTAATTATAAACCCAGTGTACAGTTTTTTTTTTCTTCTCTGATGGAAAGAATGGCATAAAATAAAATTTATCAGAATTCCTGTCTTTGTAAGATATATCAGTTTTATGTTGCTGCTGCAACAAATTATCACAAATTCAGTGGCTTAAACAGCTCAAATGTATTATCTTTTTTTATAGGTTAAAAATCCTACAGCAGTCTCACTGGGATAAAATCTGTGTGTTAGGAGGTTTTTCTTTTTAATATTTTAGTTTATTTTTTAGAGAGAGGGAGAAAGAGAGGGACAGAAACATAGATGTGGGAGAGAAACATCCATTGGTTGCCTCTCTCACACCCCCTACTGGGATCCTGGACAGCAACCCAGGCATGTGTCCTGACTGGGAATTGAACCAGCTACCTTTTGGTTCGCAGGCTGTCGCTCAACCCACTGAGCCACACCAGCCAGTGTAGCTTTATCCTTCTGCCCTAGAAGAGAATATGTTGCTTTGCCATTTCCAGCTACTAGAGGCAACCCACATTTCTTGCTTTGTGGCCCCGTTCCTCCATCTTCAAAGCCAACAGCATTTCATCTTTCTAATGATTCTTCCATTTTTGTATCTTCCCCCTGTCTGAACTCAGTGGGAAAGGTTCTCTGATTTTAAGGGCCCTTGTTATTAGGTGGGGCCAAGATAATCCAGGGAAATCTCCCCCTCTCAAGGTACTTACTTACCTTAATCACATCTTCAAATGTAAGGTAACGTATACACAGACCATGGGGATTAGGATGTGGGCCCCTTTGGAAGCCATTACTCTTATAAACAGTGTGTATGTGTCGATTTGCACATTTACTGAACCCCTTCACGTTGGATCATTCACAGTGTTTGTGCCAGCCTAGTCCCAACAAAGTCTCCTGGGCAAGAGGAAATAGCAAACAAACTTTTTCTTAAAGAGGACTCCCAAAGTTGTGTAAGCGTAAGGCCACAAAAATCTGAATTCATACACATCTCCCCAGAAGTGTAAACAAATAGCATCTTTCTTGGCTAGGGACAAATGAAGAGACTGAGTTTTAAAGCTAAGCAGTGAATGGCATTCATAAAGATTTTAGCCTTATACTTTCTCTGGTTTTAGGGTAAGACCATTTTTCAACTATTTCTCAGAAGTACAAAGAGAATACAGAATTACATATTTGTTTTTTCTTCTAGTTTATATTATAAAGTTCATAATAGGTCTCTTAGGTTTATAAGTTTAAATATAGTCAAATTCCTTATGATGTGAACAAAAGCATTATTATTTATCTTAAGATGGAAAGGGGGCAAGAAAGAAGGAATTATAAAATTCATTTAATTTTAATAACTTAATAATTAATAACTTAATGCTTATTCTATATTTTATTTTTTATTTCTTATTTATCCTATATTTTAAAGCTCTGAATAATCCTGACATACAAATAATAATAATAATAACAACATATAAAAATGGATATCAGCAGTGATGAGAGATTAGAGGATCACAAAGGGGGGAGGAGAAATCTTTACCGGGGACCTCTGTTTAATTCTAAACTAACTCTTTACTGAGATGCATGACTTGACTGTGATTTATTGATGTTAACTAGTCATTATTTCGCTATTTTATTAATTTTATCTTTTTTTCTTGTTATTTTTTTATTTGATTTTGAATAGCAAGGAAGTATGACTATCAACAGCCACAAAACCAGGCTGACAGCGTGCAGCTCTCGTTGGAGTGAATTCTCAGAAAATGAGCAACGCAAGTAATTGTTAAACAGTACAGTAGTAGCAAACTCCTAATTCTACTAAATCATGCACATTTTTAAAAAATATTCTTTCTTCATAAAATCATTTTACTCGTGACTTTTCTCCAATTTTTTGGTCTCTTGTTTTGCTTTTTAAAATTTCATCTCTGACTCATTTGTTACAGAAATTAAAAATGGTTCAAAAAGCCTGAAAACAGGAGGATAAACTATAAACAGAGATGGTGATTTAAAGACTTCTGATTTCTTCAGGATACAATCAGGCAGGAATGAAAACCCACTTCTCTTTGGAAGTGAGAGTCTGAAGTTGATGCTACTTTGAATTGAACATTTTTGCAAAATCAAAAAAAAAATGAAAATCCAGTCATTGGTAAATTTCCCCTGATTGTATTCTGTGATAAATACGATATGGATAGCTGACTCATTTGTGTTCTCATTGCTGTCGTACCACTTTTTAATTGAATTAACTATTTGCTTATTCAGAACTCAGCATAAGAGACTGCCTTTCGTATAACATGACGCGTACCCATCTAAGACTTATGGAAGCTTTCGGGAATTCCTCCCCCACCCTTGATCGTGTTCCTAGGTGTTTGCTTGCTTTTTTCTTTAATTCTACAGTTTCATTTCCACCATAAGATCTCCTTTAGGCCATACTGGGGCCATGTTGCCAAATAAATGGACACTGCTATATTGGTGTTAGCAACTTGCTTTCAGGTCATATGACTATGTTTAATGTAACTGTCTGGTTTCTTCTTCTTCTTTTTTTAACATAATAAGCTTCCCTGGAGACTCTCATATCTTGTACCATTTTGTACTGTACACTGAAATGTTTTACCTAATTGTTCTTATTTATTTAAATTACAGCTGGTTGGAGATAGTGGCAGGGAAGTTTAACTGTCCATATAACTGGCCAAGAATTAGAGTTTTTGAATTGAAGGTATTTTTTATCCTCACCCGAGGATATGTTTATTGATTTTTGAGAGAGAGAGAAAACATCGATGTGAGAGAGAAACATCGATTGGTTGTCTCCTGTACATACCCCTGACTGGGAATTCCACCCGAAACCTAGGTAAGTGCCCTGACCAGGGATCGAACGTGCAGCCTTTTGGTGCACGGGACAATGCTCCAACCAACTGAGCCGCCAGCCAGGGAATCAAAGGTCTTCTTAATTCTAAGAGTTAATATTTCAGCATTATTTTCTTTTCTCCTTATACTTGTAAAGTGAAGTAATATAAGTTTTAAATAAAAAAGTTTAGACCAAAAAGAAGCAGTCAGGGGAATTGTTTTCTTTTAAAATTTTAATAATAGCATTCAAAAATGTATATATTATGCAAGGTGAATTGTTGACCAAATAGACTGATTCTTAACTCACGAATGAATGCACCACCTATACATCGATGAAAAACTATGTATGATTAAAAGGATTGTAAACAGTTATAATTATAGACCGGGGGTAGCAGAGCAGCAAGGAGACAGTCTTAAACTTTGCTTTGCTCTAGGAGACACACTGCATGTTTCCGTGGGCAGGGAGTATAATCTGGCAGGAGCCGCTTACTTGCTGTCACTGACGTGTGCCACAATGTGGACAGATTGCAAACCTGGCATCTCAGATGATGGTGAAGACAGTGTACATAAGTAAATCTAAATCACAGTGGAGTTGACGGTGGTGGTTTTCGTCTGCGTCTACTGGGTAGTGACAGTCATAACTAGAAACTGGTAGATTGTTTGGTGAACTGCAAACCCTGGCAAGTGAGAGGATGAATTCCTCATTTTTTCTCTAAAGCTAACGGATGGGAATCACTCACCCCCACTGGCAGGAACAACAGCAAGTCGGCCTTTGAAGTTTCTTCTCTGCTTCAACAGCTCAGCTGGGAAAGGCATAGAAGCCTGCAGCCACACTTCAAAGCGACAGCAGCTGATTGTCCTGCCTTTGCCCCCTGCCCAACCCCCCGCCCCGCCCCAGTCCACCAAGGATTCAGTGGAACTATTTTCTTTGGAAGAAAAATGGAATGACTAATAAACTGGTAAATAACACTTGTGTTCTCCTTTTCCTCATTTCTTCTTTTTTTTTAGTGCCTAAGGTACTCAGCAGTGAGCACCAGTCAGCCTCCATGGGTGCACAGCTTGAGCGTGTTAAATAGTTGATGTTTAGCCGATGCCAACCAGCTGCACTCAGGGAAGGGGTTGGCTTCTAAAGGGCACAGATGTTGGCTATTGACCTCACACTGCTTCAGGTGGGGTTATTTGTATGATTCATCAGAAAACAAAATGCAGAGTTTATGGTAAAATTGGTGTCAGGTCAGAAGTATTTTTAGTATTGAGTAGAAGCAACAGATAAAATAGTGATAATAAAAATGATTTCAGCTCATAAAACCAAATATATCTTAGAAAATATAATTAAAGAGAATGGAACCAATTCATTCTGCAAATAGTTAGGAAATATATATACATGAATGACCTGTGGACTTCCATTCTAATAACGGAATTTAAACAGGGATAGGTGCTGGGAAACTAAATGGAAATAAGGGTACTTACTTGCCGACCTCTCACCTGTATGCAAAACAGTGAGAATGGGGACTGGGCTCAGTCTTCATGTTTCCCACTTGACTGCCTAACAAAGTCAGGGCCAAACTTGCACAAAACTATAAAGCAAGAAAACTTCCCACCTACCTTGTTGTCCCCCTTCAGTCTCCTGTAAGTCTGTGGGCCAGACAGGTCTTAAATGCGGATTTAAGAGTAAGGATGAGGACCAAGCAGAGAACTGCGGCGGTAAACTACTGAGTCCTGTAGCACACACGGGAACTTCCAGCAGCAGTGACCGCTCCCTTTCTACTGCCATTGACCTCTCACCCCAAAGTAAATGAGTGGCATGTAGCACTGGACTCCATACTAATGTCTTTTCTACCTTTATTTTATTTAGATATAGTAAAAAACTAAAGTTTATGTAGATTATAACATTCTACATCCTAGGTAGGACAATGAGGTCAGTCACAGGGGAGGCCACCTACTGTCAGGTCCATTGGTTCAGCCCCAAATTTGATGCTGAAAGAGCACTGTATTGTTTAGTTCTTTTCAATGTTTACTAGTTCCAGAGTTTCCTGAAAGTGTGGTACCATCCCAGGGATTTTGTTTTAATATATTTTGACAAATTTCAAACAACTGAAGAAAGTTGGGGATTTTTCACTGCTACCAAGTGTTGGCGTTGTTAAACTTAACTGCAAATGTTTTGGGCCTCAAATCTGATTTATTTTTTAAAATGCACTACATAAATGTAAAGTATTTATGACAACAAGTAAATGTATAATTTTGAAGTTTAAAAATCCAGAACCATTCAAGTTGACTATAATCTAATATAAATCTTATATCTAAATGCTTTCTCTCACCTAGTATTAGTATAGTAACTCGACCAAAGTAAATGCTTGGTAAGTATTTGTTGAATTAATTAATTGTAATAATTTACATTTGCATGTAAATTACATGTAATGTAATGTAAAAATTACATTACATGTAATGTAAATTTTTAATTTACATTTTAAAAAATTTACATTTTTTAAAAGATTTTATTTGTTTGTTTGTTTGTTTATGTATTTAGAAAGAGAGGAGAAGGAAAGGAGGAGGAGAGGGAGAGAGACATCAGTGTGTGATTGCCTCTCACGCACCCCTAACTAGGGACCTGGCCTGCAACCCAGGCATGTGCCTTGACTGGGGATCGAACTGGCGACCCTTTGGTTCGCAGCCCATACCCAATCCACTGAGCTACACCAGCGAGGACCATGTTTTATTTTTATGTTTTTGAAAACTATTTGTAGGTTCTGCTTCTGGTAATAGCAGAGTAATCATATCAGACTAACAATTATTGTGAGTTCAGAACAAAACATGAAAAACAACTATTTGACAGTAACCACAAGCAGACAAACCAGAAGGAGGTTCACCCTTGAAAGATGGGACTGCACTGGTTAAGATTTGTGTTTATGTGGTTCTCTGTCTGAAAGATATTTCCAAGTCCACCAGGTGAGAGCAGCTAGAGCTCAGGTAGAAAGCTATAGTGAAGTTGGTTTGAGAAGATGACGGAGCTCAGGGATTCCAGGGAGGCTGGAAAGCGAGAAGGAACCTCACAGAAAGGAGTGAGCCTCGGGAGGGAAGACCCCAAAATGTGTGTATAAATCAAACAAGTCCTTGGCTCATCCCTGAACTATGAACCTACAGAGACTCTTCAGAGCCCAGCAGGAAACAAATAGCTAAGAAGCTGAAAGGACTAGGCAGAGTTTTCAGCTGCTGTCCACCATAGGAGATACAGTTTGAGTCCTGCCCAAAATAGCACTTTTCATAGAGAGAAAGAGTCTGGAATCTCTATACCATACTATCCACAGTGTCCAATATAAAATAAAAAATTACGGAAATGAGAAAGACAGTAACATGACTCAAGGTTAAGAGAAGAAACAAGACAGTGTGGTCCATAGGCAAGAGAAAGAACAGTTGATACAAACTGACCCTAAGATGACCCAGATATTGAATTCATAGGCAAGGAATTTAAAGTTGCTATCGCAAGTATGTTTAGGTAAATAAAATACTTTTGGATAAATGGTCATTGAAAGGCTTTATCAGAAGCATATCTACTGTAGAGGAAATACTAAGGGCAGTTCTTTGGGCAAAAGGGAAGTGATAGTAGACAGAAACCCAAGCAAACTATAGGCATAATCAATAACCAAATGAGAAGGAACAGTGATAGAGCAAGTAGGGGCTTTTACCAACCGAGGATAGAGTATATAGGAGTTTTTGGTACTATTATGACTATTCTAGAAACTTGAAATTATTTTTTAAAGTTACAGAAAAAGTATTTGTAAATCAGTTTCTTAGTAAATCTGATGCTGGTTTTTTTTGTTTTGTTTTGTTTTGTTTTTTGCCACACCAATTATTGGCAATACTAAAACACAGGCTGGGTGTCTGAAGGTACCTTTGACAGCACTGTGCTTCTTCCTTCCATACTCCATCCCACAGCAACCAATACCCTTCTGTTCTCTACCAAAACCATCTGCAGCAATCCGAAACACACTTCTCACAGGTGTAACTGACTGACAACAGCGTTCCATCTCACAGGTTGTTTGTCATTTAGCAAAGAGAGCCTTTATCTGGAAAGACAGCAAGTTTCCAGACATCACAGAACAGAGGTGCTTTTTAGGGATAAGCGAGGCTTGGCTTAGGCCGGGTAGCTCCCTTGGTTAGAGTGTCATCTTCATACGCCAAGGTTGTGGGTTCCATCTCCGGTCAGGGCACAAAAACAACCAACCAACGAATGCATCAATAAGTGAAACAACAATTTTTTTTTCTCTTTCTCCTCTCACTCTCTAAAGTTAATAAATTTTTAAAAGCAGCCTTATTGAACTCTGGAATCGTACAATGTAAGCAATTAACTGAAGTCCCATTCATTGGGCTACCACTTCCAATTCTGCCTTTCTCCATTGCCTGGGTGAAACATCAGCAATCAGAACGTCGCCTCTTCCCCGTACGAAAATTATTAAATACACTGGAACTCCTAGAAATAAGAGTGATTCTAGCTAGCTCTGTATCTGTTTGAAATAGGGCACAGCCAGCACTGCCCTCATTATCTCATCTCTGTGAGGCAGGAAAATAGATTATAACGGATAATGATCTTTTGGTTACTGTTTTACATTTGAGTAAAAGGGAACAATGTGAATAATTTCCAGTCCTGAATTTCTGCAATATTGAGAATTGTGAAGATTAAATGGGAAGAAATGTCTCCAGGGACAGAGAAAGGTACAAAGGCAGGGACACAAAAAGGCGATTTCTGAAAATCATATAGTTGTATACTGTATTTGTTAATGCATTTTAGACTTAGGACCAGTATTTTAAAATACACACACAAGTTAATAACTTGCTTTTCTCTAGTGTCAAGTTTTTCCTTTATTTACTGTAGTACCTTGAAAATACTGAATTAAATCTGGTTGAACCTAGTGTTGAACCTATCCCAGAAAGCAGTCAGACCTATGGAATAAAGCTGTTTTAATAGCTTCCTTTCCCCACCCCAAACCCCAGTACAAAAAAAAGCACCAGTGATTCTATCATTTTTTTTTAAGGATTTAATTTATTTATTAGAGAGGGGAAGGGAGGGAGAAAGAGAGGAAGATAAACACTGGTATGTGAGGTCCCCAAATAAAATCCAAGATATGTCATGACTGGGAATCGAACCGGCAACCTTTTGGTTCCCAGGCTAGCACCCAACCCACTGAGCCACACCAGCCAGAGTTGATTCTACTATTTTTGCAGCTCTTGCTGGCAGTTTAGTATATTTTGTGAAAGTGATGAACATATACTTTATTTGGTTTTTCAGTGGCTTCAAACAACAAACATTTATTATCTCACAGTTGAAGAATTCAAGGGCAGTGTAGCTGGGTGGCACAGGGTCTCCCACTGAGGCTGCGGTGAGGATGCCCTCTGCCCTCTGGGGCCACATTCAGCCGGAGGAGCTGCTTCCAAGACGGCCCCTCACATGGCTGTTGGCAGGAGACCTCAGTTCCTTCCCCGGTGGACTATCTCATATTAACACCCTCCAGAAAGAAAAAAAAAAGGAGGGTGGATATTTCCCAAAAATATTTCAGAGCATAGAATACTATACACATTTTAAGGTATTATAATTTTTTAAATATATAATTATTCTTAAAAATATTTTTAACAATTAAATCTCAATTTATAGCAATGAAAGCAGTTGCAAGGAACAGTCTAAAAATGTTACCTTTTCTTCTTTTGATATACATCTGCCTTTCCAAATTAGTTTTGCTATACCAGTATTTTAATTGTTTGCCTCATTGGCAAACAATTTCTTAGACTCATTGTACCTAATGATAATTGCCAGCAAATGAGAAGCTATTCAAACTCCTAAGGGAAGAATCCTGGCCCAGGACCGCACGGAGTGGCAGGTAATCTGTAAATCTGCGGCTGGTATTCAGAGGATCTCGAGCGCACGAATCCCGTTTGTAAAACAGCGGTCACGGTGCAGGCGAGTGTTTCTACACATTAACTTCTCCACTGCTACATTCGGAGTTAGAAAATCATTGCAGCATCACGTTATGAACTTAAGTCACTATCTCCCACAATTTGTAATTCTGAAGCAAAACCTAACATGCCATTACTGTCTTGTATATCAGCAAAAGGTCAATCAATACAATGTTGATTGGAAACCAACTTCAACCGAGGGAGTATGTCAGGAGTCCAGAGCATGGGAGGGAATGCTGGCCTGGCCAACTGCAGAAAACTCTATGTGCGCCCTATGGAGGCTGTCAAGGCTTTTGTCAGCGACTCTCCTGGGGAAAGAAGTTGCTCCCTTTCTCCCTGAGACTCCCATCATCAGCGGTAGCTTTCTCTTTTTCATCTTCAAGATCTGTGAGGTTTTCTGCAGAGGACTGGAGGTTGGGTTTTAGGAACACCAGTCCAAGGACAGATTTCATTTATATACAAGTTATAAATGAGTAAGGGTGTCTGGAAACTTACTTACTAAAAAATTGCTTACTTAGTTGCACTCTAATTTACTTAAGGTTCTAGACATTTTTGGCTATTTCTTAGGTGCCTTAGTTAATGGCCTCTGGCCCATTGCTATGGTGAAAAAGAATTAACAACAGTTCTTACTTATGCCAACTTAATACTTGTAAAATATACCCTTTCTTTGTTTATTAAAAAAAAAAGGACCCTGGAAAATCTAGTATGCTGCAAAAGGATTACAAAATATTTAGAAAACGTAGTTCTTAATTACAGCTGTGGAGAAATTTGAGCTGAATGTATTAACCAACAATAACAAATACAGACTGTTCTGCTAGCGGGCAGTTGAGACTGAATCTTGACGTTTCTTTTCTCAAGCTGTTGGAATTTTAGTTTGAAACAATTATGAATAGAGGGAAGTCACTTCATGATCCAAGTAATCTTTTTTCTTTTTATCTTTTTAACCTTATTATCCTTATCATTTTTGGTCAGTAAAAAGGAGGTAGTTCATCATTCTCCTAAGAAGTTAAATAAAATTTGAATTTGATTTAGTTGGTATAAAGTAATGTTTAATACAATCAAAACATGACTATACTTCTATGTTTCAAAACAATTTTGAAAGCAGCAGTAGAGATAGGAAACAAACTAAGTAATGATTTAGTTGATAGAACACAGAATTTGAAGTTTGAGGTCCAGCCTGTTTCAATCTGTGTTGTATCTATATGAATTTGAGCATACCATTAATCTTACTTACTAAGCCTCAACTTGTTCATCTGTGTAATGGGAACAAGACTGCCTTTATCCCAGCAGTGATCAGATTCTAAATGATAAATCATTTGAACCCCTTGGAAAGCAATGTAATAACTCTTGATGGTGGTGGTGGTGTTCAATATTCTTTCACTGAGTAACCAAATGATACATTTAAGCATTCTAAAGAGCAAAATCAGACGTGAATGGAGTCCCTAATCCCTCCAGGCCAACAGAGTATGTATTTCTTTAGCTTTCTCTGCAGTCCCAGAAAATGGAGCTAGCTAATGAGAGCTTATAAAGTACATGAATCAAGTCATCTAAACAAAATTGCCATCTACAAGCATACATACCTAGGTGTCACTCACTTTGATTGATTACATTTTAAAAACCTTCAATGATAATACCTCCAGTTTTCAGATGGAAATGTGGGCCCAGAGAAATTAGAGGAGAGGCCCAATGCTAAAAACCAAATTATGTTATCTCTTGAGATCCTTTCCACTCTGTTTCTGTGACTCTCACAATAGAAACAGAATGGTTTGGAGGTTCAAGCACTGTTTCCTATAGAGGATAATGCTGACATTATTGCTGGAAAATAATATAGCATGACTTATCTAAATCCCTTTGAGACAAAAGTCAAGCAAATGGCAGCAACTAAGTTTTCCTTACAATATTTTTAAAGTATGACCACCAAACACCCAAATGTAGAGGATTGTTTTTTTTTTTATTTGTATTCATTTGATTACCCCATAGTTTATAAATCACATGTCTGCTTTGAACACTTTGTACCAGGCAAGTCTGGGCATGCAAAGACTGTAGTGAGTTCACAAAAGCCACTTAACATATTTGGTTGTCATTTAAGTTATGACTTTGAAAGTAGAAGACAAGCCCTTTTATATCGATAGGCAGGTTTACATAAATTGCTGCACAAACTAAATTTAAAATAACCTCAGTCCACATTGAAACAGTTATTCTTTCATTACCACTCTGCTATAATACACTCTGATATTTTTAAAAATATCCACAGTAATTAATAAGTGTGACGTGACCCCTTCTCCTGTGCACCTGTTTTGTAAGTCACAGAAACTGCACCCACCAGGGCTTTTCTATTGGCAATTGGGTGCAATCTAGAGTTTCCTCCAAAGCACTTGTCCTGGAACATTGCAAATCAGGGAACGAAGGCCAGGAGATACATCCTTAGGAGCATGTGCAGGACTTGGGGTGTGTGTGTTTGCTTCATCTGGTACCTCTCTTTGGTAAAATTTCAATTTAGTGACTCAAGAATATACAAGTTTAAAGAAAAAAGACCCCTGCAGTTCAAATGCCATCAGTGAACATGGAAGTGAGTAGGTATGTTCCATGGGTGTGTACTAGAGGGGCTAGTAGTGTGAGCTGTGGTCAGAGAAAGACCTGGTTTACATCCCACGTCCTTTTACCTACAATGCTTTGTGCCCTCTTCTATAAAGTGGAGATAACTTCCACCTCTAAGAACTATTTTCAGGGTTAAATGAAATTCACCATATTAACTGCTCAATATGGTATTTGATAGAATATATATTCCATAAGAGTTCTAATTGTTGTACACTCTCTTTGAGCCAGTCTATCTAATTTATGCTAAAAAATCAAGAGAAGTATTACTAAGATGAATCAAGTTAAAAGACCATTCTTGGAAGTGAAATATTTGTATAGTATAATTTTCAAAATATGAAGTTTCTTACTTTCAATAACATACAGTAACAGAACTACATGCATGAATTATGGCAAACCTGTTCAATGAACAAATAAGAACACTTAGAATTATCACGGCAGAAATAATAGAAAGGGGTGTTTGACAAATCATCTTGATTTCAATTATAGCTTTGTCCCTTGAGCAAGTTTCTTTATCTATGATCTTTGCCTTCCTTGTCTGACAACACTTAGAAAAAGTGTAGTGAGGGTGATTTATTCAAACTGTATATATGATATGTATGACTTCTGGTCAAGATGGCAGCATGAGCAGACATGGCTCACCTCCTCCCACAACCACATCAAAATTACAACTAAAATATAGAACAGCCATCACTCAGAACCATGAGAAATCAGGTTGAATGGAAGTCCAACGACGATGAAATTAAAGAAACCACATCCATCCACACTGGTAGGAGGGGCACAGACGTGGAACAGCCTGGTCCCACATCCACGTAAAGTGGATAAAAATTCAGGAGGGATATCTTGGGAGAAAGGAGTCCAGCTCCACACCAGACCCCTCAGCCCAGGATTCCAATGCAAGGAAAATAACTCCCCACATCTGCTGGCTGCAAAAACCAGTGAGGATTGAGTCAGTGGAAGAAATTTGTGGAGCCCCAAGCAGTTCCTCTTAAAGATCCCATACACAGACTCACCTACTCAGACTCACCACCTCTGAACTCTAGCACCAAGATGGCAGCTTGAAAGGCACCAGTTGCATGCAGGGAGGAACTGAAATGTCTGGCATCAAGTTAAGCAGAAACCATTGTCCCTTTTCTGAATCCCCCTATATCAGAGCCACAGAGCCAGAAAGTTAATGCCATATCTGAGACTCTGTCAACCTGGCTAACACTGTTTGCCCCACCTTGGGGATCCCCTGAGACTCCACCCCACCCAACTTATGGGTCCACTCAAGCTGCTTTTCCATATGAATGTCTGGCCTTAGCTCATGCATCACAACTTCCTAAATCCTATCAAACAAGCAACAGCTGCACTCAGTGAGCTCCAGGCCAGACATTAGCAGCAGCCAGCCTAGATTCACAGCTGGCTTTGCCTGGGAACTTCAAGTCCAGCACAAGGAGCAGCCATCTCAGATTGCTTTATAGCTCAGGCAGGGCAGCCCCACGTAAAACACAGGCCTTGGCCTGCACGACCTGGGAAACCCCAGGGCCAGTGCCCATGGGATAGCTACAGACCACTTTGGAGAACCACCGCCCTGCCCCTGCACAGCTAATCCTCTATGAGGGTAGAGGTTAGTGGTCAGTGGTCACAGCCAATCCTTGCAGCTGACTGGCCTGTGTAAATCCCTCCCATTGACCTGCCAACAGCAACCAAGGCTCAACTACAAGAGGAGAGTGTACTCAGCCCACATAAAGGGTGTACCTTGAGTACCCAGCTTGAGTGATGGGGAGGCAGTGTCATTGGACCTTACAGGACATCTACTGCATTAGGCCACACTATGAAAATATGGAGTCAAAGCAGCTCTACCTAATACATAGAAACAAACACAGGAAGGCTGCCAAAATAAGGAGACAAAGAAAAATGGCCCAAATGAAAGAACAGATCAAATTTCCAGAAAAAGAGCTAAATGAAATGGAGGTAAACAATCTATCAGATGCAGCATTCAAAACACTGGTTATAAGGATGCTCAAGGAACTTAGTGAGGACCTCAACAGCATAAAAAAGATCCAGTTTGAAATGAAGGATACACTAATTGAGATAAAAACAATCTATAGGGAAACAACAGTAGAGTGGATGAAGTCAAAACTCAAGTCAATGATTTGGAACATAAGGAAGTAAAAAACAACCAACCAGAACAACAAGAAGAAAAAAGAATACAAAAAAATGAGGATAGAGTAAGCAGCCTCTGGGACAAATTCAAATGGACCAACATTTGCCTCATAGGGGTACCAGAAGGAGAAGAGAAAGAGCAAGAAATTGGAAATCTATTTGAAGATAATAATGAAAGAAAACTTCCCTAATTTGGTGAAGGAAATAGACATGCAAGTCCAGGAAGCACAGAGAGTCCCAAACAAGATGGACACAAAGAAGTCCACTCCAAGACACATCATAATTAAAATGCCAAAGGTTAAAGATAAAGAGAGAATATTAAAAGCAGCAAGAGAAAAGAAGTAGTCACCTACAGGGAAATTCCCACAAGACTGTCAGCTGACTTCTCAAAAGAAACTTTGCAGGCTAGGAGAGATCGGCAAGAAATATTCAAAGTCATGAAAAGCAAGAACCTACAACCTGGATTGCTCTACCCAGCAAAGCTATGACTAAAATCGAAGGGCAGATAAAGAGTTTCCCAGACAAGAAAAAATTAAAGGAGTTCATCATCACCAAACCATTATATGAAATGTTAAAGGGATTTATTTAAGAAAAAGAAGATCAAAGCATGAACAATAAAATGACAAAAAATACCTATCTTTCAACAATTGAATAAAAAAAAACAAACCAAGGAAACAAGAAGAACAGAGACAGAATCAGGGATACAGAGAACGTTTTGATGGTTGCCAGATGGAAGGAGGGGTGGGGAATAGGCGAGGAGGTGAGGGGCTTTAAGAAGTACAGGTAGGTAGTCACAGAATAGCCACAAGGATGTAAAGTACAGTATAGGAAATGGAGCAGCCAAAGAACTTCTATGCATGTCCCATGGACATGAACAATGGTGGGGGGACTGCCTGAGGGAGTGGGGGGTGCTGGGTGGAAGGGACAGAAGGGGAAAAATCCGGACAACTGTAATAGCATAATCAATAAAATATAATTAAAAAACTATATATATGTATGTATATAGTATGTTTCAGGATAATATATTAAATGTATATATATGTCTCTCTGTCATCTATCTATAAAGAGCACACAATAAATTATATAGAGTAGTGATTATTCTACTATTATTATTTTACGGTAAGTAGTATTAAAAACATTTTTTTAAGTGCTAAAATTTAGTCTCATATAGCTCTCTTCCCGTAAGTGGCCTGAGGTGACCTTTCAAAGTGGTTCACTATTCACTTGACCTAGAAAACCACACAAAATCGTGCAAATCAAGAGGTTCAAATCATCGTGTTCACACTAAGAACACTTGAGAAACTTTCCAGCCATCAAGGGTATGCACATCTGAAAAGCCACCAAGTATCTGAAGGATGTCACTTTATAGAAGCAATGTGTGCCATTCTGTCATTACAAAGGTGGAGTTGGGAGGTGTGCCCAGGCCAAACAGTGGGTACAGGGTCGGTGGCCCAAAAAGACTGCTGAGTTTTTGCTGCACATGCTTAAGACTGCAGAGAGCGATGCTGAACTTCAGGGTTTAGATGTAGGCTCTCTGGTCATTGAGCACGTCCAGGTGAACGAAGCTCCCAAGGTGTGGCACAAAGCTTAGGGCTCCTGGGGGGATGTACCCACAAATGAGAGTTCTCTCCACCACACTGCAGTGATCCTCACTGAAAAGAACAAACTGTTTCTCACCAGAAGAGGAGGCTGCACAGAGGAAAAGGGTATCCCAGAAGAACTGGAAACAAAAACTCATGGCCCAGGAGCAAATTCAGCATAAAATAAGTGCTAATAAAAGTAAAAGCAGAATGATCAGTATCCTATTAGTAAATACATTTCAAGTTTCCTTACAAGAGGAATCAAGTTTTCTTCTGATTGAAATTAAAAGCATAGATTATTCTGTTAAATAATTAGTCTGCTATAAGTAAACATTCTCTTTGAAATTATTTACACTATTGTTTACCTAATCTTTTTGTCATTTACATAATTAAAAATTAACCTCAAGGGGGCTGTGTTTGTGATGGGGCACATATCGTAGCTGCCGAAGTGGGTGGCAAAGTCCTATTTCTTGACCTGGGTGGTAATTACAAAAGTGTGTCTGCCTTTTAATTACTCATTAAGCTATATATTTGTTTTGTGTAGGTTTTGATGTCTGTGTTTTAATTTACAATAAAAAATTTTAAAATAGAAAAATTTACTCAATCCAGTTACTGTACGAACTATTACAAAGGTGAAATCATAGAAGACTGATTTTAGTTAGGTTTTATTATATTTTTAATAAAATAGAATTCATTACAAATAAATGAGTGATATTGATTTCTACCTTTTTGGGGAGTCCGTCCCCCAAGACACCAAATTAGTCTCTGAGTTTTCCATTCTCATGTGAAAAATTTTGGATGCCAACAACTGTAAATATAAAGTAGAATTAAAAAGTCATCTTAGATGGTAACAATTTACGTGGCAACATACACGATCGGTACTGTTAATTCAAAAACATGAATCAAACCGTGTGAGACCTCGTGAATTCGGTCACAGTAAGCATGGCAGTGCCCACCTAAAGAATAAAAAGTGATCAGTGGGTGACAAGTTACATGTGAGTCCACATCTATGTGGCCACTAAAAGAATAAAAAACTGCCTTAGTTGTAATAAATATTTATTGAACAAGTTACTATTATCACTAGTAAAAGTTGTACATACTTTTTTCCTATGGAGAAAATATATGAATAGCTATCTTTGGGATACTTTGCTTTTAAAGAAGAGAAGCCTACTCAGGATTTCTCTAGATAAAGGAAGATAGAGGTAACTTAAGATATCCAAAGCTAAATGAGGGATTGGAAGCAGAAAATGTGTCAAGAACCAAGGAAAACCCAGTCTCTCTCCTCTTGCTTCTCTCTGCAGACCACCTCCCACTCCTTGACAATCGCATACGTGACTCTCTATGGCTACCCTATGCTTTGGAAATTCTTGGGGCCATCATCTGATGCTAAAGGACTCATTCTGTCTGAGTCCCAATTCCAAATAACTGTGGGCAGAAGAGACTGTGGGAGCAGAAGTTCTCTGCTAAGGCATTGTAGGGGTGAGAGGAAATGACTTACTAGAATTTAACATAAACAAGAACATGGTCACTAATGTGGTGAAATAGTTTATTCATTCTACCACCACCAAACTACCATGAGTCAGATGGTGCTTCGGATTCAAGGATGAATAATGGCCAGCCTCTACCCTTAAGGAGGTCAGACTTCAGAAAACATGACAGAACATCTGAAAAAAATTCTTTAAACAGAATATAATAAGAGAAGTATGAAGTCTTTCAGGATCCCAGGGAGGTGATGGCTAATTTCACAGAGGAGATTATAATACAACAATCATAAAGCATGATTATTAAAACTCACAAAGCATAGTCAAGCAAAAAATGTGTTAATATACCTACATCAAAGTTAGGGATTTCTCTTCAATGAAGGACACTCTGGATAAAGTCTTAACAGGTCCAAGAGAAGATTTTTGCAATATCTAATACTAGTGGCAAAGATCTTATGCAAACCAGTAAGAAAAAATGATAGGTGCTCTTATAGAAGATGGGCAAACCTTACCAGAGGAGAAAACAAAAAGCATCATTCATTCATTCATCATCATTTTACGCCAGTTAGACCAGCAAAATTAGCAAGCTACATGGCGCCAAGTGTGGGCAGAGCGGTGGGCTGTAGGCTCTGGGACAGGAGTATGAACCAGTGCATCCATCCCTCAGGGCACTCCAGCAGAGCTCCTCAAAGTCTGCATTACCACTCCGCATCCAGTGCAGGAGGAGGGGACCAGATGGAAAGGCCAGCTTGAAAGGGCTTTCTGTGTCACAAGTTTTCATTCTAAAAACAATGGAGAACCAAGAGAAGATTCTAAACAGGGCAGTGGCCTGGCCAGAATGAAACAGATGGCAGTGAGGAGTTAAAAACAGGGTGAAGGGAAAATGGAAGCTTAGAAAATGAATTCAGGGGCATGCATATATGAAATGACATACAGTGAGAAGAGCAGAATGCAAAATAGTATGCATACACAAGCTACTATTATATAAGAATGGCAGAGTATATTGAATAAAGATCAGAAGTGGATCTGGAATTAAGCATATTTAACAGTCACAGGTTTCTTTTTTCCCCACACTACAGTTTGCTTATGATTTTTTGAAGGTATGTTTTCATTGATTTTTTTGTAGAGAGAGATGAAGGGAAAAACATTGATTGGTTGCCTCCAGTATGCTCCCCAAATGGGGATGGAACCCACAACCTAGGTGTATGTGCCCTGACCAGGAATTGAACTCACAACCTTTTGGTGCAAGGATGATGCTCCAACCAGCTGGGCCACTTGGCCAGAGCTGTTTATGATTTCATTGTTTAGAATTCTGGAGTCTAAATATTAAAAGTGTTATTTAAAAATACATAAAGATTTAAGAATAGAGTTATTATCCTTTAATTCTGTCTGGAAGGTTAAGTCTTGGCAGTTTTTGGTGGTTTTAAATGGTTCCTTTTTACATGACTATTATAAAAATCTATAGCCTAGTTATACATAAATTACTCTTGAAAGAATGTAACTACATTGAGTTTATGGGATTATTGATAATTTTTCAAAATATGTTTTATATTTTCTATGGTTTCTACATTGAGGTTGTGCCCCCATAATCTACCATTTTTCCAACTAAATTCTGATTTTAATCTAGATGAATTTAGGGTTTATTTTAGCTAGAGGTGCGATGAAATTGTAAATCTTTAAGCTGAACCTATCTTGTCTTATGAAATTAATCAGTTGTTTCAGCTAGTGGATAATGTCACTGGTGCCTCAGCCAGCGGGCAAACCAGCCGTCCCTCAGCCAGCCCTGAGGAGTGTGGGGACGTCAGGCCTGGCCACCACAGATTCTATGTGGGGATGTAACCTTCACACAACTGTGACCCTGAGGGCATGAAACTCACTAGCCCAATAAAGTAAACAGTCAATAAGTGCTTGTTAGCTTCTCTTTCGTGTGTGCAGAGTTCATTTCCCCTACTTTTAGAAACTCTTCATTTTGGCTGCTGTAACCTGAACGTTAATTAGCATCCTTTCCTCTTTCCTGTACATCTTCCCCTCACAGGGTGGTGCCAATGCTGAGAATACACAAAGTCCTTTCTCCTCCTTTGCTTTCTTACTAGTTTTGTAACTCGCTTTCTCCCTCTGCGCTTGCGCGTTGTTTCTCAGCCCCAGCCTCTTGTGTTTCCTTTGTTAGCCCTGTCGTAGGCTTAATGGCTTGTTTCCTCATTCCTCCCGGAGAAGGCTTGGCGGAGACCTAGACACACCCTAGACTAAGGAATTCTCTGGGTAGAATGTCCTCGTGGGTTTTTCTAATAGGACTTCACAGAGATTTAGTTGGGAGGACTTAAGCTCATTAAGCAGTGATATATTCTAAAGCTGAAGAACCAATGTAAACATCGTATTGCTTGCTAGAATGTTAAAAAATAAAAACACTTAGGGTATTGATTAGCTCTTTATTTTATTGAAAATATTATCTGGTCTCGACCTGTGTGGCTCGGTTGGTTGGGCATCATACCGCAGAGCGGAGAATCCCTGGTTCCTTTCCCAGTCCGGGCACAGGCCCGGGATGCAGGCTCCCCAGCCCGGGCGTGTGCGAGAGGCAACTGAATGATGTTTCTCTCTCACATCAGTGTTTCTTTCTCTCTCGCCCTCTCTCCAAAAATAAGTAAAATCTTTACAAAGAAAAGAAAAACTATTAGAAATGGTACATAGTTGTGCTAGGAGCCGTCTGTGCCACACCCTGCCTGGCTTAATTCCCTTGTGCGTCTTCACTCACACACCCTTAAAGAATTGCTTCATACTTTTTGGCTATAATAATGTAATTTACTATACTAAAGTAATAAATAATAAATAACTAACATAGCTGCACTGTACTTACAGCAATAGGTGAGCCCCTGAAAACTAGTATGTAAACAAAATTATTAATAGCAAGAATTTTAAATAAGCTCTGAAAATAACTTCTATTGTTAATTGCTCACAAATTAAGGAATCCTCTTGTAAATAAGGAGGCAGCATTATAAGGTGGAAAAATAGTGAAAATTATAAGAGCTAAATTTCAGTTCTGATCCTGCAAAGAGTGAGGTGTGTTACATCAAACTGCTCGAAGCCAAGGGTTTCAACTGTAAAACAGGAATTATTGCACAATGTTACTGTACTTTGCAAATTATAAAGGGCTATGCAGGTGTGAGCTGTTGCTATGATTACTTGCAGAGCCTTTAATAATATCTCCGGTGAATCTCCTGCAACCTGTGATTGAGACATAGCTGATTTTATTGCACTTTTTTATTTAGACAGAAACTAACCATCAGAAGAGTCTAATGATTGATTTGTGTTAACATCACCAAAGAGAAAGGGGAGATTAATACTGATACATTAATGCTTTTCTCCACTACAGTGGGAAATGGAAAGGAATGGGAAACAGCCCTGGTTAAATTCTAGATCTACTTCCTATAAGCTCTATGAGCTTGGATACAATACTTGACCTCGCTGAGTCTCCATTTATAAAATAAAGATGATAATATCTAATTTGGGCATGGCTAAGATTGAATAAAAATGATGTGTGTATTATCCATAGTACATAAAAAAACATTCATTAAAGAAAATATTAGTGTCAAATGCAGGCCTACACATAGAAGAAAAAAAACCAAATACATCTTAAGTGGCTTAGGGAAAGTCAATAGTTTGCCTGCCCTGATCCATTAAGGGGCCATTGTGGGGGCCAGGAAAACAGATCTATTCTCATCTTCCCTGCATCTCCTCTCCTCCAGTCATGCTAGCCTCACAGTTGCCTGTAGTTCAGGACATCTTTTCCATTTCTTCCTGAGAGGCAGCAATGAAATTATTTCTTGATTACTAAAGGAAGTGGAAGATTTTCAGTATCAGATAGCAGACCGGGCACATTTACAAACTCTGCCTTAAAAATTTAAAAACTCCAATAATAAAGAGAATAGGAGGGGTGTTCTCAATAAACAAGGGAGTTCCACAAATTTCTCTAAAACAAAATTGTGTGGAAGGGGGTGGACGATGAAGGAGACCCTAGGAAGCCCAGGTTGTTGATTGAGTGGGACCGTACTGCAGGCACTGATGGAAACGGGCTGAATACAGGGGGCTTATTAAAGATCTATACATTAAAAGCAACTCCCCATTCTCTCCCCCACTTCCCTGGGTGTCATGTAGGCAGGAGTTTAACCCCCAAGCAAAGAAAAAACATTTTTTGTAAAGAAATCAAAACGACTCTCCAAGGAGAGCCGAAGTTGCTAGCGTGGGACTGCCGATTCAAGGGAAACCTCCAGTTTCCTGCGCTGCCCAACGAGGGCGCCCTGCCAGCCTGCGTGCCCAGTCCCAGCAAAGCGCATTGAGGTAACAACTCCCACCTCTGAACCCAGTACTCCCTGTCGGTCTTGCAACTTCCTCATTTTCAAAAGTAAATAGACACCCACAGATCATCAGGCATCTGAGTCAAACCCACAAAATGGAAGAGAAAGAACAAGGAAACAAAGAGAAAAAATGCGTTTAGAAGAGATTAATGAACAGAACGTAACACTTTGAAGAATACAATTGGTACCACCACAGAGATAGGAATACGTCCATGAACAAGGATGGGCATTTGGGGAAAGACACAGTCAGAAAATTAAAAAGAGCTCTTGGAAATAAAAAGAAAAAAAAGAAAGAAAGAAAAATATTGCTTAGATTACAGAATCGACCGAAGGGTAAGAAGATAAAATCAAAGAGATTTCTCAGAAAGTAGACCAAAATGATAAACTTATAGGAAATTGAACCAAAAGAGAGAGAGAGGCCTTAATCTTGGAAGTCCAACGTATAGCTAATGAGAATTCCAAAAACAGAACAAGGAAAATGGAAGAGATGAGTTTATAAAAAAAATAACATACTTTGCAGAAGTTCTAGGGAAAGAGACTACAGGATGTCCAGAAAGGTAAATGCAAAAAGAGCCACACCTAGAAATTTCACTGTGAAATTTGAGAATCCCAGAGATTAAAAAAAAAATTTAATGCCTCCATAGAGCAAAACAGGAAGGAAGAAGTCTGTGAGACACTCATTCAGTCAGAATGATGGCATTTTCAGAGAGGCAAGCCCAAAGAAAATTTACTTCCTATCCAACACTTTACTGGAAGCACGTGGGAAGGTTTTCTGGTAAAATGCGGAGTAGGATGGAGGATGTTGTGCGTGGGAGCTGGGGGCTCATGCAGAGTAGTACTGGTGACAGCTGTGTGGCCATCCCAGCACACAACCACAGGTCCAGAACAGAGCATGGGGGCTCTGGAAAGGAGCCAAGCAGAATGAGTAACTATGCACTTAGAAAAATAAATGAAGATATAATAAAGGCATTGGTTCCAAGAAGGTAACCAGAAACTCCAGGGAAAACAAAAAACTGCATCAGAAAACTACAGTCTAAACACGAAAAAAATGGAGTTTCAAAAAGAAAAATGGAATAGTTTTCAAGCAATGAAGAACATGGGAGACAGTAGGAATACAGTCAAAAAGACATATTATGTTAATGCTATGTTCCTTCTTACAGCAATGACGAAAGAGAAATGAGAAACTCCAGAAAAAAAAGTACGAGAAAGACACTTTCCTAATACAAGGCAAACTGAAACGTGTCGTGCTTAAATTTTGTATTAGGACCGTTCATATTTGAGTGGCCCAGGTGCTGGGAGAAAGCGCTGTGTTTATAGTTGTAGATGCTGTGTGACTTATTCAGTGAACAATTTTACAGCTATAATAATGTAAATGCTCTTAATTATTTTTAATATTTAGAATCAAAACTTTTGTTTTATTTGATTGTGTTCAAAGAACATATTTAATATGATTTTTAAAAATGTGTTAAAATTTGCTTCCTGGCCCAGAATATGGCATATGTTGTTGAGATAATAACTTAAGAAAGAGTAGGTTATTACTTGCAAGCAAAAACATCCCAGCTGATATACCATTTTACTCTCAACTTTGACTGAAAGCAGGAAACAAGATAATGCAAGTAGCTCCAAACAAATTATAGCACATCTGGTTAATTGCTTCTCCCTGCTGCAAACTTTTCCATAGTGTACATCTACCACATTTTTCTTATCCATTCCCTCTGTGATGGACACCTAGGTTTTCTCCAAATCCCTACTATGCCAGCCAATACTGCAATGAGCATCCTCATACATGTCCCCTTGTGGACGAGTGTGAGAATTGCTTTTTTGGAAGGGGACTACTGGATGCAGGGTAAGAGGATACGCACCTGATTTGACTCAGTACCACCCAGTGGCTCTCTGGAATCCACATATCTCCAGTGGCTCTCAGCACAAGTTTTGTACCTGATGCCAAGCTAACAAGTGCAAAGGGATGTATTCTCACTTTCGTCTCACTTTTATCACTGTCACCGAGATTGTGCGTATCTTCTTATGTTTACTAGCCTTTTGGTCTTCCTCTTCTTTTTATTAAAATTTTATTTATTTATTTTTAGAGAGAGGGGAAGGGAGGGAGGAAGAGAGGGAGAGAAACATCAATGTGTGGTTGCCTCTCCTGCACCCACTACTGGGGACTGGGACTGCAACCCAGGCATGTTCCTTGACCAGGAATCGAACCCGTGACCCTTTGGTTTGCAGGCTGGCACTCAATCCACTGAGCAACACCAGCCAGGGCTGGTTTTCCTCTTCTTGAATCGCCTGTTTTGTAGTGGTTGCTGTTATTTGGGTTTGCACTCCCTCTTTTTTTCAAGTGAAGCTTGTATCTTTTTTTCTTTCCATGTGTATTAGATATTAGATATTAGACCATGTTTGGTTTAAGATACCACAAATATCCTCTCCCAATCTGATTTCACTGTTATTTTTTCCCTTGGTCTCTCATTTTCCATGCGATTAGAAAGTTCAAATTGCCTATACCCTGAGACAGTGGCAGTCAACTGCCTAGTGTTCACATGAGTAGAAACTCTGTCTGGCACAGACACTGTCACCAGCAGTCCACAAGGTGGGAGAGATGCGTGGCCCCTGCCCGAGGGGTTGCTCTGCCCCACCTGGCTTCACTGTGACAACTACTGTGAAAACTCCCTCACCCCTGCTCCCCCTCAGCAACCATGAAACCAAAGGGAATCTGCACACGTGGTGAGGTAGAGAGGGAGGGGAGCCCTCGCATGGCGGGTGTGTGGGAGTGGGATGGGGAAGGGGCAGAGGGCCCACAGGAGAATTTTGAGGTGCACAAGCTCTCCACCAGGCTCTCAAATACAAGAGGCTCTAGTGGAGGTAGAAACTGGTGCAATGAGTAGGTTTATAAGTAAAAGACCCTCAAAAAAAACGTGGAATTGAGGTCTGCTGAGGAAGCTGGTAATCTACTATAAGTCAGCAACAAAGCCCCCTGGGCCTCAGACCATAGACCCCCCTGAAGTTAAGGCTTAAATCAGCCTCAAAGCCTTGGATAAAATGTACCGGCAAAGCGACAGATTCCAGACCAAGGTGGCTTGGCTGGAAACAAAAAAAACAAAGCCAAATATTTGAAAATGCTGAGATCCAGTCTAATAATCATGTCAAACTGCAATAACTAAATCCTATGCTTTGCTTCCACTTCAGCTGCTAAGGTTTAAGCCTTAAGCGTTGGAGTCTGGTGATTGCAATGGGTGATGTTTGGTAGAATCTAAACTCCTGGAAAACCCAAACTTCCAGGCCTTGTTGGGGCATTTCCCACCAAGCACCGCTGCCGGACAAAGATGGAGACGCTTCTGTTTCGAAGCCTCTTTGGATGATAGGATTAAAATGCAGCATAAGTGGATGTTTATGCAAAGAAAATTCCCTTCTGCATCCTCCCCAGTCTAGTTTTTCCTAGCCATCAGCCGAGACTAAGAAATTTTAGTGAGTACAGCTTAACCTACATTTTCTGTCACAAAAACTAGACAAGAAGCTGTGGTCCAACTCCAACTGTTCAGCTAACTGGTAAAGTTATTCACAGAGCCGCCTGGCCCAGCATGACAAGATGATAAATTCTGTACTGGGTTTTGGCAAATAAAGTGACCGAAAATAACATTGACAGGCAGCCTCATAAGGCCCCATGGACTTATGTCCCCAGGACTGAAAGAGTGTGTTAGTGGGGCCTGTGGTTAATGTAGCATCTAATCTGTTTATAGCATTCACATATGAAAAGGTGAACCACACAGAAAGAAGCAGAGCCTAGGAAAAGAGAGACAAATTGTTTGACAGCATACGAACCCCTGAATTTAGCCAGGATAGAAGCAACTCTGTCTACTCTAGTACTTTCATTTCTTGCCTGAGACAGTGAAGCTGGATTTCTATTGTGGACAACCAATTATTCTGGCTAATGTAAGTGGTGTAAGGAGGATGGAAAGGACAGTACGATTTTCACTAGTTACATTAACCAGCTGAAAAACTTCAGAAAATCAGCTAAAAACTTATTCAAATATACAAAAGATAGATTTTTTTTCAGTAAGTGGTGTTGGGGCATTAGATCCCTACCTTACACCAAAATACATTTCAGAAAAAGATTTAATTAAATCATAGAAGAAATGGAAGAAAATATAGACACATTTTTACCTGTTTTGGAAGTAGGAAAAGCCTTTCTTAGCCTTGAGGTAAAAGCAGAAAGCAAGCAACAAAAAAGACAGACTTGAAAAAATTAACTCATGTTTTAACAGTAGTAGATAACAATGAAGCACAGAATGAAAAATCTGTTAAGGTAGGGAATTGTGGAGGGAGATCAGGTTTGGGGCTTCCATGGGCCATCTCTGGAAGTGGAGAAGCGGATTGATTGATTTTGGACATATTGGTGTTTGTGAGAATGGCTCTTTCTGTCCACGTGAACTAGAACCAGAAATACACGTGTAAAACTGAGGGGCGACCACAGGTTGGAGATGTATGTTTGGGACAATTCAGCATATAGGTGATAGTTAAATGTGCTGGAGTGGATGGGATTACCCAGGAATGAGAAGAGAAGTGGTCCCCAGAAACTTACAGAACACTGGTATTTAAGGAACATGGAAGAAAAAACCTAGGAAGACTCTTAGTTCTTTCAAGGGAGGAGATATCCCAAGTCAGATTTATCTTGTGGCCTAGATAATACCTAACCCTGTGTGGTGTATATACTGGATATTCAAAACACACCCATTTGATTTTTCCCCAATTGTTTCTTAAACGTAATTAATTTAAAAATAAGTCAATTCATATGATTCGAAATTTGATAGGTGTAGAAGGATATTTTCTTAGTGATACAGAGAGATCTTATCAGATCACCGAGGAGAAGTCGGGAGGGGCCGTAGGAGGAGGTTGCCTCGGGCAACGGTAAACAGTCTAGGACAGGATTGGCTGGGAAGCTGGCCGCCTCCGAAGTGCATGGAATTATGGGCTAGAAGATCTCAAATAAAAGAAGGGTTTCCTGGCTCTCTCTTCCTTGAGCATGCCTGGGTGATCTTGCTGCAGCTGTCTGGGTTTCCCAAAGGATGGTAATGTGGATGGATTTTGGATGAGAGAAGAAGCTCCAGGCGCAACCTAATATCGGGATGGCCTGGTAGAGGGTGGGAGGCAGGGTTGTTCTTTTTGGATGTTCTAGAGGGGCGAGCTCTGAGACAGAAGTCTGCCATTCTTCCAAAATTGTGTAGCTTTTGTATCTTATGTTGTTTTAGTTTGTAAATAAACCCTATAGAAATAAGATACCAGTAATTAAAAACTAACAGGGGGAAGTGATAGGCAAACTCAGCTGTTAAAGACTTCAGCCTTAATTGATAGGCTTAAGTGACTAATGCATGTGGAAAGCTGTTATTCCAAAGTTGTGTAGTTTTTGAATAAAGACTCCTTTCCTTTGTCACCAAACTTCTGCCTCTGGAATCTTGCCTGTAGTGTGGCAGCGGGCAGCGGGACCCCATTTGCTGTTGGGTAACACTAGTACCCTTGTCCCTGTTTTCCTCCCTGGGATCAATGAATATCAACACTTTCTTGTGTATCCTTTCACAGATATTTTATAAATATGCAAGCAAATAAGTATATATCTTCTCTTTTTAAAAACTTTTGGTTTCAGCTCCGTGTTTTAATTGACACAGTATTTTAGAGAGTGTGTCACATCAATAGCTTTTCATTCTTTTTATGGCAATAGTATTTCAATTTATAGATTACCATATGTTGTTCAACCAGACACTTTGTGATAACTATATAGGTCTTTTTGTTTTACAATATTCTGCTTTACCTAACAACGCCGGAATAGAAAACTTTGATTGCACGTGGTAGTGGTTTTCAATGTGTCAACTCGATTAGGCTGAACCACGGGCTTCACAGGTCCCTGCCTTGCATGCTTCCTGCTAAGGTGGAACACAGGACGCATTTTTGTCACGTGACAGTGGAGGGCAGAAGTGAAGATGCAGCCGTGTGGTTTTCACCTCGAATGGCCAGGGTGGGATTGAGCTTGGTCGCTGAGCTGCCAGACCACCTCCTTAGGGAAGAGCCGTGGGTCACACCCGCTCTACGTTTAGGAAAATTCTGCTGTGGTTTCCCATCTGCTTTTAGAGCTCAGTTTCCTGTATTGAAATGTGTAGTCCCTTTGGAGTTTGTCCATGTGTTTACCCAGAAGTTCCAAGACCGTTTATTGAATACTGTTTTCCCCTCATTGATTTAAATGTCATTTTCATCATATTATACATTCCTATCATTATTTAGGTCTATTTCTAGACCTTATTGTTCTTTCTACTGATTTGCATGTAATGGTATTATTTTATTTATTAAAATGTATAATATTTAAAAATATCCGGTTGGTCCCATCTTCCTTAATTACTCTTATTTAGAATTTTACTGGCAAATCTTGTTTCTTTTTTATACAAAGTTAGACACAACTCTAATTTAAAAATCCACCTAACATTTTTATTGGAATTACATTAAATTCATAGATCAATTTAGGGAAACTTAATATCTTTATGATACTGAGTCTTCCTAGGTAAGAATACAGTATACTTTCTACTTAAGTTGTTCTTTTGTTTCAAAAAGTAAATTAAAAAAAATTTTTGTAGAAACCACACATTTATAGTAAGTTTATTTATAGCTATTTTATCTTTTTGTGAGACCATTGAAATATGATATTTATTCCATTATATTTTCAAGTTGGGTATAATTTATACATTTTTTCCCATTGTGCTCTTAAATGGGACACACCTAAATGGTTTGCAGGCTGGTATTGTTGCTCTTTTTCATTCTCGCTAAGTTTCCTAGGCAGGAAATTAAATACTGCAGCTCTCTTGTAAATTTCTCTCTTAGCCACTCAGTTCCAAAATTCCTTAGCAGGGTCACGAATGGTGTCCCTCTCTGCTGGTATTTTAGTCAAATCAAGGTTTTTGTTTATGCTTTTTTCCTGAGGGCCAAATAGTGGAGATGTTTTTGGTTAACACTGGAGTTTGATCTCATCAAGTATCCACACTGAGCGGTCAGGATGCTGGCCAGCAGTCCTGTTATCTGTTCTGAGGACCCCACTGATGTGGATAATTGTGCAAGTCTGTAGGAATTGCTAAGGCCCTATTTTCATACCCTCTTGTGAACTGATACAACTTTGCAGGGCTGAGAGTATAAAAATCACTATGATTTCATCACATTAATTAATTAAAAATGGTTATAACAGCAAGAGATTTGGGATCACACATTTGGTCTAAAGCTTTCCTTTTATAAATGGAGGTGGGCATGGTAAAGAAACTGCAGTTAAAAAATGATGCCTCAAAATATGACCCAGCAATTCCATTTCTGGGTATTTATCTCAAGAAACCCAAAACACTAATTCAAAAAGATATATGCATCCTATGTTCATTGCAGCATTATTTACAGTAGCCAAGGTCTGGAAGCAACCTAAGTGTCCATCAACAGACAAACATATGAAGAAGATATGGTGCATATATACAATGAGATATTCCTGGCCATAAAAAAGAATAAAATTTTACCATTTGAGACAACATAGAGGGACCTAGAGGGTGTTACGCTAAGTGAAATAAGTCTGACAGAGAAAGACAAACACCATGGAATTTCGCTTATTCGTGGAGACTGGAAAACCAAAATAAATGAACACACAAAACAGAAACAAAGTCACAAACACAGAGTATATTTTGCTGGTTGCCAGGTTGGAGGGGGACTGCAGGGATGGTTGAAAAAGGGGAAGGAATCCAGATGTACAAACTGCCATCTGTAAAAGCAGTCACAGGAGTGTAAATCGCAGCACAGGTAGTAGAGTCAGTGATATTGTAAGAACTATGCATGGTGTCAGGTGGGTATCGGGGTGATCACTTTGTAAGTCATGTAAATATCTAATTACTATGTTGTACACCTGAAACTAATATAATATTATAAATCAACTTGAATTGAAATTTTTAAAAAATTATAAACAACAACAACAAAAAAGTGATGGACTAAAACTGAAGACTCTAGATGCCAGAGCTGATGCTATCTCTTCTAACTGAAACTTAACCTAAATGTTTTTTAGTATTTCATTTTTATGGCCAGTAATATCTCTCTCCTTTAACTTGAGATGTCTCAGCATTAGAAAGGAGCCTTCCACAGCAGTCATTGTTTTCCACTGTAAGCCCCAGAGTGAAGAAGACCCGGTCAGACACAAAATGCACTCATCGGCGAGTCGGGCCAAGGGGCTGTGCTTGCCTGTCTCTCTCTAGACCTTTGTATAAGCTAGCAGTCCTCCAAGTGTGGTCTGGGGACCGCCGTGAGTTGGCAAGGTCCTTGTAGGAAGACTGCAAGTTAGAACTACTTTTATCATAATATTAAAATATTGTTTGACGTTTGTGCTTTCACTTGCTCAAGAATATTTTCTAGAATTTTCCAAGAGAGTGGGTTTAGGACACAAATATATATGTGCATTTTCAGAGGTTAATTCTGTTTATCCTCTGTACTTTCACTGAGCTCTCACTGCCTGCAGTTATACTTGCTTTAATTCCTTTAACCTCATTACTGTCCAATAAATTGTTATTTTGAAATCCTGAAGTTTGCCTCTAGCCTACATGGAAAACCAAAAAGTAAACACATTTTGTTATTTTGATTTACAATCATTATTTTAAAAAATTTTTTAAATTTTCCAAAATTGCTCAAAAATAAAGTTTATTAATTAAAAAAAATAAGCGTATTATACTACCCATCAATTTGTGGTGTCACTTAGAGACCATGCACTCAGTGTTTACAGAAAAAAAGAATTAAATATGTTAAATGTAGGTGTGATGAACTCTTTAAAAGCTAAAGGTCATTTGTTACAGCTTTTCATATTAGAAATGAAAAAAACCTCGAAAACACCTTGCAGAGTAAGTTATCTCGGTCTGTTGGCAGGAGGAGCGCCCAGGGTGGTGGGAAAACGGAAACCTTCACCTTTGACCTTGCTGGTCACTGAAGATCCTGGAAGGGAACACTTGGCAGCCAACACACCGCCGAATACCCTTTTTGAATCTCCAGGCTTATCTTGGAACAAGCCTCTCGACATTTTGCACCGGCGATGTAATAGTCAAGGTGAGTAGGCCACCGGCGCCTCCGCCTGAATCAGGCAGGGATGAAATTGCAGTAGCGCCTGTGCACCCTTCGCGACGCAGTTACCGCAGCAACAACCGCCCAGTTTCACTCGGGGACGTCCTTGATGAAGCTGTGCAAGTTGTTCACTTTCTTGTCGCAACTCCTGGAACACACGACTTTTTAATATTTCCGCAGGACAGAACAGGAAGCACTGGCATGGAAGCGTGCAGGTTGGCTGGGAGAGAAAGCGCCTGCTCGACTTCTCCAGTTGTGAGCTAAACAAACTCCTTTTGTCCTGGAACATCCGTTTTGCTTGAAGGAACAGCAGACAGATTTTGATGATTCCGAGTTGGGTATTTGTCAGACGTTGTGGTGAAAATGAACATAGTAAACCTTTTGTTTCAAGGAAAATAATGCACAGTTTTTTCTCCCATCATAGAATTGAACTTTCAGGAGAAATTTAGAACACTGTAAAAACTTGAACTCACCACTGTGAGTTTGACAGCTTCCCAATACTTTCCCTGTGAAATAGATGGTGATACTGATGAATTTTTTTGTATTGTTTGAAGCATGTCAACATTTGGAAAATCTGTATACCGCAGTAAATCAGTATTTTCCAGATGAGAAGTGTGTGATGTTATTGAAATCTTCATGAGTAAAATATCTATTTAAAGTGTCAAATAAACTAATGGATGTTAATGTTATAAAGTATGAAAAGTTCATCATTATGGTTTCTGATTCTACATTGCAACTGTTAAATACTATCACTGTCAAGTTTTGGTGTGCTATCAAAGAACATCCACACTTATCTAAAAGAGCTATTAAAAAACGCCTCTCTTTCCCAACTGTCTACCTGTGTGAGGCCGTATCTCAAAATGGGACATAAGACGGGGCCAACTCCCTCTTTCTGCTGTACGGTGGTCGGCATAGGAAGCCTGCAGCCTGCGCAGCCAGCTGGGGCACATGAGGAGAACCAGCCTAGTGAACAAGCCCATGCGGGGAGGATGGCAGAGCATAGAGACAGCTCGGCCCTCGATGACGTCGCTCTTCTGTGAAACTGGCCCTGCCCCTACCCGGTGTCCAGATTTCTTATCACGTAGCCAATGCCTTCCCTGGGGCTTAAGCCATTTTAGTGAGGGTTTACCTTTCCTTTCAGCTGAAAATATCCAAACTCCTCTGGATATTCATACAAATCATGTCTTCTTACCTCTGCTCACCCCATCTGGCTCTCCATTCTCTGGTTTCCTTGGGTGAGAAGTCAGTGTAACAGAGTGAAAAGCACAGGACTTTGACCCAGATTGCTCAGGCCCAAAGCTGGGCTCAGTCCCGTCAGCTGGTGGTGAGACCAGGGCAAACTAGTGAGCATGCTGGATCGTGGACCCTCGTTCGTGAAAGGGGCTCACGAGGGGCTGAGTTTCATGAAGTTAAGGGGAAGCCTAAAGGAGCTAAGGCACTTAAAGCATTTGGAATAGTTCCCGCCTTTTCCACAGTCCATAAAAGGAGGATTCAGACAAGGCGAACTTTCAGGGAAGGGCATCTTTGGTCACAAACTTTGTTTAGACCAAAATACTAGGCTGGACTTTCTGACGCTACCCATAAGCCAACATTTCTGACTTATAGAAACAGCAGTTCACTTGGTCCCATCTACTACCCCTGGAAGCTGTGCTTTAGAGCTGTGAAAGGAAGCTTTCTCTTTTTTCTATTGTATTTTTCAGTTACAGTTTACATTCGATATTACTTTTTTTAGGTATACAGCAGAGTGGTGGAACAGTCATACCCTTTACCAAGTGTTGCCCTCCATATTTCCAGCACCCACCTGGCAACATAGTTCTTACAATATTATTGACTATATTCCCTATGCTGTACTTTACATCTCTGTAACTTTTGTGACTACCAATTCGTTCTTCTTAATCCCTTCACCTTTTCTTCCAGCCCCCAGTTCCCCTCCCCTCAGGCAAACATTAGTCTGTCCTCTACATCTATGAGTCTGTTTCTGTTTTCTTCATTTATTTTGTTCTTTAGACTCCACATATAAGGGAAATCATATGGTCTTTCTCTGACTGAGTTATTTTACTTAATATAACACGCTCTAGGCCCATCCACGAGGTTGCAAAATGGTAAGAGTTCATTCTTTTTACGGCTGAGTAATATTCCACTGTATACATGGACACATTTCTTTTTTACCCATTCATCTATTGATGGGCATCTATCTTGGTTGCTTCCATGTGTTGGCTATTGTCAATCACACTGCAATGAACATAGGGGTGCATATATTTTTTTAAATTAGTGTTTTAGGTTTCTTCATATATAGACCCCGAAGTGAAATTCCTGGGTCATAAGCAGTTCAATTTTTATTTTTTTAATGAAACCTCATACTGTTTTCCATAGCAGCTGTGCCAATCTGCATTTCTACTAATAGTGCATGAGGGTGCCTTTTTCTCCACATCCTTGCCAACACTTACTGTTTGTTGATTTATTGATGATAACTGCTTTGACAAGAATGGTGCTTTCTTTTCTTTTACAAAAGAATTGCAGCTCCAGGAGCTTAAACAGGGGCCACCAGGGTGTCCCTGCACAGACTTAAATTCAGGCAGTAAGAGCTAAAAATCAAAACAAGCAAATGAGATTATGTGTATATGACCTTCAAGTGACCGTGTGCTATCAGGGTATCTTATATACTTCCCAAAGGGTCCCTGGTATTTTAAATGCCCGTCAGCACACACGGTTATCACACAGTATTGACTGTATTCCCTGTGCTGCGCTGTCCGTCCTCATGCCTGTTTTGTAACTGCCAGTTTGCACTCCTTAATCCCTTCACCTTCCTCAACGCTGTTCGTCACGTAACAGTGTTTGGTGCCTCGCCCATGAAAAGAATACATTTTCATAGAATATATTTGACATTTCAGTTTTTCACTTGAAAAGACTAAAAGGTAAAGGAATTAATTGGCAGCAACATAGATGAATTTTGCTCACCTCATGATCCTGGCTCGGGGAGGGGGTGTCACATGGGCTGGAATATATTTTCTTAGCTCTTTAAAGAGTCTGATAATTCAGGTGTCTTTTTCACTACACTGGTTTAAATTTACAGTAGAGGATAATTCTGCAGTAAGAAGGGTAGCCTTTGACACCCACCCCATGGGATAACAACATACCAGCCACCAGCTAAAATGAACTGAATTTTTTCAAAACACCAAGAACTTGGCAAATGCTGTGCAGGACTGAACCTCTCACCACCCTGCTCAGGGACAGCCCACAACCCCCCACCCCCACCCCCACCCCCACGCCCACTCTGCCCCATTTCCTAAGCGGAAGTCTCACAAATTGTGGGGCTAGGCAAGGTGACCCAGAGAAAGAATGTGGTGGCCTCACATGCCCTCACAGGCCATTTCCCCTTCGGACAGGACACTACCGGTTTCTAGAGGCAACGCCCTTCCCCTTCAAATTAGATGCTTGCAAGGGAGAGAGTGGTCTCCCAGGTGTGACCTCTCCCCCAAACAGCGAACGGGGAGGTGATGCGGGGGTTAATGAGGCGCTTCCGTGTGTGGGCCCGGGATGGGGGATGGTGAAGAAATGTGAACACTCAAAGGCTCGCTCTCCGTGCAGAGAGGTCACTCTCTGTTTGGAATCCTCGTCCGTGCCCTAGAATTCTGATGTGGGCCTATTCATGCCCATGGAAACCGCCCCGTGGAGTCCTGGCCTGAGGCCACGTGGTGAGCTGCACTTGTACCGGGCACAGAGCCAGCTCAGGAGCTCCCTGGTGGTCTGAGTCCCAGCCCAAATCTCCCTTTTGTTTCCCAAATGGCTTTCATCCCACGCTCTGGGAAACCAGTGTAAGCAATGTGAAATGAGAAATGGCCATGAGGTCTGTAGGGACCCCGCACTTGGCCTCGAAGCCTGGCCGGCCTGGCGCCCTAAGCCTGGTGTCAGGGCACCTTCGCTCCTTCTGGAGTAGTCTTGGGGCAGCTGCAACCTACAACCAGACCAGACCTCCCAAAGCGTGGCCGTTTTAGGACTTCTGCGCTTACTTCTCTCTGTCCATCTTTCTCCTTCCTCCCCCAGGCGTCCCCCACCCCACACCCTCGATAGGAATGACCTCTGGCGAGGGGAGGGAACAGGACTGGGGAAGGAAGAAGAGCAGCTTCAAGTTTATTTGCAATATTCTACTTCTTTCATAAGACTAAGTCTTTATATTTTCTTTAAACTTATACAGTACTTCAGACATTGGCAGGAGTGAAACTAATAGTGATACCTTTTTTTCTTCTTGTATATATTTCTCACAGTTCTTTTAATAAGTATATTTTTCTCTTTTGATAGGAAAAAAAATTTTTTAAGCCCCACCTGAGGACACGTTCATTGATTTTAGAGAGAGGGGAAGGGAGGGAGAGAGAGGAGAGAAACATGGTTGTGAGTGGCCTCTCACATGCGCCCCAACTGGGGACCGAACCCACGACCCAGACATGTGCCCTGATCAGGAATCAAACCCACAAGCCTTCGGTTTACAGGCAGACACAGCATCCAAGTCATACTGGCCAGGGCAGGAAAATTTTTTTTAAAACCATGAGTTGACCCCTGGGTGGTGTAGCTCAGTGGATTGAGCTCAGGCCTGCGAATCAAAGGGTCGCCGGTTCAATTCCCAATCAGGGCACATTCCTGGGTTGTGGGCCAGGTCCCTAGTAGGGGCCACGCAAGAGGCAACCACACATTGATATTTCTCTCCCTCTCTTTCTCCTTCCCTCCCTGCTCTCAAAAATAAATAAATAAAATCTTAAAAAAAAAGAACCAATGAATGCATAAATAAGTGGAACAACAAATCGGTGTTTCTCTGTCCCTTCTCCTCTCTCTCCCTGAAAATCAAGAAATTAAAAAACAAGCAAACAAACCATGAGTTGAGCAGTAGTTTATACAAGGTGCTATGGGGAGAACTATTTGCACATGGGCTCTGTGCTTTGTTAACAAGACAACACCGGAGGGCACAGACCGGAGGGTACAGGGTCATCGGGGGAGCAGAATAGAAATCCTTAACACTATAGAGCAGAGAATGAGACTATAGTGTTATGTGTGCAACTCCTGACCAGGTCAAAATAACTACATAAGTAGCACAAGGGGAGGGCACATTTTCAGGCTACACTTCAATTAAAACGTTAGCCCATCATCCAGAAGAAGGTTATATAGCCTCTCCTGTGCTGCGAACCCATAAGGGAGGAAGCAGAACGACCCTACTGAACGGAGGGGGAAGCCATGCCCGGAGACACAGTAAGGAGGCGCTCAGGGTATTGCAGGAAGCTGAGCATCAGGTCAGAAGAGAACCAGAGCTCTTTGCTTGATGACTAAGGCTCTATCATCCACTCAGGGAGAAGCCCGGAGGGTTGTAGGAAAGCTTCTCGGGATAGTCTTTTTATCTTTTATATAAGAATACCTGAGTTGTGTACAGGGAAATCCATGTCATACATTAGATCTCAGGGTGTAAGTTCACTCTCAGCAAATACTTTTGTTTCTTTAAGATAGTCTCAAGTTATAGAAGCTGGCCCGGTATTGTTGAAGGTTTTCACCTCCCCTGTGAAAATTCAGCTTCTAAAAATGAATAAAACTAGGTAATTAGTCCTGCCCTCCTGACTTACAGAACGTTGTTTCGATAAAGCTTGTATCTTGCAGCTGCGGTTCACGTTACAAAAGCATGTGTTGTACCTTCTCATTCCACCAGTCCACACACACAGACTGAGCACAAATTGCAGGTGCCAGGCGCTGGCTTAGACACGAGAATGCCGTAACAACTAACACAGACACCATCCCTGCCATCCCCAAGGTGTTCCCTAAACGGGTGTAACTGTTCCTCCTTTACAAACGCTCTACCTGGCTTGCACTGAGAGCCTGGAAGAATCTTGACGTTGTGGACAATGAATTCTTTTCTCCATTACAACTTCTTTCTGGGTGAAACCAGTTGATTCATGTCGTGATGGTTCATTTTATGTGTCAACTTGGCTGGGCCATCGTGCCAGGTATTTGGTCAAACATTATTCTGGATGTTTCTGTGGTGGGGATTTTTTTTTTTTTTTGGATGAGATCGAAATTTAAATCAGTGGTTTTTGAGTAAGCAGATCACCCTCCATGACATGGGCGGACTTCCTCCAGCCACTCGAAGGCCTTTCATAGAACAAAGACTGACCTCCCCTGAGCAAGAAGGAATTCTGCCTGCAGGTGGCCTTCAGACTTGAGCTGTATCAGCCTGGGTTTTCAGGCTGCTGCAGATTTTGGACCTGTACCTCTATAATTGGGTGAGACAATTCCTCAGGATAAATTATATATGTATATCAATAATACATATATATCTCCTGTTGGTTCTGGTTCTCTAGAGAACCCTCATATGCATGTACATCCATAAAACCTCATACAACATGCACTAAAGACAGTGAAATGTTAAGAAGAATGGGGATTGGAGAGAGTTCACTGCTACTAATTCTGACCACTGTCAGTGAAGATACATGAGTTTCAGTTGCTAAAGCTGAAAGAACTCTTGGAAAGAATCTAGGTCTGTGGTATTCAAGCTCCTGTTTCCCAGAATCTTACACAGAATTCCAATATACCAAAATGGGGTAGAGGAACCCACTTATTACTCTTCTTCTCACTTCTCTTCCCCAGGGACCCTGGGCGCACATCTCCTGAACTCGAATGTTCCAGCCCATTGTTTATATACAGGGTTAATATATATGCTGCCCAGTAACGTATTCTTGCACACCCCCAGTTTTATGTTTAGTATAGTGCTACTCAAGTCTGTACCAGTATTATACAGACATAAATTCCTTATCCTCACAGCTCTTGAACAACTATGATAAGGCAGTTACAAATTCAATAAAAACGTTACTACCAAACTAATAAAATTTAACTTAGTAACATTAATTTAATTTGCCAAATGATGTTGGCTTGCTCAAACTAAATTGCTACTGGTAATAGGAATAAGATAATGACTTCCATGGAAAAGGCTTTTGTGTGTTTCACATGCCTACTCTTTTCTTTGTTAACATGACCGGGCAACCTTCATTTCTGCGAGGCTCCACGATATCATTTGGCCTTCACTGGACCTGAATATTGCTGAGACCTCTCCGTTGCTTTTCTAGGTCCCTCGTGCCAGTTAAAGCGCGGTGTCTGGCGCCAGCGTGAAGGTCAGCGGGAGCACACACTGGGCTCTGGCGGCGGGCAGCGACCCCTGTGGACAGCTGCAGGGTTCAGGTAAAGGCTTGTCTGAGTGTTCATCAGTGTGAGAAACTGCTAGAAAAGACTAATTATTAGTGAGTCTCAGCCAAGGGTGTGTGGCTGTTCTTACTTTATTCTTGGGACATTTTTGTAGGTTTGAAATTTTTTAAATTAACATGTTTGGGGGTGGGGAGAAATCCTCATAGAGAACTTACAGCTCCCAAGAATATTTCTATACCTCCCAATGTGAGAAACACTGATGTACTTTAACCCTTTGTTTTACAGATTGGAAAACGGAGGCCCAGAGCGCAGAAATGACTTACGGGGGTGTCACCAGGCTAATCAGTGGAGAACCAAGAGTAGAACTTCAGTCTCCTTGCCCAGGCCCTTCACCATAGTGACTGTGAACTGTAGGGCTCAGAGCCCTGCAGTTCTCACAGGGCTCTGCGTTTTTGTTGTAAGAAATCAGTGAGCATTTCACTCTAGACCTGTGTTTCGAGAGCATTAGTAAGCTGACCTTTGAGAAGATACCAGCTTGACTACCCCAATGTATCAGAGGCATAATAGAGTCCAGCCTATGTGGAGAAGGAGCCAAGACTTCGCTGCACTATGAAGCATTTCATTCTTAAACAGACAAAAGAGTCTCTTTGTTCTTTAACTCCAGTGACCATTAAACCCTCCAGTCAGTAACACCTGAGGCTGGGCAGGACCAGGGGATGGGACCTGGCGCCACATCCGTGCCGGGACCCACCTGAGGGCACGTTCTAGGCACTAAGTCTTGTCTTTAGCCCTCCCCTTTAATTTTTCATCAGTAAAAAAAAAGTAATATAAAGCTTAGGGGAAGAAAACAAAAACTAATAAATAACAGCACCCTGAAAATAAGAATATGAAATAAAATGCAAAATGTTTTAGGAACTGCTCATCATCTAAGCTATCATTTTCCCCAAGGGAGTGGAATCTGATTCCAGGGTTAAGAGTGGATTCCAGAGCTAAAAGATGTGATTACAGCTAAAAGCACAAAAATGTCTAAGGAGTTAAGAAGAATTTGTACAAGGTTTGAGCAAGTAGTATTGTCTCTAGCATACCAAGAGGGTCAAGTTCATGGGAAAAAGCCAGGGGGAAAAGTCAAGTCGTGTTTAATGTAAAATAGAGACATTATAGGTATTCATCAGAGGAAAATTACATGCAGAGAGGGCTATTCAAAGAAAATCTTATTCCCCCTACTGCAAATATACAGAACTGCAAATATATGGCCAAAGTGAACTATCTTTTGGATTTCAATAAACAGTCAACAACTCCTATGAGCTATAATTTAGTTCTTAGGAGTCTACACTTACGATTAAGTTGTGGACGGAGCCCTCTGACCACAAACCTTAGAAGTTGCACAATGTTTTCCACAATGTTAGGCTGACAGTTCATTAGAAGGATCCTGGATGCTGGGCCAGGGTGCCAGCTAGCGTGGTGGTGCCTTTGGGAGAGTCTGGTGGTGGGAAATAGAAGTCTGTAAACTGGCCAGTTGGGAAACGAAAGTTTATAAGCTGTCTGGGCAATTCCACTCGCTCTTATTTCACCTCCCTTTGGAACACAAAGGGAAGCAGCCTGGGCTGATGTCTCCAGGGCTGAAAGTCTTGGAATGACTTTCAGTGGAATGGCTGGACCGGCCAAGGAGGTGGTTTCTGGAGAGAGGGGCTTCTTTTACTTTTGCTGCTCCCTGAACATGTCTCCCCACTGTACTCATTCCTCATAGCCATCCTACCACTGGGTGTGCCACCCTGCTCCCTGGGTGCATCCACCGTCCATCTGCTCCTAATGTGCCTTTTCCAACCTGGATCTCCAGCCCAGATCTCTAGCCCAGGTCTGGCCTATACGCACACATACTGAATAGCTCCACCTGGAGTCCTGCAGGAGACTCAGGCTTATGTGCCCAGCCCCAGGCCTTCTCCCCTTTCCATGTTTGCTGTCTCGTTGGAACATATCACCAGACACCTGAGAGTCATTCTTGACCCTTCCTGACATTCGCATAAATATTTCTTGACTCTCCCTTGCCCACGACTAGCTGTTTCATCCCCTCTTCCCACGTTGCTGGGTGTTCCCGTCTTGACTATATCCTCCATGACTCAATCCTTCAGTGGTTCCTCATCGCCCACGGGAATACATTTGAGTTCTTCAGGACAGGAGTAAATGACTTTCAGTCTGATTTCTACCTTTCTTCTACTCAACTCTGACATTCCACCCTCGCCAGAATGTTGACACACTCACAATATCAAAGCCATGTACTTCTTTCGTGCTTCCCCTTATACCTGAAATATTTTGTCCAGTCTCACTTCCTTACTTTATCTGGCTAACTTCTAACTCATCCTCTCAAACGTAGTTCAGGGGTCCACTCTTCCTGAAAGTGGTCCTTGCATTCTACGGTGGGATTGGGTGAAGCCCCTCCACACAACTGAGTATCCACAATATGCCCCTGTCTTTTTGTGTACTGTGATGACCTCATTAGGTCTCACTTATACACTCATCTGCGAGCTCTGTTATGAGCAGAGACTTTGTATCCTCAGTGTTCAACAAAACTACTTCAAAAACTTTTGCTGGATTAATGAATAAATGATGTAAGTTTACTTTGTTGGTCCTCTAGGAGCTATTTCCAAAACAAAAATGCACAATGTGAAACACCCATCCCAACAAGGGGCCTGTTGGGCACCCCTGAAGGGAAGGTGAACTCCAAGGGCTACTGCTTGAAACATGGTAAACAGCAGCCTTGGAAGGGCTAGAGGGCTGACGCCATAGGCCAGAGATCGAACGACAGTGGAATGAAGGTCGTGAAGGACTCCAGAAATGGGGTTGCAATTGTGGTTTGCTAGTTCTACAAACTGAGCTCCCTTCCAAGCCTTAACCTCTAAAGGGCAGCCTTGACTTTGATCTGCTCTGAATTCCCTTTGATGTCAAAAAATACCATCATCTAAAACCAAGTAGCTTGGTCCAGGACCTAAAAAATGATCAAGTGTGAGAAAAAGACAGACCCATGTGCTGGGGACACCCTACTGTGGCGCCGTAATGTAGTACCCCATTCTTAGAAACAGTGGGAGAGATTTTGCAATGCTGGAGACACCTTGTTTGCTGTTACTGGGAAGGAGGGGTGCTACCAACATGCAGTGCGCAAAGCCGGGGGTGCCACTAAATGGCCCGCCATGTACAGGACATCCTCCCACAGCAAAGAGTTATATGGTCTCGACGTCAGTGCCAAGATGGAGAAACCCTGCCTAGAGCTTTAGCCCTTTGCCTTTGCCTCATAATTTACCAATAGGTCCACAGCTCAGCAATTCCATACAAAACAGGTGAGCAAACGCACCTGTGTCTTCTTCAGACACTAGGAAAGGACACCATCACTGGACCACCACAGAGAGTTGAAGGGCTGTGTGTGTGGCAAAAAGTTTAGACTTCACTGAGGCCGATCTGCCCAGACCACCACATTCCAGTGTCCTGACTAAATTAGGTAAAAGTTGGCAAGGTGGATTCTGGGCAAAATTGTGCTATAGTCAAATATATAATATCCCAGCTCCTCACAGTGAACTGGCCATCGTCATATTGGTCCCTGCCCTCTAGTCTAGTGGAGGATGTGATGCTTTGGTGGTCACTTTCTTCATCTTGGAAACATTCCCATGATACCTTCCCAAGATACTGGGAAACCCTCTTTGATCCCTTTGTCTTTAGGTCCATAGTTCTCACGGTTTCTACTGCACACCCTCGTGCTTAGTGCGGTGTGAATGCATCCACTGAAGATACCCGTAACCATAGTCACATCCCTAAGAGGACTGCAAGCCCATTTAGAGATTTCTGTGGCCCCTGAGTGCCTACCATACCACTGAGTCTATAGAAGAAATTCATTAAAAACTAGTTTGATTTATTTCTACCTTCTAAGCAGATAATTAGCTAATTACAACAAACCAAACCTTGTTAACGAGGAGATGCTGACCCTATCAAGTTTACTCTTTAAAAAAATACATTTTATTTTGTTTTAGAGAGAGGGGAAGGGAGGGGGGAGAAAGAGGGAGCGTGAAACATCAATGTGAGAGAGGAACATCGATCTGTTGCCTCCCATACGCACCCCGACCAAGATCGAACACACAGCCCAGGCACATGTCCTGACCAGAAATCAAACTGGCTACCCCTCATTTTGCAGGATGACATCCGTCCAACTGAGCCATACTGGTCATGGCTCAAGTTGCTCTTAATGCTTCCTTCTCCCTGAACACACCCCTCCCCCTGGCACCCCCAGGACATTTTAGTAGGAGTTCAGACTGGGTAAGAAGAGCAGGTGTGTGGGCCACCTCCAGGTGGAAGTCTCCTTTCTTTCATACCTGGCTGAGCGGGGGAGTCGGCAGAGGAACACTTTCCTGGGCTCCTCCCACAGTTCCACGGGGAGAGTTGTGGCTTTGCTCTTTATGCTTTCTTTCCAAACTTCTAGTTAGAATAGAAGCAAAGGTGTGTGGATGTGGAGAGGTGGTGGCGGAACCAAATGATGGGAAAAGGGTTTGTGGCAGCTCCCCTGCCTTTCTCTGCCTGTTCGTCCCATCCTATGTTTGCAGGTTGATGCTCCATTTATTGCTCATGTCTGCTCAGGTTAAGACTCAGGACTGCAACAACTGGGGATTTTCATGGTTATAATACAGAATGCTCCTACTTTTGTGATGATACTGGCCACACCTGTTGCTGTCAAATTTTCTTGCATTAGCAGAACATATAGAACTTTCAGGACCAGCACCCACTTCCCAAGACTGTGTACACCGAATGGGAAACACTTTCAGAAAGCACCTGGTTTGAGTTTTAGGACTAACCCAGTCAAGATGCGGACATTAAACATGACCATTTTCTATAATTGCTTGTTTCAGGTAGTCACTTTTGAATACTGGCTCATCAAAGCATAATTGAGGACATAAGCAATTAATGTTAGATCTCTGCCTTCAAATCTTCATTAAATCACATGTATTAATTAAGCTGCTTATACATAATTCTAAGTCTTGATGGAATGAATTCTCAAGTAAGAGTCAGGAGACTTGGAACCTGATCTCTGCTTTGCCACTGACCTTCAGGAAGTCCCTTTACCTCCTGAGTCCTTTCTTCTGAAATGTGGATAGTCACAGCTGCTTCACCTGCCTCCCAGGTTTGCCGTGGAGATGAGCCCAGTACCTGGGAGGGCCTCCCCCCTCAGCAGGCCCCTGCTGAGAAGACCTCTGGGGACCATCTGACTCTTTTCATCCTGTGAATAGAGCCCCTCACCGTATGTCTTCTGCACAGCTATCACAAGAACAGCTGGAGGAACGTGCCACGTGGGCTCAGTAGGGAGAGAAGGAAGACCCGTCACCAGGCCGCACACCTTCATTCCATTCTGGCCTGATTGCCTTCCATTCGCAGACTTCCCCTTCTAGTCATGAGTCCCCCAGACTCCCCTGGGGAGCTGGAGGCTGAGTTAGCACTTCACACATGCTGACTCTTGGCAGCCTGGGTCCTGTGTTCTCATTTTTGTGGCAGAGCGAGGGGGAGGAAGGCCTACCCTGAGTTTCTGCCGGCCCCGCACCCCCTGCACCTTCCCAGGAGCTGGGTGCTGCCCTTTCCCACTGGGCAGCCAGGCTGGCAGACGTGGGCCTCCAGGCTCCCGCAGAGGTGGAGACTTCTTCCAGCCCCCGGCTCTCCCACAGCATTGCCCGCCAGTCTGGCTGGGATCCTGCATTGTGCTGAGGAGCGAGGAACTAAGTGTTGGTGGGAAATATTGTGCAATTCCAAGGGATTATGGTAATGTGTATTCACCCTCAATTTAAGCATAAGTAGAGACAGTTAAACACTAGATTATAGACATCAGAAGTTGTTGATTGTTTACTAAAACCCGAGAGGGCAGTCCAGTGTGATCCAACAGTACATATTCATTAAGGGGAAAAAAGGAAATGCTTCTAAACATCCCCACTGCATATAATTTACTCTGATGAATACCCGCAGAGTATGTATTTCATGTCAAATACAAGTTAATTTGCCTTCTGGCTCTTTCTCATGAACTTGCCACTAGGCAATAACTGCTTAATCTCACTAGCCTCATGGGAGTTCCAGATAACTCTCACTAAATTTTAGTGCTGGAATCACCCCTCTCACCCCGTACCTGCCCCTTCCGTACCTCATTCTGTCAGAACCTACCTCTGGCTAGCTTTTTGGTAACTACACAAGGGAATGGATGTTAACTAGACTTATCATGGTAACTCAATTCAATATATTTTGAATGTATTAAAATGTATATTCACATATTGAGTCATTATGCTGTACACTTTAATTTTGTTATTTTTAATCCCCATCTGAGGATATGTTTTTATGGATGTGAGAGAGAGAGAAAGAGAAACATCAGTGTAAGAAAGAAACATCGATTAGTAGCCTCCCGTACACATCCCAACCAGGAATGGGACCTGCAACCCAGGTGTGTGCCCTGACCAGGAAGGGAATCCTCGAAACCTTTTGGCTCACAGGATGATGCTCCAACCAGCTGAGCCACCGGCCAGGGCTATGCCGTGCACTCCAAACTTACACAGTGCTGCATGTCAATTATATCTCAATAAAACCAAAAGAAAAAATTTGAGAAAAAAATTTTTAACAAAAATGTAGTCTTAGTTTTAAAAAAAGTTTAAAAATTATTATAACCAGTATGTTTAGTTATTTTATTTAGTATTATTTTTGTAGGAAACCTACTTCACCATATTGCTGGAAAACGAAGTCTCCTTCCATATTCAAAATCACTTATCCCTTAGGAAAAATATTCTTGATAGAAAAAACAATATTACCATGTTCTCGCTTCCCCCCAAAAAAGCTTAGAAGTCGAAGTACCTAGATACAGGAGTATCGTTGACATCTCAGATTGGGCTACAAACCCAGACACGGTGACAGGAGAATGCCTAAATCAGGATGCACTCGATCTAGGCCATTTTAACTTATATGATCTCATTTAAAAAAATTATACACCCTCGTCTCCTTAAGACGAGTTCCTTACTGCCATTAGAGTAATTACATGAGCCCCACGGAAGCTGGTGAAGAAACAGACAGCATCATCGAGGAAAAGTGGTACCGCGGAGTAACGTGTTGTGGGGCGGCTCAGACGTGCCCGGCGAGTTAATGCCATACTTCGTGGGAACAGGCACCAGACACCGGGTGCTGACCAGTGGAGCTGCCCAGGTCAGACCCGTTCTCGGCCAGATTTAACCTTGTCCAGAAGAACGACTTGTGTGGCGCACTTGCACTTGCCATCTCTGGTGCCCGATTGCCTCACTGCAACTAAGACCCTGGGTTTGCCTCGGTGAACACACCGTTCAATTTCCGTAGTTAACACTTGCTGAAACAGCTAGTTCCCCGACCTGGCGCATTAACCTTGCGAAACAGAAGCTGCTTCAAGTGTAGGAGGAGCGGTGAGTTTCTTTAGTACAGCTAAATTACCGGATGAAAAACTCCGGTGCTTTGGTTGGTGAGAGCAGACGCTCAGATGCTGTGGCAGGGCCGTGGGGGGATGTTTCCAACACTCACGGTTCACTGGGCCTGCTCCCGTGAATCCTGAGCGATTCAACGTGTGTGTTTGCCATTTTCTACCACTTTTCCTCTGTTGTCATTGGCAATAGTCTTGGGAGGCAGTAGAAAACAATTGTTGGGCCTTGGTGCGGTGGCTCAGTTGGTTGGAGCGTTGTCCCATACACCGAAAGGTTGCTTGTTCAGTCCCTGGTCAGCGCACATACCTAGGTTGTGGGTTCGATTCCCGGTGGGGGCATATACAACAGGCAACTGATCGGTGTCTCTCACAGTGATGTTTCTCTCTCTCTCAGTCCCCCTCCCTCCCTTCCTCTCTCTAAAATCAATAAACATATCCTCAGAACATATCCTCTGGTGAGGATTAAAAAATTAATTTAAAAAAAAGAGAGAAAGCAATAGTTGGGCTTTGATGCCCCACATCTGAGTAAAAATCCCAGGGCGGACGCTCACCACCTATACGAACTTAGAAGAGTATTTACCCTCTCTGAGCTCAGCTCCCTCAAATGGAAAATGCAGATAATAATAGTGCATCTCTCATGTGAGAACTGAATAAGACAAAGCCTTTAACGCAGTTCTTGGCACATGTTAAGCACTCCGGCAACGTCAGCTTCTCGTTTCATGGGCGGTGCCATGAGTAAGGGCAGAGCAGCTGTGGAAAAAGTGAGCGAGACAAAGGGCCCCAGGCTCTGGTTTCACTTGACCTAGCATTCTGTGTGTTTTTTTTCTACCTCCCTATGAATTCCTCGTCCACGGCACAGGACTTGAGGCTGTCCTGTGTCCTGCTCATATCCTGGTCCTGTCATTTATTAGGTAAGTGACCTTAGAGAAGCGCAGTGCTCAGAATGTCTCATCAAGTAACACACTTCTCGGCCTGGCACCTGAAAGTTTATTTTTCACTCATGCGACATTGGCTGTGTGTCCGAGGAAGCAGCCTTCCCCACAGCAACCGGGCAGTGCAGGCGGTTCACGTCTCATGCCTCCCAACGTGAAGCCTCCGCAGTGGCCCTGGCAGAGCAGGAGGGCGTAGAGGGCCCACTCGCCTCTTCTGTGTGTCCAGGTGGTGCTGCTTCTAGCAACCCGAAGGCCAGCACTAGTCCCATAGCCTCTCCTGTTGCCAGGGATCTGGGAAGGGAAAGCAGGGGCACTGTGATTATGAGCGTCACTGTTTCTGCCGCAGCCAGTCTCGGCCTCTCCGTGCCCCATTTTTCCTACCTATGAAGTGGAAGTAATACCTCCCAGGGACATCAGTAGGATTAATATACACATAGAGGACTGACAGCACCTTTGTCCAGGTCCTGGAGGGAAGCAGGTAGCACACGGACAGGAACTTATTGTTCCTAAGAGACAATGAGTGATGGGACTACATACAGAAATACGGCAGGTTAAGGGAAACATTAAGAGATGGTGTCTGAGGTCTGATTCCTTAGAAGTAGTTCAACTCTAAGTAAGGTCAACTCTAAGGCAAAGGGCAGATATGAGAAGGGGTGGTAAAGAGAGATAATCAGTACAGTCCATAATAAACATTCATTACATCTAAAATGCTCAACCTACATCACCATTCAGTTGGGTCTGTAGAGTGTTGGGGACCTGCCCTCGCCGCCCCACATTGGTCTGCCTTTATTCCCTGGTCTTTCTCTCTGCCTTCCCTGAAGCACCTAATAGGAAGGGTTGTGACTGCCGACCCCAGGTGGTGGCACAAATCCAGAGGAATGCAGGTCTGCGATAACAGTCACAGTTGCCACACACATGCGTCCCTTGGATGATGCTTAGGTCCAGTGTTCTTCTCAGTGTGGAACCCTAGGAATTCAATCCTTATGGTTCAGGCCTCATCTCCTCTCTCCCAGGCCCTGGTAATAGCCTCCTAACTGGCCTCCCTGCTCCGTGCTGGCTCTGTCCTAATAGTGTCACTCACGTTTGTGAGAACCCTCAACATTCCCTCTTTCACAGAGAACTAAGTCCAAACTCCTCAGCCTGTTATCTAAAATAACTGTTCTTCCTCACCTCCCACCACACCCTCCCACTAAGGCCACTCCAGCCACACCTCAATACTCACGATTCCTGACCTGACCCCTCCTTGGACCTTGGCTCCAGATGGAATGCCCCTCCCACACCCACGGTCGCTCGCTGCAGTCCTGCCTTTCCTCTAAGAGCCAAGTCGACACCAACCTGCGCCAAACTCCGTCTCGTGGTCCTCCTATCAGGAACTGTCCTTTTTATCTTCCATCTCCCTATGCGACTGTTGTCTGTCTAACGCTTGTGCTGCACGTTATGTGTTTGTCTCCTGCACCAGACCACAAGCATTATTGAAACCACCTTCATTCCTCTGTCCTTCTCCTGGTGCTTGGTACGGCATTTCACATGCAGCAGATATTCCGTGGGTGTTGGTAGAATTGGAGTAGACAGATTTTAAGTCTTTTCACAAGTGCCTCCCATAAGAGCAAGAGAAAAAGAAAGCTCCATTGGCAGTCCTTAATTTAGGCTCATCTCTCTTTAAAAAAAAAACACCCAAAGCTGAAACTTCTGCCAACAGAGGGCTATGGAGCCATAGGAGACAACTCGGGCAGCGGGGGTTGGTCCGTGAGACAGGTGGGCCTTCCCCCTGCCCCGTGGGACCTGTTACAGGAACGTGAAGGGAGTGTGCTGCTTTAGTTTGTACCAGAGTGGGGGTCTGGGAGGTGGCCCCCTCCTTTCACCTTTCACTTTGCACAGCAAAGGTAACAGACTAGATCTTGCGTTAGCTTGTGACCTTCCTTGTCAAAATCAGCACGGGCACGGAGGCAGAAGGTCTGACTCTCTCTAAGGTTACTGTCAAGATGGACTCTTGGATGTTCTTCAGGAAATTTACATGCACACGACTCCCAGCAGGAGAGTATGCTCTGCCAGGATCCCTGCTTAACCCCTTTAAGCCCACTAGCCAATGCTATATTTGCAAAAATGTCTTCATCTTTATCACTGAATAGCTTCTCTCTAATATAGTCTGGAAAATGTGGGCAGCCTCCTTTACTGAGATAATTCAAAGCCTCAGCATCCCTGCCCCCTGCTTTGCTCTCAAGCGCTCTGGGAAGCTGCTGGTCATTTCCCGTTCCCCTGACCTGCCCCTGCTGCTGGCCCAGAACGTTAGAAGACTGCTCCTCCCTGTCTCTCCCTTCTCTAAGCAGCAGCTTAGAAGTAATATCCTGTTTGTGCAGCTTGTGCCAGCCAAGAAGTCCAAAGCCCTTTGCAAACATCAGCTCATCATTACCGCCCCTCTCCCTTTCCCCATCATGTCATGGCAAGGAAACCGTCGGAAGGGCACGATGTGTTATGGGATGGGGAAAATAGCATTTGGAATATAAAATAGGAGGTTAAAAGATGGGAAAGGTCAGAAAGCCTAAAGTCCTGAGTAAAATAAATTCTGGTTCTAAATCAAAATTTTCCCTTCTTTTACATTCCGAGCACCTGGTTGCTGGCTTGGTGCCATTCCAGTATGGTACAGCTGTTTGGGGGGAGCGAGCTGTTTGGGGGAAATGACAATCTCATTGTGTTTTGCTAGCCTGATATCATTGAAAATATGACTTGATTTTGTGGAGAAGAAACTCCATGCACTTATGAAGCCTGTTATAATTCTGACTCAGCTGTCAGGAACTAAGTACCTACTACTTGTATATACTTAAACTCACTCACCTTCCTCATGAATTCGTTATTTCACCAATGAAAAACAGCGGTGCCAGATATAAGCCAGATCTCTGAGTCCACAGCTCTTTCCCCTGGGCCACAGGTCTAGGTTCTGCTGAACTTGACGGGACTCGTGAAAGGCTTTGCAGACTACATAGGTTCCCACCTGCCTCTCTACCTCAATTCCTTGTTTTGGGGCCTGGAAACAGTTTAGTGGACTTCAGCTTCTAGCTGTTTTGCCTTCTTCCCTGGCCTTGGTCTTCGAGTGTCTCTAAAGATCAAGCCCAGACCCTCGTTCTCTCCCCCAGCCTTTGCTCCCTATAGGTTCTCCCTGTCTTACAACCGAGAAGTTCACCTGGCTCTTGTCTCACTCCATCTGTCCAGCCCAGCATGGCCGTGTAAATCCTGTTAAGGGTAAGCTCAGATCACCCCCCTCAAACCTGCTCAAAGCAGGGGCCTGGGGCCCTTCCACAGCCTACCAAAGTAAGGAAACTGCACTTTCAGCACTCCATCGTATAACCTTGGTCTACCCAAGCCTTAATTCCCACTGCTCCTTTGTGTACAGCCTGTGCTCCATTGCAACCATGCTTCTTCCTGGCAGGACAGACCTCACCTCACTCCATGCATTAGCATCCACT